>CM045944.1:600000-765000 GCA_025177825.1 Aechmea fasciata | reverse complement strand
AGAATTTGATGTTTTCGAATTTTTGACCTTTTGATTAAGAATTGTATGGTTGGAATGAATGCGGTCCCCCCTAGGATTAAATAATACCCCTAGAATTGAGTGGTCCCAACAAAGTAATAATAGTATTAATGCAAAGATAAGAAATGATTAAAGGATGGATCTAAAAATCAAAAAATCGAAAGCACCAGATTTTCTATACTTCCTGTTACGGATTTTATGTTGGCATATTTCGTGAAGGTTGTCGGAGTCTTGAAGGTTTAGAGAAGATGAGACGAAGATCGAAGACTCGCAGACTCAAAACATGAATCCATAATGCTCGGTAAGTTCAAATATTATTGATGATGATTTATAAATATTTAAAAGTGTTTGGAAGATTTAGGATGTTATTAAATTGAATATATGGACAAAATTGATTTTAAATAGGTTTTCAAATCCTAGTCTATCTCTATGTTTTCTAATTGATTTTAAACATGTTTTCAAATCCTAGTCTATCTCTAATTTTATTTTCAAAATTGGGTTTTCACAATCCTAGTCTACTTCTAAGTCTTCTAAATCTATAAATAAGCAATGGGGGTTCCATTAATTCATATGCTTAGAGTTTAGACCATTATGAAACCCTAGAAACTTGTTGGGTGCTTTCTTTCTTTCTTCAACAACAAGTTTCTATCGGATCAATCTTGACACCGTAATTTCTCGTTCTTCATGAAGAATTGATCCGGCTATTGCTTAGAAATATCTTCTACGGTTCTTTAATGATTATCTAAGCAATAAATCATCACCGATCATATTGTTCTTGCTCCGGACGGAGTGCGCTCGTGGATTCGAGTGGCGTCGTGGATTCGGCGTGATCGGAGGCTTCGTGGATTCGAAGTGGAGGCGTTCGTGGATTCGAACGTGGGGCGTGGACAACCCGGCGGTGCGCGAGATCCGAAGAAGATAAAGAGAGGTTTGAGTCCGTGGATTCGGTAAATCACCTTGTAATCTTTTATTCTTAGTGGATTGTTATCGCGTGTTTGGTCCCGTGGGTTTTTTAGTCCGAGTTGGAGTTTTCCCACGTAAATCTCGATGTGCTTGTTATTTTTCGCATTTACTTTTATCGCATCGATTTGTGGTTTTTGGCCGTTACACCCTATAGGTGTATTTTGATACAATCTAGATAGATCCTTGGGGCTTCCCCGTAACTCACAATTGGTATCAGAGCGGGATCTAGATATATTGCTATCTAATGGCCGAAGAGTTAGTAGGTGTGTTGCAAACTTACGATATGACTTTTCCTACTAACAAATCTTCTTCCAAGTCTTTTTCTCAAAGTAGAGGGATTGCGTTGAAAACATCAAAGGAAGAAGACGTGGACTCGGATTCCGACGATGAGGAATCAAACGACGAGGATTTAGCGGAAGCGTATCATCAACTCCTCGTCGAATCTAAAAAGATGGCGAAGCATAACAAAAGGCTTAGAAAGCGTCTACTCGACATTGAAGAGGAGAACAAAAATTTGAAAACAATGACGAAAGCTTTCGAAGAGGAAAAGGAAGCAATATTGAAAGATAATTCGATCCTCCAAAAGAAGCTAGAAGAAGCGGATTCAACGATCAAATCACATCAAGACAAGATTGGATTTTTGGAGCAACAATTTAAGGAAACCTACACATCCAATCAAGAGCTAACCAAGCAAGTTCGTCAACTTAAGTCCGACATACAACAATTTGCTTCAGGATCGAAGAAATTGGATCATATGCTCGGATTGGGTCAATCGAACAAGTTGGGTCTCGGATATGAAAGGACGTATGTTGAGAAGGATCAAAAGACGGCATCAAAAGTCTCAACAACTTTGAAGGACAAGGTGTGTCATCGATGTGGCGTCAAAGGACACATCAAAAAGAGTTGCCCGAACAAAAATTTCAAGTCTCAATCGGCAACTTCGAAACGACAATTGGTATTAACTAACACTCGACATCCCCCACGGAATCAAAAGAAAATTCAAGTTAGTCGAGTACCTCGTGCAAACCGAATCTCAAAACCGAACCATCAAGCGAATCGGACATCTAAACCTCAACGTCAATATCGATCGAACCCACAACCGAACCGGATTTCTAAGTCGAAACAACGTGCGGTTTGGGTTTCTAAGCCTCAAGGACAACATCAAAAGTCAAAACAAGTTGGGCAAATCATCGACAAGCCAAGACAACCGACAATCCGACAAGTTTGGATTCGGAAAGGTGATATCTTTCCATACTCTTCGTCTTAGTTTGTTTTCTTTTATGTAATGCTTTGATTGGTGCTTGGTGCATATTTTTATTCATTGCATTACATGATTAGACGATTTTTTTTGTGCTTAGAATTCATTCGTTTTTAAATCATTTTGGAAAGGTGATTAGGAGTTTGATTGAAATTTTTTTTAGAAAGGAGATGATTGAATATCATTATATTGGGAAATTAAAGGTTTTTGAAAGAGCCTTAACCGGTATTTAAAGTCAATTCAAATTAGATTAAATTCATATTAATTATCGATTTTACTCCACCTTTTATTATTTTGACGATAACTTAATATGTGATTTCTTCTTACATACATTCATCAAAATTTTGAAATTAACTTTAATCTTTTAGTAATTAATTCATCTTGGTAGTGAATGTTGAATATAATTGATGGATATTTGCTAATCGACTAAAATTCGTCAAAATTATTTTCAATTGTGAGATTGTCTAATTTAGGGGGAGTTTGAATATTTAAAAAAAAGGAGAAACTCCTAAGTATAAAAGATGTGGAAAGAGTTACATTCGAAAGGAGTGTGAAAACTACCACCACACGTAGGAAAGAGCTACCACCTTGGTCGTCAGACGTGTGTGAAGCTACCTCACGGGTAATTATATGAAAAACCGAAAAGGTTGAGAAAAAATATATGTGAATATTTTAGAATTTTCGGCGTTATAAGGTGGTAGATTGAAAAATATGCTCAAAGAGCCACCCCCGGTGTTTATTAGCTAAATCTCTATTTTGAACGGGTTGCGACAAATTGGTGTCAATTTTGCTAAATTTCTAAAAATTATTTTTCATCAATTTGCATATTGATGACTTTAAAATATTAGATTATTTTTAATATCAAATTTTGATGTTTTGATGTCTTTTGAAATCACTTAATATATTATCTTCATCATAATGATTTTTGAAGTACAACTTTTAATTTTTATGAAATTAATCTAATTTTGAAGGATTTTTGAGGAAACAAGACAAAATTTTTGATGAGGAGGACACGGAGTGATTTTACCTTTTTGAGACTCATTATTTATGTTTTATCTTTTCTCTCCTAGGACTATGTCTAGTTTGTTTATTTTTGGAATCTAGATTTGTAACTATGACATGACTACTTTCTTTTTGCTAGTTTGTTTTTCTCTCTATTTGTGTTTCTTTTTGGCAATTTTTGACAAAAAGGGGGAGAAGAATTGGAAACTTGAATTGAATTTCAAAAAGGGGGAGAGAGATTTTCATGAACAAAGGGGGAGAAAATTGCATGAACAAAGGGGGAGATTGGAGAGAGATTTTCATTTTTATATTTTTTCTACTAACTTTGTTCGTGGAGAAAGTAATCTAATTGCAGATCATTGAAGACTTCAAGACTCCTAGTTGTGTCTAAGTCATAGAGTTTGTTTAGGAGTTGCAAAATTGTAATTTTGTATTTCTTTGGATCTTTCACGCGAGAAGTTCATTGTTTTGGTGATGGCAATGAATTTCATTTTTGGTGAGTTGAGCGTTGTGAGTATTTTTATGTAATTTTGGGTTTTGTCACGAAATTGCCAAAGGGGGAGATTGTTACGGATTTTATGTTGGCATATTTCGTGAAGGTTGTCGGAGTCTTGAAGGTTTAGAGAAGATGAGACGAAGATCGAAGACTCGCAGACTCAAAACATGAATCCATAATGCTCGGTAAGTTCAAATATTATTGATGATGATTTATAAATATTTAAAAGTGTTTGGAAGATTTAGGATGTTATTAAATTGAATATATGGACAAAATTGATTTTAAATAGGTTTTCAAATCCTAGTCTATCTCTATGTTTTCTAATTGATTTTAAACATGTTTTCAAATCCTAGTCTATCTCTAATTTTATTTTCAAAATTGGGTTTTCACAATCCTAGTCTACTTCTAAGTCTTCTAAATCTATAAATAAGCAATGGGGGTTCCATTAATTCATATGCTTAGAGTTTAGACCATTATGAAACCCTAGAAACTTGTTGGGTGCTTTCTTTCTTCAACAACAAGTTTCTATCGGATCAATCTTGACACCGTAATTTCTCGTTCTTCATGAAGAATTGATCCGGCTATTGCTTAGAAATATCTTCTACGGTTCTTTAATGATTATCTAAGCAATAAATCATCACCGATCATATTGTTCTTGCTCCGGACGGAGTGCGCTCGTGGATTCGAGTGGCGTCGTGGATTCGGCGTGATCGGAGGCTTCGTGGATTCGAAGTGGAGGCGTTCGTGGATTCGAACGTGGGGCGTGGACAACCCGGCGGTGTGCGCGAGATCCGAAGAAGATAAAGAGAGGTTTGAGTCCGTGGATTCGGTAAATCACCTTGTAATCTTTTATTCTTAGTGGATTGTTATCGCGTGTTTGGTCCCGTGGGTTTTTTAGTCCGAGTTGGAGTTTTCCCACGTAAATCTCGATGTGCTTGTTATTTTTCGCATTTACTTTTATCGCATCGATTTGTGGTTTTTGGCCGTTACACCCTATAGGTGTATTTTGATACAATCTAGATAGATCCTTGGGGCTTCCCCGTAACTCACACTTCCGATAACATAGCAGCTCTACTATATATATATATATAGTAGAGCTGCTATGTTATCGAAAGTATATTCGAACTTTTCGAGCCTAATTCAAACGAGCCGAGTAATACTCAAGCTCGGCTCATTTAATTTCGAGTCGAGCTCGAGCGAGCTAAATATCGAGTCGGATGCGAGTCGAACGCGAGCCAGCTCGCTCATTTGCCAGCCCTAGCTATCGGTAGGACCAAGCACTTGGTGCTATTAAGTTTTCTGCCGTTAGATTAACCCCTTTAATTATTTTTACATGTTAGATTATATTATTAAACCAACTACCTACTTAACCCTAGGGGGCCCACATCATTCTAGCCGCACATTTCTCAATCCAAAGGCTAAAAAACTAATAGCATCAATAACTTAGTGCTATTAATTGTATTCTAGCCTAGTTCTCTCTCTCTCTCTCTCTCACTCTCTCTCTCTCTCTCTCTCTCTCTCTCTCTATATATATATATATAGAACTAGGCTACTATGCTATTAATAGCACCAAGTCATTGGTGCTACTAAGTTTTTGGCCATTGGATTGATAGATGTGCGGTTAGGACAGTGTTTTAAAAAGCCCAAGGCGCATCAAGGCGCAAAAGGCGCGTAGAGCCTAGGCGCAAGGCGCAGGCGCGCGCCTGAGAGAGGTGAGGCGCACACTTGAAATAAACAAATATACTTTTTAATAATTATTAAAGAGCAATGAATACTATTTAAAAATTATATTACACAATAGATATTTAAAAAAGAAATAGAACACAGTTTAAAAAAAAAAGAAAAGAGAAGTATCTCTAAAAAAATAAAAAAGAAAAAAGCTTTACTCTTTATACAAAAAAAAAAACAAAACAGAGAGAAAGAGAGAGAGGGGGAGAGAGAGAGAGAGAGAGAGAGTGTGATGCTGTATAAAAAAAAACAGAGAGCGACTGTTAGGGGTTACAAGGAAAAAAAAACGTGAGACACTAACAGAGAAAGCCTCCGCTAGTGTTTATTGGACAAGAGAGTGGGTTAGAGACGGTATAAAAAAAAAAGTGAGAGGAAAAGAGCGGAAGAGATGAGATCGTACCGAAGCCGCGAAGATGATCGCCCAAGCGCGCGCGATCAACCGAGCTACCGAAGCTGCGGAGATGATCGCCCAAGCGCGCGCGATCAACCGAGCGAGAAAGAGAGAGGTGATGCTCGAGCGGAGATGATCGCCCAAGCCGCGGAGATGATCGCACCGAAGCCGCGGAGCTTGGCTGCTTGCTCGAGCCGTCAGCGGAGCTTGGTTGCTTGAGCGGAGCTCCACGGCGAAGCCACAGAGGCTGCGGAGACCCAGCGAGAAGGAAAGAGAGGGAAAATGGCGGATGACTCGTGCGATCAATTAGGGCTTCTCTTTTCTCTCTCTCTTTTTTTTTACACTTAACGGTTATTGGATGTTGGATCCAAAGTCCAAGTGTCCAACCCATCCATTTTTTAAAAGCATAAGGCACGCCTTGCGCCTTAGTGCGCGAGCGCCAGGCGCACGGCGCGCGCGCCGGGCGAGGTCGCCCGCCTAAGGAGCTCCCAGGCGCACGCGGTTGAGCCTAGCGCCTAGGCGCCTAGGCGCGCCGTTTAAAACACTGGGTTAGGATAATGTGGGGCCCCTAGGGTTAAGTGAGTGGTTGGTTGAATAGTATGATCTAACGAGTAAAAATCATCAAAGGGGTGGATCTAACGGTGAAAAACTTGGTAGCACCGAGTGTTTCATGCTATTGATAGCATAGTAGAACTCTATATATATATATATATATATATATATATATATATATATATATATATATAGTAGGACCGCATTGTTTCTAAGGAGCACCTGAGGCCTCCGTACTCCTAAGTCTTTTCGATGATGGAATTTTTGAATCGACGATCAGTTCCATTAGATTTGATCTAGCACATTTGAAATTTCTAAAAATAATTTTTGCGATTTTTTGATATCATTTACTAATTTTTAATGATTAATATCCGTTTTTAAGTTTAACTGTAGAAATATTCAAATCGATGAAATTTTGATACAATTCTTTATACTATCTACAACAAGATCAATATTTCGATCGAAAATTTAATGCTATATCACCACATTTTATAGAATTTTTATTTTCAATGTTAAAAATTATAAAGTTTGAATCTTTTCGATTACTAAATAAATGATATCGAAAAATCGCAAAAATTATTTTCTAGAAACTTCAAATACGCTAAATCAAATCTAACGGAACCGTCGCCGATTCGAGAATCCCATCATCGAAAACGACTTTGGGGATAAACGACTCGTATACCTGGCGCTCCGTGCTCCTAAAAGCATATATATATCATATATATATATATATATATATATATATATATATATATATATATATATATATATATATATATATAGAAACACTTGGTGCTACCAAATTTTCCGCTCGTTAGATCCACCCCTTTGATGATTTTCATCCGTTAGATCATACTATTCGACCAACCACCCACTTAACCCTAGAGACCCACATCATCATAACCACACATCTCTCAATGCAATAGTCAAAAACTTGGTAGCACAAATAATTTAGTGCTCTTAATAGCATAGTAGCCTAATTTTATATATATATATATATATATATATATATATATATATATATATATATATATATATATATATATATATATGCTCATATACTATCGGTGGCACGGAGACCTCCGTGCTACCAAGTTGTTTTCAATATTGCAACTTCCAAATCGACGATAAGTTTCGTTAGACTTGATCTACACTTAAAAATATTTGAAAACTAAATTCCACAATTTTTGGGCATCATTTACTTATCAAACGAGTAATCTAAAAATGAACAATTGAAAATAAAAATCTCTTAAAAAATAATGATAAAAGACTAAATTTAAGATCAAAAATACTGATCTTACTCTAAAAAGTGAAAAAAAAAAATTTACAAAAATTTCATCAAATTTGAATTGCTTTACACCATTAAATTCACAAACGCATCATATCTACTATTAAAACTATCAATTTTCAGACCTTTTGATCACTAGCCAAATGATGACAAAAAATTAAGTGAATTAGATTTAGTTGAACGCCTCAATGTCAATTTTGAATGAACCTCTCAATAATTTTTAGTTCACTAAATTGGATTGAATTAGTTGAATGGTTTGAGATTATGTTCGTATCTCTAGTTGTATTTAATGCTTTAGCTTTTTTATTTCGGTATTTGGAGAATCGATAAGAACATTAGCTGCATTTTTCGTTAGTCCCGAACAACACCTTGTCGTATGCAATAGTTAGAAATGCCACAGTAGTAGGATCAGTGGATAAAAAAGCGCTGGTCAAACAACTGCAAACATAAATTACAATTTTGGCAACTATAAACATAACTTGGCAAAGCTATAATTCTAACAACAAAGCAAACATGTCCCCGAGTATAACAGCTGGAAGATTCTTTCAGGTCCACAATCTTCAAGTCAAAATAGAAGGTCAGAATAAATTGCAAACCCAAGACAGAAAAAATAGGCTAGAAGGATGATGCCAGCATTATAAGAGAGCATCCTCAATTAAGTTTAAAATGATTTTCAAGAACCTTCCTAACAGAAGCAAAATGCAAGTGTCAAAGAAATCAAGGCCTATAAATAAACAGAGATCAAAAGCTAGTAGATATAACGGTACTGGTCAAACAGAAAGGTAGATGTCAACGAAATAAATACTCTACAGTCCGTCTGCCATTTAAGTCGAACTAAGTAATCATAACCAAATAATCAATTGCCTCATAAAAAGAAAACAAGAAAGTTAATTCCAATTTATATATAACCTAAAATAACAAATAGTCAGAGATGTCGTGACAAATCAGTATCACCAGTATAGCTGAGCCTCCTCTTCACAAGGATCACTATTTGAACCGCAAAACACTTAAGATTCGTTCCGATCTCACCAGTATAGCTGAGCCTCCTCTTCACAAGGATCACTATTTGAACCGCAAAACACTTAAGATTCGTTCCGATCACGCCAATATAGATGTCCATCCCATTAGGATAATTGAATTTAACAGCAGAGCATTTGAGTTCCACTGCACATGGCACAACAATAACCATGGAGTACCATAGATATCGGAAGAAATAACAAATAAGAAACTAAAAACACCACCACCAGACAAGCTGCTCTTGAGAAGAATGAAACTGAATTCAGCAATCCCATTGCCAGGAAGTAGAATAGCTAGATTAACCACCAACAATAAAGATTAGTATGAAAAGCAAACTGTATAAAATGATCTTCAAGAAGAGCCTGCAAAGAAACCAGAGACAAATGAAACAACATGAATTGTTGAAATAGAACAAGGATCACAATATCATATCTCTTCACAGAAATGATGAGCAATGTAGACAAACTATCAAGCCAGCACATGGAGAGAAAACAGCAAAAACCTGAAGGTAGAAATCAAAGAAAAATTTCATCTAAAGGCACTTTGATGGCTGAACTTCAAAAGTGTCTGTATAAAGTCAGTGGACAAGAGAGTAGTTAAGAGAAAATAAGAGAAGATGCTCAACATAGATAATCAAGCTCAGAGAGTGGCAATAGAAACAAGTACGCGACTGCCCCACCGACTGCACTGGAAAGAAAAGATACACCCAGCCAGAATATTCAACAAGGATCACAATATCATCTCTTCACAGAAAATTATCAGGAGCAACATAAACAAACTATCAAACCAGCACATGGAGAGAGAACAGTAAGAACCTGAAGGTAGAAAATAGTAGAAATCAAAGAAGGAAAAAGTTTTAAAGAATCCTTTCATGTCTTCATCTAAAGACACTCCGATGGCTGAACTTCAAAAGTGTTATCAGATATAAATATGGAATGTATAAAGTCAGTGAACAAGAATAGTTGAAAGAAAAAGAGAAGATACTCAACATACGACGCAACTGCTCCACCAACTGAGATTTATATAGTCAGGAGAGATAATAGTTAAGAGAAAACAAGAGAAGATACTCAACATAGGACGCGACTGCTCCACCCACTACACTAGAAAGAAAAGATACACCTAGCTAGAAGATATCACCAATAGACTAGAATGCTACTTTCATATGATAAAATCACTGTCATACCTGAGCAGTCACTTGCACCAGTATTATAACACCAAAACTCATTAAGGTGAGAAAACCGTTACTTCATTAAATCATCTCTTACATCTAAAAGTTCCAACAAAGACAAGTCAATGGCCATTATACTCTTATCTCCCTCTTCATTAAATTATCTTTACCTTCAAAAGGTTCCAACAAAGGCAACCCAATGACCATTGTAGCCATGCCACGCTCTTTTAGTTTGTAAATCAATAATTTACTATATCAACATTGCCAAATTCCAATAGACATACATAAATAGTTTCAGTTAGAGAAAGAACAACATATTAGTTTGTAAGTAAACTATTGACTAGGAAGGAGATTAACCTCATATAAAGTGCCTTCACATGCCACAGAGTCTCTAGGTTCCTAAACTTCATGGTCAACAAGAAGTTGGCACCCATCCCACAAGAACTCCAGTACCAAAACTTACTAGACAGAAAAGAGTTGATCAAACAATACTAAAACTGGCAATGATTATCAACATAATTATTAATAGTCAAAGATTAATGTTATCACCACTTCACCAGTGTGATTAAGGTGTCCATCATTAATCATAAAGTTCACTGCAAATCACACTACAAAATCCAGAGAAAAATGGTTTTATACAAATTTGAGAACTAAGAAACTCATACGAAGGACAAGCTAAACACTGGAAGCTGCATTATATGATGTATTGAAGTATGAAGGCTGCTCCAAATAGGAAAAGCATGAACCTGAAAAAATATCAACCCAGAAGATGAACTCCAGTGCCAATGAACTTTAACTGCATACTGAGGTGAGCAATCCATGCAAAATTATACATTTGATCTAATACAAACTCCACTCAGGACTGTGTCCTTGTGGGACTTCAAGAAATGGAAGGCACATTGCGTAAAGAGATAAGATATCAATCAAACAACAACACCAATCCGAGTTGCTGGTTCAAATTGCAACTTCAAACTACCCAAAAGAATGCTGCAGAAAACAGGCGATTCAGTTCTGTTTTCAAAGATTTAAAAATTCAATCACTTTGTTTTGAGGATTTGCCGCCACAAAAAAGAAAATTAAAAAAAATATATAGATTGCAGAAAATTATATACTATATATGGTTTATATTAAAAAAAAAAAAAAGCTGAAATGGTTGAAAGGTCAGTTTACCCGAACTAGTTCAAAATCTTCAATATATGTATCAATAGTAGTAATGAGAAATTAAAAATTAACACCATTATAGTGTAAGTGTTAAATCAAAGTGGTTTGATTGTGTGTTAAGCTCCTTTCAATTTGATTTTGGCATTCATTTTTGTTAAACCGATTTAACTAATTCCATTCCCAGATTATTACCTTGACATACCATCCCAAGAACAAGTCAGTTGCCACAAGACTAGCAGCGTCACCAAACAAGACATGAAGTCATATTTTCATCTATAGATCACGACAAACCGACAACATCACTGTGATAAGATGGTAGGTAAATGGTGCAACAGAAATCTATAGAAATAACCAACAAACAAGAACCATTGAATAAACATGTGAAGAAAGACGGCACCAACTCAGGATAAGGAAACTCGATGCAGAAACAATCTCTAACTGAATGTCCAGAGATTACCTGTAGTAATTTGAATGATCAACACACGGGAAAAGGTCTCTTCCTCTTTCCCACAAGAATGGCGCGACAAAAGAAAAACTGTACAATGAGTAATCAGCTAACTATTCATTAATGCTGATACATAACAATGGAAATGCTAGTAGATACAACCTAAATTTTGTGTTATAAGGGAGCAGTTCAAACTCGACTTGAGAGGAAAGCATCACAAGCAGTTCATTGACCTAGAAAATGAACAATTTAGATTATCAAGAATTCACAGAGAAATTGAACTGCAATAATTTGAATAATCAAACTGGAGAACAGAGATATGGTTTCTTCTTGAGAATTCCATCTCTACAGAAGGTAATCCGAAGCATCCCCATCTCATATCTGATACTGAACAAAGATGTCTTTTAGAATCCCTCTCTGTTACTCCCAAATACTATCAATAAACAAAGGCCAGTAGAAATGAATTTCATTAAATGCACAGATATACTAGATAATTTTTGAACAACCGAGCATAATGGACAGTGATAACCAAACTTGCGCAACAAGTTTCAGAAACAAGACCAGTAAAAGAAAATGCATATGCCAAAATTCAAATAGAAAACAGGATCATTATAAAGCAGGTCAATACCGCCATTATATTGTAGAATCCTTTTCTGTATGTTTAACTCCAACAACCTGACATAAAATCACCATCAACAGTAGCTGCTCCTCTCTTTTCATTGGCAAGTCACAACAAAATCACGCAGCGCAGATCAAGCGATAAATGCCAATAAATGCCATAGTGATACTAACAATTAGCAGAAATTCCTAAGCAAAGCATTTAGACAAACCAGTGATTGGAATTGTGAGGACAAAAGATTCATGCACAATTTGATCACATATTAAACCCCACTGGTAAAATGACCACAGAGAGTAAGCCTAACAAGAATGAAGGTGAAATGCACTACTAATAAGCAGGACCGATAAGATTGTTAGTTGAATTTTCTTTTGTCAGGCTTGAATAACACCGCCACATTCGCACAAGTTAGAGATGCCAGCTCGTAAGATCAGTACATAAATGAGCACTGGTAGAACAGAAACAAACATACCTTACAATTTTGGCTAAGCTATAATCCTACATCAGCGCTCAACAAAACAATCCGTGACTATAAAAGCTACAAGATTCTTTCGAGTCCACAATATTTCAAGTCCAAATAGACGGTGAGAATAAATTGTAAACCCAAGAAAAAAGAGGAAAAAAAAAATTAAGAGACTTGAAAGATGACATCAACATTATAACAGAGCATGCTCAATACAGTTAAAATGATTTTCAAGAACCATCCTCCTAACAGAAGCGAAATCCGGTGTCAAAGAAATCAAGACTTAAAAATAAAGAGAGATCCAACTTCACAAAAGCTAGTAGATATAACTGTACCGGCCAAACAAAAAGGTAGATATCAACCAAAATAACTAGCATAAAGTCCATCTGCCATCTAAGACGAACTAAGCAACCATAAGCAAATAAGCAATTGCTTCATGAAGTCAACAGTACTGTTAATGCCAATTTGTATATAACCTGAATAATCAAACTAATCAGAGACGTCGTGACAAATCAGTGTCACCAGTACAGCTTAGCCTCCTCTTTATAAGGATAAAGAATTTGAACCGAAGAGAACTTAAGATCCATCAGTATCACACCAATATAGATGAGCTTCCAATTAGGATCATTAAATTTAACTACTAAGCATTTGAGCTCCGTTGCACATGCCACAATGATAGACATGCAATATCATAGATAATTGAAGAAATAACAAAATAAGAAACTAAAAATCACCAGACAAGCTATTGAAGAATGAAATTGAATCTCAGCAACCTTATTGTCAGGAAATAAAAAAGTAAGAATAACTACCAATGAAGAAGATTAGTATTACATTTCTGACAAGCAAACTTGGTAATAAAATGACCTTCAAGAAAAACCTGTGAAGAAATCAGAGATAACTGAAACAACAAGAATTGTTGAAATAGAATAGGGATCACAGGATTGTATCTCTTCAAAGAAGATTATGATGAGTAACTCTTCAAAGAAGATTATGATGAGCAATTTCGACAAAATCACAAGTCAGCAAATGGAGAGAGAACAGCAAGAACCAGATGGTAGAAATAAAAAAAGGGAACAATTTTGAAAAATCCCTTCACGTCTTCATCTAAAGCCGCTCCGATGGATAAACTTTAAAGTGCTACAAGAAATAAATCTGCATAAATGGATAAGAGATAATCAAGCTTGAAAAGTGACAATAGAAACAAGTGTGCTACTGCTCCACCAAACGCAGTGGAAAGAAAAGTTAGTGTCTGTATATCACCAATATACTGGAATGCTACTTATATATGACAACATCACCGTTCTACTTGAGCTCACCCTTGCATCAGTATGACAAGACCAGCTACTCATAAAGGTGATATAACCATAACTTCAATCCACCTCTCTGCATCTAATTTCCAACATGGGCAAGTCAATGACCATTGTAGCCGTACCTACCTCTTCATCAACTCATCTTGACTTTGAAAAGGTTACAAGAAAGGTAAATCAATGACCATTATTGCCGTCCCTCTCTGTTTATTAAATCATCCTTTAACTCTAAAACTCCAACAAAGAAAAGTCAAGTGATAAACAGAACTACGCAGATGCCAGAAATCATAGAAAAGAACGAGAAATATCAACAAGTTGCTGAGAAATATACAGAATAATCCTTGACCAATCAAGCTTTGAAAGCTCCCTAGGCACAGAAGAGTTGTAAACAACTTGGACAGGCTCCCAATCCTACTAGACAAAGAATTTCCATGAACAAGCAATGCAGAATAAAAAATGAAAGCAAAAAATAAAGGAGACTATAGTCTCTATAATCAGGTAGAACAGCTATTACTAGAAATTAGGGAAAGCATCAGAAAGATCCCTTCTGTAATATCATTTGCACTACCCAGCGGTTCCAAATTGTAGAATTTTTCAACTCCCTGTAATTTTGCTTTAGATTTCTGTACGAACATGCTATTAAAAGGATAAGACAGTTATACGTTTTATGAATAACAGGTTGATAAAATATAGCACTTCACCACCCTATGATTTGCACTTCGCTCTTTATAGCTGATAAAATCTAACACTCAGACAACCTTCATAATAGCAGGTCCTTAAGAAAACCAGAAACTGAAACTATAATAGAGCAAGTGCACCTTGAACGGCAGGATTGCAAACAGAAAATGTTCTATGCCATAAGGAAGCTTCTCTGAAGACTGAAGTTTTTCCTATTATGATTCAACAGTACTCCTGTTCTTCGCATAAGCTTGTAGACACCAATGATGACAGTATAGTGCAAAAGGCTTTCAAATCTGCACTTTAAGATAGCTGTACAGAAGAACTACAAACTCGAGGAGTAAAGTTTATGAATGAGTGCAGATCCAAGTGTTAAACTAGAAATTGATCACTTTTGCAAAGCATCCAACTGTTAAAGTAGAAGTTCATTTGTTATAGAGGTTATATCACCAATATTGCAAGGCATCCAAGTCCCAATGGTCCTGCATGGGCTAGCCTGCTATGGTAAGTGTTTATCCCTGCCACTCATCTCTTCAATCACCTCTAACAGTCACTTATCACTATACTCTGCAACTTCCCCTGTTCTTTTGAGATCATTAGATCACTCTAGACAAGAAGAGGAACAAAAAAAAAACTTGATATCAACAATAATCAACAGGCCGAAATTTAATATCCAGCAGTACATGATGATCACATAAAGTAGATATCAGGAAAATAACAAAAGCGAAAAAATGAATCCTCTTAATCGTAACATCGAAAAACACCCATTAATGGCAAATTGAACCAAATCTCAAGTAAAACCAACAAACGACCGAACCAAAAGACGCAATCCATGAATCCATCAAATTCATCTCTTTGTAAAGCTAATAGAAGAATCCTCTAAATGGTAACATCGAAAAACACCCATTGATAGCAAATTGAACCAAATCTCAAGTAAAACCAACAAAAGACCAAACCAAAAGACACAATCCACGAATCCATCAAATTCATCCGCTACAAACAAGAATAAAAAATCCACCGAACCTGAATATAAATAATAAACCAGATTAATGGAAACCTCATAACAAAACCAACAGAACAACTCTCAAATCCAGACCCAAAACACTGGCCATGGCACGTTGCACCAAAATCTCAAGTAAAACCACAAAAGACCGAATCCAAAAACATAAAACTATCCAAATTTGATAAATTCCTCTGCTACTGAACGAGCATCAGATCAAATCTGAATCACTCCACTTCATAATCAATAAACCTGACACGAATATCAAATCAAACAGGCTAACAATTAGAGAACCACGCATGAGAACTAACAGCACAGCATTAAGCTCAAATAAAATGATCACGCCGAAGATCCAAGCCCTGACCACACAAATCCCTAAAAAAAAACTAATCAACAATCACAGAAAACAACACGATCTAACAACCACAAAAGAATCCTACATCAAAACTCTTACGATCACGATGTTACCATAACGAATACCATGTAGATGATAGAGTGTCGAAGATATCAAGCATGGTTATGTGAGATCCTTCAAACAACTCATAACCCATCACCAATAACAACCATCAAACAACAAGGACAAAGAATCATATGTCGAATATCTAGCTACAAACAATATTACCCTGACGATGGAGACGATAGGGCCCAGAAGATCCCAAACTCCGCCATGTGAGATCCTTCAAGAAACTCATCAACGATCACAAACAACAACGACTCATGAATGGTCACCAATAACAACGATCAAACAACAAAGTTGAAGAACCATATGTCGAAATTCTAGCGACGAACGATATTACCCAGGTGGCCGCCATGGAGACGATACGGCCTAGAAGATCCCAAACTCTGCCATGCGAGACGCTTCAAGAAACTCATCAACGATCACAAACAACAACGACTCGTAAACGATCACCAATAACAACGATCAAACAGCAACGATGAAAAATCATATGTCGAAATTCTAGCGAGGAACGATATTACCCTGGCGGTCACCATGGAGACGATAGGGCCTAGAAGATCCCAAACCCCGCCATGCGAGACCCTTCAAGAAACTCATCAACGATCACAAACAACAACGACTCATAAACGATCACCAATAACAACGATCAAAAAACAAAGTTGACGAATCATATGTCGAAATTCTAGCTATGAACGGTATTACCCTAGCGATCATCGAGAAGATAGGGCTTAGAACATCCCAAACTCCACCATGCGAGATCCTTAAAAAAACTCATCAACGATCACAAACAACAACGATCGAACAACAAAGAAGAACCGTAGGTCGAAACCCTAGCAATCACGATGGAAAACTCGATTGAAACCCTAGCGATCACGATGGAAAACTCGATTGAAACCCTAGCGATCACAATTCGCATCCCCAGCGATCGCCGTGGAGACGATGATGCGATGACGAAGGAAAGGAACGGGATCGTTGGGTATTTAACGACGTCGGTGGCCTCCTCAGCCGCGTCGGCTTCGGATATACGAGAACCAGTCTACGGCACGCGGGATATGCTTTGAGAGACACGTGGCCGGATGCGATTGGTTGAGAAGTTTCTGGGAACGAAGGATGTTTTCCACGCTTAAAAGCAAGGTCGGTTTGAGTTGGATTATTTATTCTTTTTAATAATATAGAAAAAACAGTTTTATTTTATTTATTATTTATTGATTCATAAATAAGAAAGAAAAGATAATTTATTATTCCGACTTTTGCTTAAATATTCTTATTCATCATTAAATCATTTTAAATGTATCCTTTTCTTGTAAATATATCCTTCTAAAATTTAAGTCTTATTAATAAATTCTAGAGATAAGAATATATTTGAAGAATTTTTTATAATCAATCTACTGTCCAAAATTTTATATTTTTGGAACATCTTTACCTTTCAAAAAAAAATAGAGAAAGTTTTAGTTTAAAAATCAAAATTTAATTTAGAAAAGCAACTAAATAAGTTAGCCAGTAAATTATTTTCCTATATAATAAAAAATTATGCGGATAAATTTTTTTTTCCACCTCCAAACTTTTCAAAAACTAGCCAACCCACACGTGCGATGCATTTTAGTAATTATTAGTTAAGGAGACCCGCGCATTGCGGCGGGAAGCTAAAACAACAGTAATTTATTACAATTTTTAATATATTTTTTTTTCAACTATGAAATTTTGTAAAGTAAGATGACTTAATTTAAAATAATTTATTGCAATGACATCAATTAAACAGAGGACTTACCCCAAGTGTGATAGGATCGGGAGGAATAGATGTTGTTGAAATATCAACCGAGTGGATTTCTTCGGTTCTGCTTTCTGGGGTGGTAGTCGAGGGAATTGCTATTGTTACTTTAACCGAAGAAACTTCTTCGGATCTTAAACTCGATGTATCAGCCGAATACATCCTTACGGCTATCGGCTCAGATGGCGGTTTTTTAGCTACCGACTTACGCCTTTTCGGAGCCGGCTGAGATTCAGTTTATAAATATTCGATAAATCTATATGGGTATCTGAAATTTTGTATATATAATATAATGAAATATTTTAAAAAAATGTGCCGAAAAAATAAAAACAAAATCATAGCGATGCAAAGTGATCCATTTTAAACTACATGGTACCAAAGTGAGAAGGTGCGAAACGATTTTTTAAAATTTGCCCTATTTCTTAATGTGAAGAATTTTATGATGTCGTTCCAAAAAAAGTAAACATTAAATACTAAAAAAAATACAACTAAAATAAAAGAATTAAAAAAAAAAATAAAAAAATTCTTATTCTCAAAAAAAAATAAAAAAATTCTCGAATTAACTTATTGCAAATAATTATATAAAAAATATCGTAGCCATGAACAAAAACAATCACACAAGTAGTAGATAAACAATAATTTTTAGCTTTGTGGAATTTAGCATAATATTATGGATAGAAGATATAAAGAATCAAAACTTAGCATAAATATAAATATAAATAATAAAAGTTAATGTAAGGTAAATTATTTGTACTGTAATCAAGAACTAAATATGAACTCATCTATATAACTTTTGTATCGTGGGGACTAAACGGTACGATATATATATATATATATATATATATATATATATATATATATATATATATATATATATATATATATATATATATATAACAAAGAATAGGGTCCCAAAAATTTTTATTTATATTTAAATTTTTTAAAATTTTATGGGTCCCATAGAAAAAAGCACATAAAAAAAAGCCTCTCGTCGCCGCGCCTCGCTCCCGCTCACCCGCAATCCATTAAAATAAGAGATTCGATTTAAAAGTTAAATTTTAATTTTAATTTATATTTAAAATTTTAATTGTTAATTTTATTTTTTTGTATGTGAGGCATAATATTATATAATTTTTTATTTTTTGTATGTGAGTGACAATATTATTAAAAAAAATAGAAAAGAGAGGAAAAGAGAGAGAGAAAGAGAGGGAGGAGTGGATCCACGGATAAAAAAAAAGTTTGAAAGGAGAGAAAAGAGAGAGAGAGAGAGAGAGAGAGAGAGAGTAGAAGTTAGATAGAGAGAGAGAGAGGAAGGGATCCCGAAGAGAGAAAAAAGAAAAGAGAGAGAGAGAGAAGTTAGAAGAGAGAGAGAGAGAGAGAGAGAGAGAGAGAGAGAGAGAGAGAGGGGTGGATCCAAATGAAAAATGCCCAAAAAAAAAAACCCGCCTCGCGCCGCTCTCCGCGGCCGCGCCCCCGCCGGGCGGTGCTCGCGCCCGTGCCCCCTCTCGCTCCCCCGCGCCCGCGCCCGTGCCCGTGCCCCCTCTCCGCCAAAGGGCACTTGACTTAGTAAATTATGAAGCTGCAATATAGTGACATAGTGATAGGCCATTGAGACATATGCTATTTTTCATGTTTTAGACATGATGACATAGTGATAGTGTGACGCACTGAATTTTCGCAAATAGCAAGGTTCGAGTGTTGGATGTGATTTCGAACTTTTCCACTCCTTGTGGAGGGTCGTAGATGATGTTCCGACCCGCGGTTCGAAATTCTGGAGTTTTGGCTAAGTCCTGAGAGGTTTACTCTCGGAGACCGGTCTCTAGAGGGAGAGACTGGTCTCCCCAAACAGTGTGGGGATGGCTGGTGTGGCAACCGGTCTCGAGCCCTGAAGACCGGTCCCCGTACGCGCAGTCTGCGGGAGTGGCCATAGAGACCGGTCTCGGCTATCAGAGACCGGTTCCCATACACGAGGTTTCCGGGAGGACCACCCGAGACCGGTCTTGGCTAGCGGAGACCGGTCTCCAAGCCCGAGAACTGCCCAGTCCATGCAGTGCACATGTTGCAAACTTGATGGGCTTTTCTGGATTTTGTTACAGTAGATGACCTATTCGGTCTTTTCTCCTCTTCTCACCCTTATTTCTCCCTTACACTCTCTCACACTTAAAAAGAGAAAGAGAAGGAGAAGAAAAAGAAGGAGGAGGAGAAGGAGAAGAAGTGAAGGAGGAGATCTAGGAGAGCTTGGTTGTAGGTTTGGAGCACCTCCCTCTCTATCATCCTCACCTTTGGAGCTTGGAGCTTGGAGCTTGGAGCTAGGTTGGAGGAAGATCATCCCTTCAAGAAGATTTTGATCTTTGTTTTGGAGCTTTTTGAGGTAGGCATCACCTTCTATTCCTTTAATTTTGAGTTTTGATGCTTCCTACTAGATGAAACCCTAGATTGAGAAATTAGGGTTTATTTTGGGGGTGTTTGGAGCCCTTCTAATAGAATGGGAATCTTGGTTTAGGTTGACTTGGAAGGGATTTGGCTTCCATTTTGTAATAAACCGACTTTTTACCTAAATGAAATTTGACTTTCGTTTCTGAATGTTATTGTGCGTAAATGTATTATAAGAGCACACGTCAAATTTCAGGCGAAACCGAGCTAAAACAAAAAAGTTACGCGACCCGGAAGTTTGGCTTAAAGTGAATAGTAACTCCGGATTTTCGAGAAATCGCGGAGTAAAGATGGGTCTAGATGCGTACAGGACTCCGAATATAGAACTTCAATAGCTCGTTTCGAACGGCTCGACTATTCTGGAACCAATGCCACTGACGGAATTGGATTCTGAATCATGGTTGTCGAGGAAAAGGGGTTCGAACAGTTTTACTTAAAGACTTAAGCAAATTGGAGATATTGGAGGAAAAAGAAGAGAATGGATACTTCGCGAATTGGAGACCAAATCGGATGATGTAAAATGCTAGATTCGATGTCTCCGACGTACTGAACGCGCTGGCGCGATCCGATCTGAAATCCGACGGTCGGATCTTCGGCATTTGCAAGGTGAACGCAGAGGGGTAAAAGTGGCAATTCGAGAAGAATGCGAAAGGCCCTATATTTTATGCGCCAAAATGCGTGAATTCGAATACTGGGGGACTTACGCGCATGATTAACCTGCTGGCAGGGGCCTGAGATGAAATAGGGACAATTGGTGGGCTAAAATGCAAATATGAAGTTGTGTATAAAGTAGTTTTTAGGGTTTTCATTGACCTAACCCTAACCCTAGCCATCCCTTCATCTTCCAGCCACCCTAATCACCCCTGCCTACCTCCTGCCACCCAGAGCGCGCACCCCGCCGCCAAGAACTCCCCGGCCGCCGGAAAACCCTGCTGCACCTAGCTCCTTCCTCCCTGTTGGCCGAGTCAACCTCCACCTTGGCCGAGAAGCAACAGGGAAGGCCAGGAGATCCCTAGATCTACTCCCCTGGCAAGGAGAGGTCGCCGGCGCACCTTCCCGACCGGTCCCGTCGCCCCTGACCGCCGCCGGAGCCGCCGGCCCCGCACGGACCCGAGGTAGGGTCCGGCGCGCGACCAACGCCTCCCTCGGCCACGCCGCCTCGGATCGGCCCGGCCGCCTCCGGAGCCGAGGGCTCGCCGTCCGGTCACCCCGGCCGGCCGTCGGCGCACCACCCTGCGGCCGCCCGGACTCGGTGCGGGCCGAGCTTGGGCCAACTCCTCCACCGAGCGCCGCCGTCGCCCTCGACTGACGGTACCTTCCCGGCGACCTCCTCCGCCGGATCAGCCCCAGCCCGACCTTCCCCGGCCGCCGGATCGCCGCCGGCGGCCAACCCTAGCTCCGCCCGGCCAAGGTGAGCTTTGTTTAGTTATCAGCAAGTTAGTTAGGGCTTAAGGCACGTTTCCCGAGGCTCCTGTTGGTCTTTTTGACCAAGTGAGATGAGCACGGTCATCACCTTTTCGTGCTGAACGCGATGCTCACCTCCGTGTAGATTTTTGACGCCTCGTTTAGCGGGAAAATAGTACTTTACGCGCCGTGCGCAGTGTTTGTGGAACTTCGTGTCACTCGTGTGAGTTCCACAGTGACCGAAAGTGCTCCGAAAGGCGAGCACGGTCTTCAGCATGTCGAAGACTTACAGCGAGTGCGATTTCGAGAATTTATGGTGCCGGTTTGCGTGCACGACCCATAATAGCCCTAAATCGCATGAAATAATGCGATTTCGTGTAACGTGAGGGACTTTCATGCAATTTAGAATTTCGTGGTCGCTGTAGACAGCGTAGGAGTGTTGCGGGTAACCTGCGGGTGATCGTCCAAGGCCCCCGGGACTTTCTGAGAAAATCGAAGTGATTTTCGGAGCGTTTCGGCAAAATTCGCCGACGGAAACGTGTTTACGGTTCGGATTTCTTCCGACAACTCTTAGTGGTTATTTACGGTGTCGCCGAGCCTTGTTGGCTGGTCACCCGTCATTTCGAGGGTTTATAAATGACGGGTGAGCGACGGTTGGTTCCGGTGTCGAAATAGACACTTTCGGGAACCTGTATTCGTACAATTATCCGACGATAATTGTATTGTAGTGTTATCTTGTGTTTGCTGCCAAAACATCTAAATAGGAGTGTTTTATGGCAGCGGGTGACTCGTGTCACGAGTCGGTGCTTTTCGGGACGGTTCGTGGGTCCCGGCGGAGTCCCGGTGTGGTTTACGAGACTTCCGGCGAGTTACGGTAATTGGTTTCGAAAAAACCAATCTCCGTGGGATTAGTTTGTGGGATGTGGAGTTAGTGTTTATTAGTGATGGGTTGGACACTAACCCAGTGGACCTTTTCGTAGGTCCGGTTTTTTCGTTTCCACAGACGACAGATCTGATCTTCTACAGTCGTACAGGTGGGTACTTCGATCCGACGTCCGTACAGTGGTACACGCTGGTGACGCTCCTTCCACCTTACCATTCATATCTTTTATCGTTAATATATCTTGCACCTTTGTGTTATAGTTTTACTCTACTCAGTGTTTCCATGCTTAGTACCATGTGTAGGAGTAGAGTAGTTTGCTTCTTGTCAGCCTATGACATCAGTGACCTGTTCGGTCAGTCTACTTCAGTATACTCAGTGACCTTGTTGTTCAGTTGGTCAGTTCTCGTGTTTCCTTCAGTAGTACTTGCATACAGTTGAGAGGATGTTGAGTTGTTCCATCCTAGTTGACCTGAGTGGTCAGTTCTTGTGTTTCCTTGGGTAGTACTCGCGTACAGTTGAGAGGATGATGAGTTGTTCCATCCTAGTTGACCTGATTGGTCGGTTCTGGTACTTTCTTACAGTTTTTCAGTGACCTATTCGGTCGGCTTATTTCAGTTACAGTGACCTATTCGGTCAGTTTGCTTCAGTTACAGTGACCTGTTCGGTCGGTTTGTTTCAGTGCTTCTGTGACCTACGTGGTCGGCGAGTTTACCTAATGACCCAAAAGGGGTCGATGTCCCTTTAGGGCCGGGATTGTCGACCGATTCTTGACGTATTGTTTTTGAGCATAACGGCATCGATCGCCCGGGACTCGAGCGCGGTTCACGAACACCGGCGGTCCGGCCACCGCAAGAGGGTGTTCTTTTCCGGAATAGTGGTTTGGGACTGTCTACGGGACTTTGCCCAACCCGTGAGCCCATAGGCAACCATAGGTTGATATGGGTAGAATGCAGGCTTTGAGATACAGGGGGCATAGTGTCACGCCCCGGGGTCGGCAGGACCTTCCCCAAAGCGTGCCCAGACCCGCCATATGTCAACACATACAAGGCGTCTAAAGAAAAACAGCGGAATTAAAACATACATAAGGCTACAACTATAAATATCAGAGCCACATACAGCTATCCCTATCAACAAGTAGGATCAATAAACAGGTAGGAAGGAAAGAGAGTTCTAAAACTACTACAAGTAAAAGTAAATACAACAGCACGGCTCTAGGTACAAAAGGGTAGCTTCTACCAAAAAAGGTACACACACTCATCCTCTCCAACTAAAACAAAGGAGAGATGAACCACCTAGCGAGACTCCCCGCCGCTAGCCAAAGCGACACCCTTACCGCGATCCCTGGCCTCCCCCGCAGAAGGCGCTGAAACACGTCAGAAAACAGAGGGCGTGAGAACTATAAAAATATAGTTCCCAGTGGGCAGTGCTTGACACCTGCAGTTGCTCCACTAGGCCCAACAAGAGTAATATTACGAAGTAAATAAGCGTAAATAAATCATAAGCGTAAATAGAGCATAACTGAAATGCTAAATAAATAACCCAAGGTAAATGTGTTACACGCTTTATTATACCCGAAATGTCAACTTTAAACAAGTACATTCTATTATACTCTCAAGTATACTATATGCCCAACACAACCAAGTATCCAACTACTAAGTCTTATCAAGTAGTGATTATCCTTTTCTATTACCTGTCACTGTTCAATTCTCTTTTCTAGGATCCACACAAGTGTAATCCCGCTTGTGCCGCCTAAGTACCGTGGTAGCCCCAACATCCCCCGCAAGGAATGAGTCTGTCCCAAACGGTCCCGTAGGCTTCTCACACCGCACGCGCGAACGAATCGCAAAGGCTAACTCCGAGTCTTGCTTGTAGGGAGCGACCCTCACAAGCATGTGCGAAGAGCACAAATGGCAACAAGCACTGTCCAAGTCTCAAGTGTCCAAAACCTCATGTCACTCACATGGCAAATGTCACTAGTAACCCTAAGGTATAGTACAATAGTTCACATGACACTAGAATTTCTATGTCCAAGTTCGAATCCGAGCCTAATGCCGCTTGATGACATTAGCTCACTAGTTCACAACCCGATGCCAAGTCTAATGACGCTTAATGACATTAGCTTTTCTCCTATGTTATACATAGTCTCAGTTCAAGTTCACTTGTTCTCATGTCATTTTCACTATGTTCAACAGGCCCTCGAGCCACTAGAAGAATGCTACATCATGCTAAGATCCACAAGTCACTCTCTACTACATAGAGGTCAATATTTTTATCACACATAGAGCACATGTTTTAAGCATTCTAAAATTCAATCATAGTATAACTAACACGAAAATGCATGATTTTCTATTTTACGATACTCAAATAATTTCAATGAGAATTTCCATTGAATTTGGAGGTCAAACCCACCGATGAACCTCGCACGCTCCGGGTCTCCAACCCCGACACTTTTCAGACTCCTTGTACCCTAGAAAGGTCACACAAGAAGTTTCAAAGTCAACCTGCGAGTCCACGACTCAAACTGCGAGTAACAGAATCGGAGAACAGGGAGAAATTCACCTATGAGTGAAATCCCTCTCGAAGCTTCAAATGGAAGCTAGATCCCATCTAAGGCAACCTAAGCAAAGATTCTAAACCACATAAATAGGTTCAAAAGCCTTAGAAATTACCCAACTCCAAAATCACAAGGAAAGGGTAAAACTCACCTCTAAGGTAGCAATCCCTCAAGAGATCCCAAAAGCAAGCTAGAGTCTCCTCAAACCAACCTAAAGGAAGGTTCTAACATCATCAATTAAGCTCTAGATGCACCAAATCAAAAAGCCCCAAAAACAAACCCTAACATCAACATCTAGGGTTTCATCTCAAAAGAGGCAACCAATACCTATAATAAAGGAAAAGAACACAAGGCTTACCTCTTTGAAGCTTCCTACAAGCTCCAAAATCCACGAGGCTCAAAGATCTCTCCTCTTTCAAGGCCCAACAACAAGGTCCAAGCTCCTCCAATGGTGGAAGATGCATCAAGAAGCAAAAGAGAAGAAAGAGAGAAGAGTTAAGCCTCAAAATCCAACCCAAAACCCTAGAAATCAAAGGAAGGGAGTAGAGGGGCTCCCTTACCTTTTCCCTGCAGCAAAGAGGCTCAAATGGAGCCCTAGGGTCGAAGGGGTATACTAATAGAAGCCACAAAATGCTAACAAGCCCCTGCAGTTTCGGATTTTCGCGCAGTGTGCGTACAAATCCGGTTTGTGCGGTATAAACCTGAACTTGACAAACCGAGCCTCGGGTTTGCCCATTACTCATCTATCTGGGTATAAATCTCGGCTTGTACCGGTATAGCCATCATTTTGTACCGGTATAGCCACCATTTTGTACCGGTACAAAGGCATAAAATTCCAACCCGAGAGCAACCTAAAATCCAGCTTTTAGGACTTTAGTGCTTGGGATTCAACCACCCACCTCGGTACACGTGCCATAGGTCGGAACACAGTCAACGACCCTCCAGAAAAATCTGGAACGGCTCAGTTCTCACATCCAACACTCGAACCTTGCTATTTGCAGAGTTCAGTGCGTCACATTCACCCCTCCTAAAAAGGGGTTTCGTCCGCGAAACTCGAAATCACAGTCATACCACATGACTTTCACAAACGAAAGTTCCCGGTTCCTCAGCTTCTTCACCTCGCGAGCCAAAATCTTCACGGGTTGCTCCTCGAAGCTCAAGTCATCCCCTAGCTCCAATGGTGTAGAATCCAAAACATGAGCTGGATCATGTATATACTTCCGGAGGACCGATACGTGGAAAACGTTGTGCACACCCGATAGGTTCGGCGATAGAGCAAGTCTATACACTACCGAGCCCACACGCTCCAAAATCTCATACGGTCCAATGAATCGGGGGCTCAACTTACCCCGAATCCCGAATCTCCTGATCCCCTTGGTCGGCGAGACTTTCAAAAAGACATAATCTCCACTTTGAACCTCCAAGTCTCGTCGACGCTGGTCGCGAAGCTCCTCCGCCTACTCTGGGCTGTCAACAACCGCTCTTAAGCAATGCGAACTTTGTCCTCTGCTTCCTGGAGCACATCTGGGCCTAAAGCCAAACTCTCGCCAACTTCACTCCAATGAAGTGGCGATCTACAGTTCCGTCCATAGAGTGCCTCAAATGGTGCCATTTCGATTCAAGCTTGATAACTGTCGCTGTAAGCAAACTCTGCCATCGGTAGTTGCTGCGACCATCCCCCCCCTGGGAGCCGATCACGCAGGCTCGAAGCAGATCCTCGCGTGTGCTCCGACTGCCCGTCACTCTGAGGGTGGAAAGCAGTGCTGAAGTCCAGTCGAGCACCTAAGGCGTCCTGCAGACTCCTCCAAAAGTGTGACACAAAACGTGTGTCCCTGTCCGATACAATCGATGTAGGTACTCCGTGTAGTCGCACATTCTTATCCAAATATATCTGTGCGAGTCTCTCTCTAGTCCAAGTAGTATGGATAGGTATGAAATGCGCCGATTTCGTCAACCTATCCACGATCACCCATATAGCATCATGCCCTGCCTGTGAGCGAGGCAATCCCATCACAAAATCCATGGTGATCTTCTCCCACTTCCACACTGGAATCGGTAGGCTCTGCAATTCCCCCGCGGGAACTCTATGCTCAGCTTTCACTTGTTGGCAAGTTAGACAACGAGCTACAAACTCGCCAACATCCTTTTTATTCCGTGCCACCAATAAAGCAACTTCAAGTCTTCTCCGAGAAGTTCCTTCTCTAAATTGCGCTCGTTCGACAAGCTATTCAGTTGGTCATCACCAAAACCAAGTGCTCCCAAAAGCTGAATTCCAGTACTCACTTTCCTCGTCTAGGTCGAGGGCGAAGCCTAGCTCTGTCTCAATTACTCGTACAATTGGAATTCCGTTATATAGCTCTCTGAGGCGGATCCAACAATACCGCTCGTAGCAAGAACCCGGGGTTCAAACCCGTTACCTGATCCATCAACACTCCATCGGAATGCTCACTCACTCAAAGCCAGATCTTATCAAAGGATTGCACGACTGAGTGCAACTCCAATCCTTAATTAAGCATAGTGTAATTTTCACATGGCTATCTTTTTATACCTGCTTGGCATGAACAGCCCGACAATCAAGATCCATAATAATCATCTCTTCGATTGTCGCGACACTTGACACATCGTCCAAATTGGTTCTCCAGGAGTGGTCACTCAATTCACCAATCGGCATTGCACCCCAAAGCTTCCACAGTAGTTTCAACTCCACCACTGGGGGTGGCACCCACTGATTCTCTTCTACGAATATGGTCAAGAACCAAAACTCGGTGATTTCCTCAATTTACTAAGGTCATTCCCTTAGTCTCAACTTGATGCTTCAAGTAAACTCTTCATAAGCCTACACCGAGAGCTTATCTTCGATAGAGGGTCTCATAGCACTAACTGCTCAAGCGCTCGAAACGAATCACTTGAAATTCTTCTCCACAATGCTTCCCTTAGCATCAGATACCCCAGGTATCCATAGTCACAGAGCTCAACTCAAGTGATAGAGAGGGTTCCATTTACAATTAGTAGTAGCTCTCTATCAATGTCACCACGAAGTGACTATCGACCAGAACGTCGATCTCAACCACTCTTCCACGAAGTCTCCATTGCAAGGAACTTAATTCCACGTGCAACATCCGAACATTCCACGTGCAACATCCGAACAAGGGAAAATCGGACTGTACTTTCCTTCACGAATTTTCCCAACAACTCGATCCAACAGTGAGAATTCACACTCCGCTCACCTCGGTATGCTTCCGCAGTTGATCATTGCAGATCTTCATCGAGATACCCATGGCCATCTACGACCGGTTACGCAATCCATCTAGAGGGCTTGGAATTATCATTCCGCAAGTCACTCACGTTGCGGAAGTACTACAGGCTTCAGCAATGTCACGCTAATCCTTATGATGTCACAAACAAGTACCAACATTCGAGGTACAACCTCAAACTCCAACACAACATGGTATTACTCCGATTGTATTATGCTTCAATCGAGTACACCAATACTCAAGGCTAATTGGAACGATCAACGAGTCTCAAAAACCGAGCAATTGCCCAATCGTGATTCACTTTAGATCACGATGGCCGACATACAGTCGAGACGACCCTACTGGTCCCACTTCAATAGAGGGTGTTTCTCACGAGACGAAACACGAAATGCAAAGATCTCCCTGCCACTTGAGCTCACGATTCGCGACTCGGTCAGGAGAACAACAACAACTCCGAAGATATCCTTCATTCTGAGGATTCTCGAACAACCAAAGGTAATGGCCAATTAGGCCCCCGAATCCTCTCCAATACTTACCTAGTTTTAGGTAAGGGAGATAGTCACCGCAACCAGTGGAATAAATCCTCAACATGCACTATTTCGTGCTCAAGTTTCCAAGGCGAGTCAAATCAGCTCGCAGGACCCAAGGTACAAAGTACCTCACAAACTCCACACCAAGAAGGCCAATCTATTTGTTGGCACGCGAAACCTTCTCGCAAGGTAGGGTGCTCGAGCCGACACACCCAAGCATCTGATCATCCTAAAGGCATCGAAGAATGATCAATGTTAGAAATCCTCGGGTTGGTTCACTACACACTCGGTGTATCCTCGCTCTCACGATCCCACACGTGGCATTCCACGCTCTTGGGCCAAAGCTCGGACTACCGTCCTGACCAAAACTACTGCCCTGCCGAAAGCGGCGGGCCTGTCACTCCACTCTGCGCTTTGCCCAAAGGGCCAGACTCCATGATCTACAACGGGTCCGGGCACGGGTCGTCCCGAGCACCATCAGAGCAGTAGATCCAAGGATGCAATTAATGCAATCGTCGTGAGATCCAAAAAGCATAGCAAAAAGCTACCCACAACCCGCAAACTCACCGTCTCAATCAAGGGCTAATTCTCGTCGCAAACAGCGAGCTAACGTGATGCAATGTAACTCGGCAAATAGCCGATCAAAGGATAGGTGCAATGCACCGGCATCAACAATGCACACTCGAAAGCCAAAGTACGAACCAAAACACGTAGTCACTATCTCGGCTGTCGTCGCCTCCTCAGTCAGAAAGCCTGTTGTGACTCCTCCGTCTGTCTCTAAACAGGTTGCCTCCCCGAGTGCGTCTGACTCGCACCCTCGGCCGTGGGCCTCTAGCCCAGCTCCTTAGTCTAAGCCTTCTCAACGAGCACGCGATTTACCACATCTCGGTAAGTCTGAAGATCGAAAGGTTGCGCCAACCGAAAGATCAACGGCCGAAATCTTCGCCGTCTCGCACAACAACGGCCACCCTGTGGGAGCCGCGAGAACTCCCTCTCGCCCCACCGCCACCATACCACACAAATCTGCTCCGACTTTCTCTTAACACTGCCGGTGAAGTAAAGCTTCAACAGGAGTTCCTTGAACCTCCTTCAAGTAGTCGCCACAATATCAGCATTGGTGCTATCCTGAATGTCCAACTACCAGCTACAAACCTCATCGCTCAGGTGATGAGCGGCAAGCCAAACTCTGCCTCTCTCCTCCACGAATGTGTCGCGGAATTAGTTTCTCCACCCGCCTCGACCACTTTCCTATGATCCAGTGGTCATCATTCTCTCCATCGAGGATCCTGGGATTACACCTCTTGAACTCGTTGGGCAATCCATGAGCCACACTCGCTCTGCTCCCTCAACCATCACGGAAAAACCGCCTGTTGCAGTAAGGATCTCCCCAGGTGTTTCATGCGCGCATCCTGTCTGTGTGCCGCATTTGCCTATCGTTGAGCCGGTGTCGCCTGCCGAGCCGCCAAACCAGTGAGAGCCGCAAGAAGGCACCTCACCCACGGACCTCGTTGGATCCGGGGGTAGTGGACATCTCCACTTCCCCTGACGTTGTCGCGTCATCCGCTCCAACAAACTTAGAGCGGGTCGTCAACAAGACGCCACAACATCACTAAAGCGCAAGTTAATAAAACCCACGCTACCGCAATCCCCACTCCGGAACCCAAATCATGCGAAAGTAAAGAAGTGTGCTTCACTAACTCCGATGTTACTTTGTCGGCCGCCAACGTAACCCTACGCGAAGCTAGAAGCTATACACCTCGATCAAACTCCAACTTTTTGGAGTTATAGTGAAACCCAATCAGGTACTTTCGCTCACATGTCAAATAGACCTCGTCTCTCGCGAGCCTATTTCCTATAGTCCAACCAGCCTAAGGTTTGCTAGGTCCTCTAAAACGTCACCCTAGGCTCTGATACCAAATTAATCTGTCACGCCCGGGGTCGGCGGGACCTTCCCCAAAGCGTGCCGGACCCGCCATATGTCAACACATACAAGGCGTCTAAAGAAAAACAGCGGAATTAAAACATACATAAGGCCACAACTATAAATATCAGAGCCACATACAGCTATCCCTATCAACAAGTAGGATCAATAAACGGGTAGGAAGGAAAGAGAGTTCTAAAACTACTACAAGTAAAAGTAAATACAACGACACGGCTCTAGGTACAAAAGGGGAGCGTCTACCAAAAAAGGTACACACACGCATCCTCTCCAACTAAAACAAAGGAGAGATGAACCACCTAGCGAGACTCCCCGCCGCTAGCCGAAGCGACACCCTTACCGCGATCCCTGGCCTCCCCGCTGAAACACGTCGAAAACGAGAGGCGTGAGAACTATAAAAATATAGTTCCCGGTGGGCAGTCGACACTGCCTGATTGCTCCACTAGGCCCAACAAGAGTAATATTACAGAAGTAAATAACTGTAAATAAAGCATAACTGTAAATAGAGCATAACTGAAATGCTAAATAAATAACCCAAGGTAAATGTGTTACACGTTTTATTATACCCGAAATGTCAACTTTAAACAAGTACATTCTATTATACTCTCAAGTATACTATATGCCCAACACAACCAAGTATCCAACTACTAAGTCTTATCAAGTAGTGATTATCCTTTTCTATTACCTGTCACTGTTCAATTCTCTTTTCTAGGATCCACACAAGTGTAATCCCGCTTGTGCCGCCTAAGTACCGTGGTAGCCCCAACATCCCCCGCAAGGAATGAGTCTGTCCCAAACGGTCCCGTAGGCTTCTCACACCGCACGCGCGAACGAAGCGCAAAGGCTAACTCCGGAGTGCCGGCTTGTAGGGAGCGACCCTCACAAGCATGTGCGAAGAGCACAAATGGCAACAAGCACTGTCCAAGTCTCAAGTGTCCAAAACCTCATGTCACTCACATGGCAAATGTCACTAGTAACCCTAAGGTATAGTACAATAGTTCACATGACACTAGAATTTCTATGTCCAAGTTCGAATCCGAGCCTAATGCCGCTTGATGACATTAGCTCACTAGTTCACAACCCGATGCCAAGTCTAATGACGCTTAATGACATTAGCTTTTCTCCTATGTTATACATAGTCTCAGTTCAAGTTCACTTGTTCTCATGTCATTTTCACTATGTTCAACGCCCTCGACCCACAAGAAGAAGGCTACATCATGCTAAGACCCACAAGTCACTCTCTACTACATAGAGGTTAATATTTTTATCACACATAGAGCACATGTTTTAAGCATTCTAAAATTCAATCATAGTATAACTAACACGAAAATGCATGATTTTCTATTTTACGATACTCAAATAATTTCAATGAGAATTTCCATTGAATTTGGAGGTCAAACCCACCGATGAACCTCGCACGCTCCGGGTCTCCAACCCCGACACTTTTCAGACTCCTTGTACCCTAGAAAGGTCACACAAGAAGTTTCAAAGTCAACTGCGAGTCCACGACTCAAGCTGAGTAACGAGAATCGGAGAACAGGGAGAAATTCACCTATGAGTGAAATCCCTCTCGAAGCTTCAAATGGAAGCTAGATCCCATCTAAGGCAACCTAAGCAAAGATTCTAAACCACATAAATAGGTTCAAAGCCTTAGAAATTACCCAACTCCAAAATCACAAGGAAAGGGTAAAACTCACCTCTAAGGTAGCAATCCCTCAAGAGATCCCAAAAGCAAGCTAGAGTCTCCTCAAACCAACCTAAAGGAAGGTTCTAACATCATCAATTAAGCTCTAGATGCACCAAATCAAAAAGCCCCAAAAACAAACCCTAACATCAACATCTAGGGTTTCATCTCAAAAGAGGCAACCAATACCTATAATAAAGGAAAAGAACACAAGGCTTACCTCTTTGAAGCTTCCTACAAGCTCCAAAATCCACGAGGCTCAAAGATCTCTCCTCTTTCAAGGCCCAACAACAAGGTCCAAGCTCCTCCAATGGTGGAAGATGCATCAAGAAGCAAAAGAGAAGAAAGAGAGAAGAGTTAAGCCTCAAAATCCAACCCAAAATCCTAGAAATCAAAGGAAGGGAGTAGAGGGGCTCCCTTACCTTTTCCCTGCAGCAAAGAGGCTCAAATGGAGCCCTAGGGTCGAAGGGGTATACTAATAGAAGCCACAAAATGCTAACAAGCCCCTGCAGTTTCGGATTTTAGCGCCAGTATCTGCGTACAAATCCGGTTGTCTGGTATAAACTCTGTAAAGCTTGACAAACCCGAGCCTCGGGTTTGCCCAGCTGCTCATCTATACCGGTATAAATCTCGGCTTGTACCGGTATAGCCATCATTTTGTACCGGTATAGCCACCATTTTGTACCGGTACAAAGGCATAAAATTCCAACCCGAGAGCAACCTAAAATCCAGCTTTTAGGACTTTAGTGCTTGGGATTCAACCACCCACCTCGGTACACGTGCCATAGGTCGGAACACAGTCAACGACCCTCCAGAAAAATCTGGAACGGCTCAGTTCTCACATCCAACACTCGAACCTTGCTATTTGCAGAGTTCAGTGCGTCACACATAGGCTTGAGGTCTGAGGACCAACAGAGCAGCAGATTCCAGATTGGGTATTTTACTTTATCAGCTTTTCGATGCATACTTACAGTAGCTGTTGTTTCATATCTATATATCTCTCTCCATTTACTTGTTTATCATAGCTACTGTACTACTACTATTATCTCCTCTTGTGTCTATCTCCGCGAGGTATCCACTAGGAGGGGGAGACATGTTTACATGTTCTCACCCCTCGCCTTCTTTTCAGGTGATGTTACAGGTCTTAGTGGGACAGCTGGTGAGGAGCGAGTCTAGTACGCGACATAGCTCCGTCCCTTCGTTGGTTATTTCTTTACCTTACCTTTGCATGGTTTAGACTTATATTATGGTTCAGTTCAGTAATTGCTTTTGAATATGAGATGTTTTATAATGTAATAAAGATTGTGGATTTTATGTGATAAAAAGGTTTTCTACCCCTCGTGGTAGTGTTTTCAAAAGAAAAGGTTTCCGTGTGGGAAACAATTTGTAAAAGGTTTTCAAAAGGAATTTTATAACTTAGAGTTTCAAAACCAGTTCCCGAGTAGGGAACATTTCAACTGATAGATGTGGATTTGTGATTATATACTAGTGAATGTAACCTGTGGTGAATGGTGTGAATATGTGTATGTTGATTGGAATTAATATCTGTACACTTTGTTGTGGTTGTATGATTATAAAAGACTCATTGTACTTGTGCGATGCCGTGCAAATACAGGGGAGACTCTGTCCGTGTGTACAGTGGTCTCTTTGTATTTGTGGCAGGTCTGTCATGTCCTTGGGGATCAAGATTTATAAAAAAAAATAAAAAATTTCTGCTGTTTGTATACTCTAAAATAACCCGGGGCGTGACACATTTGGAATTTGCATTAGGGATTTCTTCTCGAGGTGAGTTTTTCTCCCTTTTTCCTTGAGATAGTTAATGATTAGTAAATGGCTCATCCTTTTGAGGTTGTGACTCCTAGGGCTTGCTTCCTAGGGCGCTAGGAGCGGGAATAGAGACTTCGTTAGAGTTTCGGAGCGTAGCTTAGAGCATCGATGGGTTTGGCCTCACCTACAATAATGAGAAAATTCTCATTTGTATTGTTTATACGTAATTAAGTCTTGTAAAATAGCAAATCATGCATTTTCATGATGAATATATTATTTATGAATTTTAGAATGCTTAAAACCTATATGTTATGTATAATACAATTTTACCTCTATATAGTAGAGATGTGTGCATGTGAGACCGAGTAGGTGTTAGCATTCTAATTGGGACTTGGAACTATATTGTTATAGTGAAATTGACACATAGTTGCGAACATAGAACCATGCATGACATAGGAGAAAAGCTAATGTCATGAAGCGGCATTAGATTTGGCATATTATGTGGTATAGTGAGCTAATGTCATCAAGCGGCATTAGGCTCGGAATTGAACTATGACATAGTGAATTGTAGTATCACGAGAGCTATTGCACTAAACCTTAGGGTTGCTAGTGACAATTACCATGTAAGAGACATGAGAATTTGGGTACATGAGATTGGACTTTGCTTGCTTGCCATTTGTGTTCATTCGCACATGCTTGTGAGGGTCGCTATCTACAAGTCGGCACTCCGGAGTTAGCCTTTGCAATACATTCGCGCGTGCGGTATTGAGAAACCTACAGGGCCGAGTGGGATAGACTCATTCCTTACGGGGGATGCTGGGACTACCACGGCACTTAGGTAGCACAAGCTGGATTACAGTTGTGTAGATCCTAGAAAGAGATTGAACAATGACATTCAATAGTAAATGATAATCACTACTAGATAGGACATAGTAGTTGGATTATTTGGACATGCTTAGAGCATAGCTTGGGACATAGAGTATACTTGGTTGTTATATTAGAGCGTATACTTGGTTGTTATATTAGAGCATATACTTTATGTGTTGGCATATTAGATCATGATAACTGTACACTCATCATGCTTACTTGTGACATAGTAGATAGCATTTCAGTTATGCTTTTATTACAGTTGTTTATTTATCGCATATTTATACTATCTCTTTTGGGCCTAGTGGTGCATGCAGCTGAGGTCAGTAATTGCCCACTGGAAACTATAAATTATAGTTCTCACGCTCTCTATTTTCTGACTCTTTTCAGCACCTTCTGCATCGAAGGAGGCTAGGGATCGCGGCAAGGGTGTCGCTTCGGGCTAGCGATCGAGGAGTCTCGCTAGGTGGTTCATCGTCTCCTTTTTATTTTAGTTGGAGAGGATGAGAGTGTTTTGTACCCTTTATAGAGGCTACCATTTTGTACTCAGTGTTACTGGTTTATCTGATGTACCTATTTTATGATTTTCCGTTATGTTTTAGTCGCCTTCCTTTATATTTGTTGTTAGAACTAGTTGTATACTGCTCTGATATCTCTAGTGTAGTCTTTTATGGTTTTATTTCCGCTGTTTTTGGTAGACGCCTTGTATGTGTTGACATATGGCGGGTCTAGGCACGCTACTGGGAAGGCCTCTGCCGGTCCCGGGGCGTGACAGATAGGCCATTGAGACATTTGCTACATTCCATATTTTAGACATAATGACTTTAGATTTGAGATAGATTTATACGCTTGCTTGCTATTGTGCTCATTCGCATATACTTGTGAGGGTCGCTCCCCACAAGCCAGTACTCCGGAGATAGCCATCGCGACACATGCTCGCCCGTGCGGGATTGGGCGCCGAAGTGGATTGCCATGGGTAAGGCTCATTCCTAGAGTGGGGATGTTGACTACCACGGGGCTATTGGGCACGATGCAGGCCAGACAGCCTACGGGTGGATCTTCAGGTGTAAGGTGCCGGACTTCTAAAATTATGAAGTTACGGTGTACATTTGGTTGGAAAGCCATTTGAATGGTTCCGGTGAGGTTGCGGTAGAATGTAATATACCGGATTTTTAAATATAAAAGTGAAAATAAATAAAATTAGTATGAGATACTATTTTTATTAGATTTAGAGAAGTGAAATTGTCACGCCCCGAACCCGGTCCTTTTGGCCGGTTCGAGAGCGTCAAACAGACGCCGAACGGACAGAGCCTCCCCTGTCCGCCCAAGGCTCAACAATTACAGATAGAGTATAAAATTTCACACATGCGGAAGCATACATAAAAGGCTTGCACGAAGACAAGCAACAGCCAAAGTATGTTTAACTGCAATCACATACAAGTAATTATCTTTACAACTTTGATTCTCTTTAAAGTCTTTACATCCCATACATCATTTCTTTCTTACATCACAATTTCCTCAAAATGAAAGTGGATTACAATTAACGTTGAACAACTATAATCATCAATACAAAAGATGATAATAAAGGGAATGAGACTACCAAAAGTAAGATAACTCGGGCGGTCTCTATCTAGGGCGCGATGCCCTTACCGCGATCCTCAGCCGGCTCACTTGGTCCCGGCCCTGTGGAAATAGTGGGGTGAGAACTACAACGAAGTTCCCAGTGGGTTCGGCAACCAACCACGCCGACTTTCCCACTAGGTCTAACTCAGGCATAATAGAAGAAAGGTAAGAATGGTAACCAACTAGCAAATGCAGCTATATATGCCTGAAAGTAGATAACAACATGCTCGATATTAAACTCATGATAAATGCAGAGTCATAATCCAAATACCCAATCTTCAGGCTAACCCGTAGGTTCCGCCCTCAACAATACTCGACCAACCAAATCCCTACTATCGGGGAGAAAAACACTACGACCCGACAGGACCGTCCTCTGGGGAGAGAAAACAATACGACCCAGTGATGACAACTCCGGAGCACATCGCCCGAGGGGGAGCTACCGTCTCCGAGCAAGGACTATATGGTGAGTAGGATCAATCCTTAACTTTAAGGATTACTAGTTCAATCCGTTCCTTGACTTCAAGGAGTCTATGTTCATATGACTCATAACTCTAAGTTGTATAGTCATAATGTCAAGTTCTCTACTTGTTCTTGTTCTTTGATGCCACACTTGTTGTCTACGTAGTCTAGACTTGTTATTGCCACACTTGTTCTCTATGTTCATGTCCAATACCAACTCACTTGTCGAGTTCACTAAGTTCTCTATATTCTTGTTCTCTAGCATGCATATATAGGGTTCTTGTTTTCTCTCACACAATCTCATACCATTCTACCACATGCAATTGAACTCACAAAAGCAATAAGAATGTATATTATCCCTACAATGCTACATGCCCAATATATAAAGATGCTCAATATAGGACTCTTAGACATAAAGAGAATTTCGGTGTCCTTGGAATGCACCACCCACCTCTAAATATTCAAGATGAGTTGTGGTTCGAGTCTCGTGCTCAACCGATCCCTACTTTACCACCTGCGCGTTAAACAGAGCCTTAATCAGGCTGGTTTACATAGTAGCTCATAGATGAGTTTTTCGTTTAAACAAACGGAGTTGTCCCCCGCGTCAGGGATACTCCCAATTAGGTTTCTACAAGGTCGATTTGACCCTAGAACCTCTATAGCCAAAAGCCTCAAATTTGGGTGCTCTACCAAGCCCATTGTGAAACCCTAGGTTTTGATCCCTAAAACAAGCAAAAGATAATTTGTTAATCCTCTTAGAGTTCATCTAGAACAATCTAAACTACTATTAGGGCCTCTACTTGAAACCCTAATGGTTCACCATGAGAGGACCTTGAGCTCCCATGGATTTTCATGGAGCTCAAGCCTCTTGGTTTCTACTCCAAAGAGAAGACCAAAAATCCTAAGTTCCATGCTTAAAACTCAAACCCTAGCCTAGGCTCACCATGAAACCTTACCTTGGCCCAAGCTCCACCTTGTAGGAGAGCTTCTAGGTCTTCTTCAAGCTCCCAAGCCACCAAACACCTTCTCCAAGCCTTTTCTCCTTCTTTTCCAAGCTCTAGGGTGAGATCTCTAGAGAGAGAAAGAGAGAAATGTGAGGGAGAGGAGAGGAAATGAAATGGCTGTGAGGGAGGAGGCCATTGGGTAACATATAATGTTGTGACAATTGCCAAAAAGCCCTCCAACCTCGAAATTTTTACAATCTGCCCAGACTGGGCATTTTTCGTGCCCTGAGACCGGTCTTAGCCCTGGGGACCGGTCTCGGGATGTCCGGTCTTGGACCATTGTCCGGACCCAGTGCGCCACCCCGCCAGGACTTAGCCATTTCTCTGGTTTTTCGTAGAGGATGTCCGGTCCCGGCCGAGTTGTCCGGTCTTGCGATGTCCGGTCTTGGCTCAATGTCCGGATCCCGTAGAGGGAAAATCCAGGACTTGGCCAAATTTCCAATTCCTCTCGGCTGGCTCCCGTGGCATCCGGTCTCCACCCATGGGGACTGGTCTTGGCTGCTGCAAATCTGGGATTTTTCCAGATTTGCAGAATTGCACTTGTGGGTCCCCTTTTTCCACTTCGCACAGGTTCTAAAACACTTAGAACCCTGTGTTACTTGACTCACTCCGCGGCCCGTTCATTTTGACAGGACTCGGCACGTTCTACGAGGAAGTGGGTTGTTACATTCTCCACCCCTTAAGAATAGTTTCGTCCGCGAAACTAACTCACTTGTAATCTAGATTCATACCTCAATCCAAATTGTCGAATAGATGGGGGTAACGCTCCCGCATCACGCTTTCGAGCTCCTACGTGGCCTCCCGGTCATTGTGGTTGCTCCACCGAACTTTAACATACGGAATCCTCCGGCTCCGTAGTTTTCTTTCCTCCCGATCAATAATGTAGGCCGGGAACTCATCGTAGGTCATATCCTTTTGAATCTCCGACGGTTTAAACGCAAGAATATGGTCGGGATCATGAACGTACTTGCGGAGATTTGATACATGGAACACATCATGAACTCCTGCAAGCCTCGGTGGTAATGCTATTCTGTAGGCCACCGCTTCGACTCGCTCCAAGACCTAAAATGGTCCGAGATATCGAGGACTTAGCTTTTCCCGAATTCCAAACCGCTTGACTCCTCGTGTCGGCGATATCTTTAAGAACACGTGGTCGCCAACCTCGAACTCTATGTCCTTTCTTCGCTTGTCGGCATAACTTTTGTGCCGAGATTGCGGCGTCGCAAGTCGTTGGCGGGCAAGGCGAACTTTCTCCTCCGCCTCCCGCACCACATCGGGACCAAGAACCGCTTTCTCGCCCACGTTGCTCCAATGAATTGGAGAGCGACACTTTCTTCCATAGAGGGCCTCGAATGGCGCCATCGCGATACTTTCTTGATAACTATTGTTGTACGCGAATTCCGCCATCGGTAGATGATCGTGCCAATTGCCCTTATAATCTAGCACACATGCTCGGAGCATATCCTCAAGGATTTGAATTGTCCTCTCCGATTGACCATCACTTTGAGGATGAAATGCGGTGCTAAATCGAGCCGCGTGCCCAATCCTTCGTGTAGGCTCCTCCAAAAATGAGATGTGAACCTTGGGTCCCGATCCGATACGATAGACGTCGGTACCCCGTGGAGTCTCACAACCTCATCTATATAAACTTGAGCCAACTTATCCCCCGACGAAGTAATATGTATCGGAAGAAAATGTGCCGACTTCGTCAACCGGTCCATGATCACCCAAATTGCATCGTGTCCTCCTTGGGATCGAGGCAACCCGGTCACAAAGTCCATGGCGATGTTTTCCCATTTCCAAACGGGTATAGGTAAACTTTGTAGTTTTTCCGCTGGAAATCTCCGCTCCGCCTTTACTTGTTAGCAAGTAAGACATTGCCCTACGAATTCCCCAATGTCCTTTTTCATTCCCGGCCACCAATATTGCAGTTTTAAATCTTGATACATTTTGGTGCCGCCCAGGTGTATGTTATAAGGAGATTGATGCGCCTCTTGCATAATCGCCTTGCGGAGATCCTTGTTCTTGGGTACACACCAACGATTTCGATACCGAAGTGTGCCATCGGTCCCAATGCCAAAGTCATCGGCACTACCGTTTTCCACTTGCTCACGCACCTTTTGGAGATACTCATTGGAAGCTTACAACTCCTTAATTCTCTCCAACAAGGTCGGTTGCACCACTAAGGTAGCAAGTGTAGCCGGCACTCCCGGCGCTACCACATCTAATCCAAGCCGTTGCATCTCCTGTTGCAACAACGGTTGGGGCGTGATTGCCGAAACTATGTTTTCTCCCGATTTCCTACTTAGCGCATCGGCTACGACATTAGCCTTTCCGAGGTGGTATAAGATTATGACGTCATAGCCTTTCAACAACTCTAACCACCGCCGTTGTCGCATATTCAGCTCCCTTTGGGTGAACAGATACTTAAGGCTTTTGTGATCCGTGTAGATCTCGCAATGTTCCCCATATAAGTAATGCCTCCACAATTTTAGCGCGAAAATCACCGCGGCTAATTCCAAATCGTGAATCGGGTAGTTCTTCTCATAAGGCTTCTATTGACGCGAAGCATATGCAATGACTCGCACATTTTGCATCAGAACACACCCAAGCCCGATATAGGAAGTATCATTGTACACGACGTATGTCTCCCCCGGCGTCGGTAGAGCAAGTACCGGGGTCGTCGTCAACCTCTCCTTCAACTCCTTGAAGCTCCGATCGCAGTCTTCGCTCCAAACATACTTGACACCCTTGTGTGTGAGGCGCGTCAGCGGAGTGGTTATTTTGGAGAACCCCTCCACGAACCGCCGGTAATAACCCGCCAGTCCAAGAAAACTGCGGATTTCCGTTACGCTCGTCGGGCGAGGCCAATCTTTAATTGCCTCTACTTTCTTCGGGTCCACCGAAACGCCCTCACCCGAAATCACATGTCCTAGGAAAGTAACTTCCGAAAGCCAAAATTCACATTTCTTCAGCTTGGCATACAATTTCTCTTTCCGGAGTATTTCCAAGACGAGTCTCAAATGCTCCTCGTGCTCTTCCTCAGTCCGAGAATATACCAATACGTCGTCAATGAAGACCGCGACGCATCGGTCCAATAGCGGACAGAAGACACGATTCATTAAGTCCATGAATGCCGCCGGGGCATTAGTAAGCCCGAATGGCATTACCGTGAATTCGTAGTGGCCATACCGCGTACGGTATGCCGTCTTATGCACATCCTTGGGCCGTATCTTCAACTGATGATACCCCGACTGAAGGTCTATTTTAGAATGCACTTTTAACCTTTGTAATTGATCGAATAAGTCGTCGATCCTTGGCAACGGGTACTTGTTCTTTATTGTGACCTTGTTCAACTCGCGGTAATCCACACAGAGTCGAAGTGTGCCGTTTTTCTTCTTGACGAATAGCACCGGAGCTCCCCACGGAGACACGCTCGGCCTCACAAAGCCTTTATCGAGCAGGTCCTCCAATTGTGCTTTAAGCTCCTTTAGCTCCACCGGTGCCATCCTATACGGAGTCCTTGAAACTGGCGCCGCCCCGGGGATCAAGTCAATGACGAACTCAACCTCCCGGTCATGTGGCAATCCCGGTAACTCTGCCGAAAATACGTCCGGGTACTCTCACACCACCCGAATGCCCTCAAGGTCTGGGTGTTCCCTTCGGCCGTCCACGATGGTCGCCAAATAGGCCTTACAACCACCCTTAATCATCTTTTTCGCTCTAGCCGTGGATATGGTTGCTGCGAAGCGCGCACCCTTACACGCTCGGTACACCATTTCCTCTTGATCAGGCTCACGAAAAGTGATCACCTTACTTTCGCAGTCAATGACCGGATAGTACTTGGAAAGCCAATCAAGCCCCAAGATTACATCGAACGACCACAGCTAGGTTAGCACTAGCATATCGATCGGCATGACCCAATCGCCTATCTGGACTGGACACGTCGGACACTCGTCATAGACACTATAGGCATGCTCGGGAGATTTAATATCCCAACCTTCCTCATCATGTATAATCTCTAAGTCATGAGTTCTAGCAAACGATGCACTTATAAATGAATGCGATGCACAAATGAATGCGATGCACCAGTGTCGAATATAGCTTGAGCTCTAGTGCCGTTGACAGAGATAATACCTGCCACAATGTCGTCGGGAGCTGGAGTCTGCTCCTCTACCTGAGTGGCAAAAACTCGCCCACTCGGTGCTCTTGATGCCTCCGGCTGACGCAATGATGATGAGCGTCCAGCTGCCATAGGGGGTGGCAACCCCATCAACTGTCTCGGTGTAGAAGGGGTCGGCGCTGCTGATGGTGGAGACGATCCCAAGCTCGGGCACTCCCGTGAAATGTGCCGGGGTTGGCCGCACCGGAAGCACTTCCCATCGCGCTGCGGGCATACGTGCGGTCGATGATCACCGCCGCAAATAACACATCGGTATGGCCTCCCGCCCTTCTGCTGCTGTCGGGAGTGCAGGGGTTTCTTCGCATTAGGCGGCCCCGGCACCACCCGCCGCCCGCTTCTTGCCCTTCTCCTTGGACTCCGCCATGGCCTCGCGCTCCTCTCGCGCGTAAGCGCTACTGTGCTCCGCACTTAGCGCGCGATCAAAGACCTCCGCAAAGGTCTCGAGGTGGAAAAGTTGCATCGCTTCGTAGATTCTCGGCCGAAGTCTTCGCAAGAACCAATCGGTACAGTCTCGATCATCCAGTACAACGTCCGGGACATAGTCAATGATGTGGGAGAACTCCTGCTCATAGTCCGCTACAGAGCGGTCTCCCTGCCTCAGCTTGCGGAATCTCTCTTGCATCTTCCGCTTCACCGAGTTGGGGAAATAGTTCGTGTACACCGCTCTCTTGAACTCTTCCCACATCATAGGCAGTAGGTCGGGTGACCTATCCCGCTTGATCCGTTTCCACCATGCCTTCGCCGCCTTGTCGCGGCAATGCGAGGCGAAATACACCTTGTCTTTCTCCGGGGTGTTGAAGTCTTCGAAGACTATTTCTAAGGAGTCGACCCAAGACTCCACCACCTCTGGCTCCACCACTCCACCCTCGAAGATAGGTGGTTTGAATTTCATAAACTTGATGAGCGCCGCCAACCCGCGCTCTCGCTCCTCGTCACTCGCCGCATTACCGGGGTGTGAAGTCCCCGATCCGTAGGTACCACCGTGGTAGCACGGCTGCGGCCAGCTCGCCGCCTCCGCACCCTCGACCATGGCGCGTGCATCCCAGCGGGGGTGTAGGAGGTTCGGTCCCGCTCGGGCCGCCGCCTGCTGCTGCTCGAGAGTCTCCTGAAGCCGCTGAATCTGCTCGCCTTGGGCTCGAACAAACTCCGCCTGCTGCCGCACTACGCTAATAAGCGCGGCCATTTGCTCCTTAAGCCCCCTGTCGCCACTCGCTACGGGTGGCGCAGGAGCCGCACTCGGTTCCTCAGGCGTCGACCTTGTTTGGGGTAGACCACGAGGTGCCATTGCTTCCTGAAATGAAGCAACTTACGTTAATACTTATAACCCGTACTCGAACATACCCAATCTGGCGAAAGCAAATAAGTGCATTTATTCACAATCCATAGTATTATGTCGTCGGCCGCCGATCACAACACAAGGAATATAAACAAATAGCAACTTAAGGTTAATCCCTAATCATATTAGAGACATAAGAACATCAACCCAATCTTACGCTATCGCTATACTTGTTCACGTCACTCACGTTTCCTTAGGTCCTTAGGTTCTTTCCATTCTTATGGCCCCTAGGTCCATCCTAAGCTTTCACTTTTTGGCTTTATACCCGCTCTGATACCATTTTATCTATCACGCCCCGAGCCCGGTCCTTTTGGTCCTTTTGGCCGGTTCGAGAGCATCAAACAGACGCCGAACGGACAGAGCCTCCCCTGTCCGCCCAAGGCTCAACAATTATAGATAGAGTATAAAATTTCACACATGCGGAAGCATACATAAAAGGCTTGCACGAAGACAAGCAACAGCCAAAGTGAAAGTGCTAAACTGAAACATACAAGTACTATGTTTAACTGCAATCACATACAAGTAATTATCTTTACAACTTTGATTCTCTTAAAAGTCTTTACATCCCATACATCATTTCTTTTTTACATCACAATTTCCTCAAAATGAAAGTGGATTACAATTAAAATTGAACAACTATAATCATCAATACAAAAGATGATAATAAAGGGAATGTGACTACCAAAAGTAAGATAACTCGGGCGGTCTCTATTTAGGGCGCGATGCCCTTACCGCGATCCTCAGCCGACTCACTCGGTCCCGGCCCTGTGGAAATAGTGGGGTGAGAACTACAACAAAGTTCCCAGTGGGTTCGGCAACCAACCACACCGACTTTCCCACTAGGTCTAACTCAGGCATAATAGAAGAAAGGTAAGAACGGTAACCAACTAGCAAATGCAGCTAATATGCCTGAAAGTAGATAACAACATGCTCGATATTAAACTCATGATAAATGAAGAGTCATAATCCAAATACCCAATCTCTAGGCTAACCCGTAGGTTCCGCCCTCAACAATACTCGACCAACCAAATCCCTACTATCGGGGAGAAAAATACTACGACCCGACGGGACCGTCCTCTGGGGAGAGAAAACACTACGACCCAGCTATGACAACTACGGAGCACATCGCCCGAGGGGGAGCTACCGCCCCCGAGCAAGGACTATATGGTGAGTAGGATCAATCCTTAACTTTAAGGATTACTAGTTCAATCCGTTCCTTGACTTCAAGGAGTCTATGTTCATATGACTCATAACTCTAAGTTGTATAGTCATAATGTCAAGTTCTCTACTTGTTCTTGTTCTTTGATGCCACACTTGTTGTCTAAGTAGTCTAGACTTGTTATTGCCACACTTGTTCTCTATGTTCATGTCCAATACCAACTCACTTGTCGAGTTCACTAAGTTCTCTATATTCTTGTTCTCTAGCATGCATATATAGGGTTCTTGTTTTCTCTCACACAATCTCATACCATTCTACCACATGCAATTGAACTCACAAAAGCAATAAGAATGTATATTATCCCTACAATGCTACATGCCCAATATATAAAGATGCTCAATATAGGACTCTTAGACATAAAGAGAATTCCGGTGTCCTTGGAATGCACCACCCACCTCTAAATATTCAAGATGAGTTGTGGTTCGAGTCTCGTGCTCAACCGATCCCTACTTTACCACCTGCGCGTTAAACAGAGCCTTAATCAGGCTGGTTTACATAGTAGCTCATAGATGAGCTTTTCGTTTAAACAAACGGAGTTGTCCCCCGCGTCGGGGATACTCCCAATTAGGTTTCCACAAGGTCGATTTGACCCTAGAACCTCTATAGCCAAAAGCCCCAAATTTGGGTACTCTACCAAGCCCATTGTGGAACCCTAGGTTTTGATCCCTAAAACAAGCAAAAGATAGCTTGTTAATCCTCTTAGAGTTCATTTAGAACAATCTAAACTACTATTAGGGCCTCTACTTGAAACCCTAATGGTTCACCTTGAGAGGACCTTGAGCTCCCATGGATTCTCATGGAGCTCAAGCCTCTACATGGTTTCTACTCCAAAGAGAAGACCAAAAATCCTAAGTTCCATGCTTTAAAACTCAAACCCTAGCCTAGGCTCACCATGAAATCTTACCTTGGCCCAAGCTCCACCTTGTAGGAGAGCTTCTAGGTCTTCTTCAAGCTCCCAAGCCACCAAGTCCACCTTCTCCAAGCCTCTTCTCCTTCATTTCCAAGCTCTAGGGTGAGATCTCTAGAGAGAGAAAGAGAGAAATGTGAGGGAGAGGAGAGGAAATGAAATGGCTGTGAGGGAGGAGGCCATTGGGTACATATAATGTTGTGACAATTGCCAAACAGCCCTCCAACCTCGAAATTTTTACAATCTGCCCAGAGTGGGCATTTTTCGTGCCCTGAGACCGGTCTTAGCCCTGGGGACCGGTCTCGGGATGTCCGGTCTTGGACCATTGTCTGGACCCAGTGTGCCACCCCGCCAGGACATAGCCATTTCTCTGGTTTTTGGCAGAGGATGTCCGGTCCTGGCCGAGATGTCCGGTCTTGCGATGTCCGGTCTTGGCTCAATGTCCGGATCCCGCAGAGGGAAAATCCAGGACTTGGCCAAATTTCCAATTCCTCTCGGCTGGCTCCCATGGCATCCGGTCTCCACCCATGGTGACCGGTCTTGGCTGCTGCAAATCTGGGATTTTTCCATATTTGCATAATTGCACTTGTGGGTCCCTTTTTTCACTTCGCACAGGTTCTAAAACATTTAGAACCCTGTGTTACTTGACTCACTGCGCGTCCCGTTCATTTTGACAGGACTCGGCACGTTCTACGAGGAAATGGGTTGTTACAAAAATATAAGTTAAAAATGACCTGTGCTGAAATTGGAGTGAAAATAGAACATTTAGAATTTTTTGTGAGAAACGGGACAGATAAATTGCAGAAAATGCAGTCTCAGAAAATTTTGAAAACTGGAAGGTATGTCAGAATTATTTTCATGAGGATAGATTTAAAATTTCATGGCATTTTGACACCCGGAAGATGAAAAATAAAATTCGAATGCTATCTGATAAAGATTACAGTTCGGTAGAGCTTTCGGTGATCAAACGGGGTCGAAACTGAAAGATTAAAATTTCTTTCATTAAGTTAAGTTAAAACGAGCATGACTGTCAAATTTGAACACAAACGGGCATCCAGAAGGGCTCATTTGTTAGAAGCCCCATTAAGCGAAATTTGGAATGTGAATAGTGTAATGTTGAGGGGGTTTTGTGTAAAAAGGAGTTGTCTCCTTCCCTTTTCCTCAGCCGAGCACCACACCAAACATCACACGCATGCATGAAGGGAGAGAGAAACCCTCCTTTCTCTCTCTAAAGATCTCTCTCATCTCTCTATATTTCTCGCTCAAATTCGCGGCGTTGGCGGAGAGTGAGCTTGCGAACGCGTTGGGAGCGACGGATTGAGTTTTCATGCGCCCATTGCAGCGTCGTGTTTCCGTCTCGGCGTTCATATTTTGGTAAATGTTTAGGATTTGGCTTAATCCTTAACTTTAAGTGTTCTAGTAGCCTCTAATGAGCATTGTTAGCATGTTGCTCCATTTTATTAGGATTATTTGGAGGTTAATTGCATGTTAGGGCTCCGAATGGGATTTTGCAAAATATAAGGGTTTGATCTAATTTGACCCTCTGTAAACCTAATTGCTAGGTGAACGAACGCGTTGGCGAAGTCGGTTCGGCGATTCGTCGAGCTGTTGTAAAGATATTGAAGAAACGAATGATTTAGCTTCATTTCCGCCTGGAGGGCCGAGGCGATGTCCAAAAATCATGAAAACGGATTTGGCACACCGTGGCGGTAAACCGTAGACCTATAATTTTCGGAGCCGCGATTCGGCGTACGGTTGGTGCGCAACTGCAAGATCGGGCCAAGATTAAGTGCGGAGTGCATGAGGCCGATTGTAAGTGACTACAAGCAATCGAAGAGCGAATTGAGGTGGGTTGTGCTCACCGAAGCGACTAGGTCGCCTATATGTCTAAGAGTAAATGATTTTCTAATTGATGCATATAGTTGTATTGGTAGGCTTACATGATAATATGAATACTTGAAACACACTATGTAATTGATATTACCTACCAATGGGATAAAATGCATAATGAATTAAATGCTAAAACAATGCATGAGATGCTAAGTATGGACTACCTTGGATGATGATTATATGTATGTCGACATATCATGTGATGCTAGTAATATATGTGCATGATGACATATTGTGAATTAACATATTGTGGATTATGTTAAATAGAAACATATACATGATGACATATTGCATATGATAGATGAACTTTGCATGTTGACATATGTGGACTATGTTAGAAGAATTATACATGTTGCTATATTGTGGAACATAGAAGATGAACTATACATGTTGAACTTGGTCGATTAGAGAAATTGACACTGGAAAACAAGAACATGAAAATTATAATACTCGATGTGCACACAAGTAGAGTGTCAAGTAGATCGAGTGCCATTTGGACTAGTGTAGTAGAGACATTATGACATGTTTTGAGAATAAGTGTAGTAGAGACACTTGTGACATTATTGTTGGGACTAGTGGATTTCCCGAGTCAATGTTGGCCCTAGTTCGTAGGGTATCCTCACGTGGAGAGGATAGATCAAGCTCACGGTCTGTATTTGGGATGGTATAGCCATCCATGTCGTCGAGTACTCCGGAGTGTCGCACGATCGGGACCACATGGAGGTCCACAGACGATCCCGGGTTTGAGTTCACATGGAGCCTCTTACCTTACGAGATGGATATGTGAGTTGTAGGCGAACCTTCTTGTTAGCCAATGGATTGGGTGACAAACATATGAGTTGTAATTGCATTCCAGTTGAGTGGATTTAAGGCTGAGGTGGAAGTGAGACGTCCTTCCCCTTGAGCCTGACTTTGTGCGGTACCCCGCAGATGATTGACTCCAGACCGAGTCAGGTGAATAGCTTGTAAAAGCAGGTTACACCTTATGAGCAGAACGGTAATTGACATGAATCTAAGATAGAGGAAAACTTAGAAGTCAATTGGATGAGCTGTGAATAACAGGAATAAAAGTAGAATGAATTGATCTGCTAGTTGGTTGCTTAGTTGCATAAACTGCATGAATTTCATATTACATATTGTGAGGCATAACATGTATTTCAATACTTGAATATATATATCTTTTGGATATCTGTTGGACTAACATGTTGCAGTGCCTCCTTGGACCTATTGGTCGAGCTTTTTCCTTGGGTGGCCGTACCTACTGGAAACTATGGACAATAGTTCTCACCCCCGTGTTATTTTTCGGGGTACAGGTTCACACGTGTGCGGCGCGGCGGCGCGAGGTGAGAGCGTAGCTCCATAGACAGCGCCCTACCACCGAGACCAGAGATAGCGGTACCTTGAGTTGGCTACTTAGGGATGTAAGGAAGAAATAAACCAATTTGTAATAATTATGTTTAAAGATGGATTGTATTTGAAAGTTAAAAAGAGTTTAGAAATGTAAAAGAAAATGCGATGTAAAATGCATGTTAAGTGAATGCTTGTAATAACATAAGATGTGATTATATTTTTGATACTTTCTTATGCAATCTGAGTATTAATTACTGTTCCTGGTTGGAACTCTTGTTATGTATGATTGCAACGTCTTGGACGTACATGGGAGACTCTGTCCGCGTACAGGGGAAACCCTATCCGTTCGGCGGTCTGTCTGCGTGCCCGAAATCGACCAAATAGGCGGGCTCGGGGCGTGACATCAGGCCAGACAGCCTTTGGGCGGGTCTTATAAGATTGGAACCATAAGTGGTTGTCTACCACCACGAATGACGTACCTCGCACGGTGAAATTTGATTTTGTTTTTCCCGTGGGGTAGTATTCATGATTCAGATTAATATTTAAATATGTATGGTTATCAGGTATTGCGGATCCATGGCTTCCAATAAACGCAAGCGTCTATTGTTAATTACCCCCATAAATTGTTAGGGTACCTTCGATTAAGAGACCTCTGAAATGCTGAAGACGAACTGGAATTGGACAAAAAGGAAATTTATAATTTATTGCTCAATTACATGGCTTTAACCAAGGGCATACCCTCAGTGTACATGAACAGAACATAAAAGAAAATGTTTAATTTCATCTTAGTTATATGTTCTAAGATGGTCAAATTAATTTTGTTGGACTCTATATGTTTTGGAGTCTCAACACTGTTCACCCTAAGATGAAAGATTGATTAAATTTCCTGTATATGTATTGGGATTTAATCGAATCTGATTCAAATTAAACTCTAATTATATGTATTAGAGTTTGATTTGGTTTATTGAACTTTAACTGTATATGATAAAGTCCAATAGAGTTTGGTTTGAGCTTTAATCCCAAATGTATGTATTAGGACTAGCTCAAATATTTGAATTAGACTCTAATTTTATATTTTTAAAGTCTGATATAATTAGGCTCTAAGTTTATGTATTAGAGCTTAATCACATTTGATTTTGATTCATCTTAAGATGAAATATTAACTAAATCCTAATTATATGTATTAGGATTAGTCAAATTTAAATTAAACTCCAAGTATATGTATTGGAATTTAACTTCGTTTGTTTGAACTCCGAGCAAATGTATTAAAGTCCAATAAGCTTAATTTGATTAAATGATTTGATCAATTCTAAACACATAATTAGAATTTGATCGAATATGGTTGTGATTTGGCTCTAGTTTTATATGCTAGAGGATCAGATGATTTGTGAAAAATGAGTTTGGGTTTAGTTTAACGACATTTCGGTCAGCTAAGATTTGGGTTTAGTTTAACGACATTTCGGTCGAAATTGGGTTTAGTTTAACGACGTTTCGGTCGAAATCGGGTTTGGATTTTATTTGTAGACTTTGGGATTTGGATTAGTTTAACGACATTTCGGTCAAAGTTGGGATTTGGATTAGTTTAACGACATTTCGGTCAAGGTTGTATTTGGGTTTAGTTTAGCGACGTTTCGGTCGAAATTGGGATTAGGTTTAGTTTAGCGACGTTTCGGTCGGAATTGGGTTTAGTTTAACGACGTTTCGGTCAATATTGGGATTAGGTTTAGTTTAGCGACGTTTCGGTCGGAATTGGGTTTGAATTTAGTTTAACGACGTTTCGGTCGAAATTGGATTTGGGTTTATAGGTTTATGGTTCGTGGACTCGGTGTATGGGTTGGTTCATGATTTTGGTTCATAGTTCGTGAACTCGGTGTATGGGTTTATGGTTCATGATTCATGGACTTGGTGTATGGGTTGGTTCATGATTCATGGACTTGGTGTATGGATTTGGTTTTGGTTCATGGTTCATGGACTTGGTGTATAAGTTTGGTCCATGATTTTGGTTTATGGTTCATGGACTTGGTGTATAGGTTTGGTCCATGATTTTGGTTTATGGTTCATGGACTTGGTGTATAGGTTTAGTCCATGGTTTTGGCTCGCGAATATGGTCCACAGGACTTGATGTATGGTTTGGTCCATGGTTTTGGCTTATAGTTCATGGACTTGGTGTATGGGTTCATGATTTTGGATTTGGGTATACAGGTTTAGTTTAATGGGTTTAATTTCGAAGTGGGCTTGAGATTGGGCCTTAAGTGGATGGGCTTTGGTATTTATGAATGGATTGAATGGGTATTGGGTTAAATGGGTATTATGGGTTTAGGTTTATGGGTTTTAGGTTAATGGGTTTATGGGTTAATGGTTAAATGGATATATGGGTTATTGGGTTAAATGGATATTGGGTTATTGGGTTAAATGGATATTGGGTTATTGGGTTAAATGGACATGTTAATGAGTTTGATATGGGTTAAATGCAAGTCCAAATTTGAAATTATTTGAAATTTGATCAAAATTAGGATGTTAGTATTAGAAATCTTATGTGCAATTTTGTTTTCAAATTCTCAATTCGAATGGAGTATGAATCAATATTTCAATTTAAGATGAATTATGAATCATGTCCAATTCGATTTAAGTGGATTTAACAAAGCTCCCTCTCTCTTTAATTGGAATACTCTCTCTCATTGGCTCCCCGTTAGCATTGACTTAGGCATTTCGTCGAGTAAGTGATTGATACGTCGACGACGGAGTAACATATTGACGACGAAGTATTTCGTCAAATGATTGAGAGCATCGCTCTCTTTATGATTCACCGTCGAGCAATTTGAGAGGAGAGCACCGCTTTCTCTCCCTCGGGTTCATCGTCGAATGGTTAGTAGGCGAACGAGAGCATTGCTCTCTTTATGATTCGCCGCCGAACAGTTGACGGGCGGATTTTGTTTGAGAGGAGAGCACCGCTCTCTCTCGGATTCACCATCGAGCACTTGGCGGGCGGTCTTCGTTTGAGAGGAGAGCACCGCTCTCTCTCTCGGATTCGCCGTCGAGCACTTGGCGGGCGATCTTCATTTGACTTCATTGGAGAGGAGAGCATCGCTCTCTCTCTCAATTTCGCCGTCGAGCGGTTGGCGGGTACGTTGTGGTCGCCGGTGCACCGTTACTTCCGTCGACGGCTAAACGTCAAACGGATCCGTCGACGGCTAAGCGTCAAACGGAGGCTCGTTTCCTTCGTCACCGACGGGTCGCCGTCGATTCCGTCGACGGCTAAGCGTCAAACAGAGGCTCGTTTCCTTCGTCGCCGACTTCGCCGTCGATTCCGTCGACGGCTAAGCGTCAAACGGAGGCTCATTTCCTTCGTCGTCGACGGCGCGCCGTCGGTTCCGTCGGTTCGTCATTTGCTCCGTCGATGGCTAAGCATCAGACGGAGTTTAATTTCATCGCCTTCGTCTTCGTCGGTGCGTCATTTGCTCCGTCGATGGCTAAGCATCAGACGGAGTCTTCATTGCCTTCGTCGTCGCTGTTAGCAGTGACTCGGGCATTTCATCGAACAGGTGGTGGGCGCTGGCTGGGGTTTCGTAATGGTGACTGCCACCACACTTCACCTTATGTCGGAGCGGATCCGAGGCAGGTGGCGGAGTCGAGGCGCAGCCGGGGCGGGTGGCGAAGCACCACGCCCCTGTCGGAGCGGAGCCGAAGGCGACGGGCGGTGCGCGGCACGGCTCGTCGAAGCGAGACCGGGGCGGGTGGCGAGCACCACGCCCTGTCGGATCGAGTCGAAAGCGATGGCGAGCGGAGAGGCGCGGCCGAGGTAGCGAGTTGAGGCCGCGCGCGGCGCGCGGCGTCCGGGCGCGGGGTTCGTCGGAGAGGAGGGCCTTGGGCGAGGCGCGGCGGCATGAGCTCGGGCTTGACGGAGGCACGGCGAGCTTCAAGGCTCGGAGCGAGGATGGGGCGCGTTGGGGTGCGGCGAGCTTCAAGGCTCGGAGCAGACGGCGGGCTCGAGGCACGGCGGGCTCGGCGCGCGGCGCGACGATCTTCGAGGCGAGTGGAGTCGAGGCGCGGCCGAGGTGGCGAGCCGAGCCGCGCGCGGCGGCGCGTCCGGCGCGGGCGGTGGAGTCCGACGAGTGCGGCGGAGTCGAAGCGAGTGGCCGAGGGCGCGGCACGGGCGGCGGTGTCGCTCGGGCGAAAGGTCTCGGGCTTGATAGAGAAGCCGAGCGGCGGCACGTCGGCGCGACGGCGAAGGGCCTCGGGCTCGACGGAGAGCCTCGGGCTCGACGAAGAAGCCGAGCGGCGGCGCGTTGAGGCGCGGGCGGAGGACCTCGGGCTCGACGAGGGCTCGAGGACGGTGGCGGGTTCGTCGGAGTAGATCCGAGGGCGGCACGGGCTCCGAGGCGCGATGGGCGCGATCCTCAAAGGCGCGGGCTCCGAGGCGCGGCACGGCGGCGGGCGCGAGTCCGGCGTGGCGGGTCTGCACGAGCGGCCTCCGAGGCTCGTGCGGAGCGGCGAGTCCGTGGCGCGGCGATTGGTTCGAAGCTCGAGCGCGGCGGCGGCGTCGAGGATGGCGGCGCGGCGGCGTCGAGGATGGGCGGCGCGGCTTACTCGTCAAGGCGCGGCCGAGGGTGCGGGGAGCTCCAAGATTCGGCCGAGGGCGGCGGCCGGGTCATCAAGGCGGCGGAGACATGGAGGCGGCTTCGGACTTCACCCCGAAGAGAGTGAGAGAGAGAGAGAGATCTTTTGCTATTTTTTTTTTACTCACAGCCAGAGAGAGAGAGAGAGAGGTTTGATGGTGCTTCAATGGGGGGGGTTAATTATGCGGATTGTGGGTTGTTAGGAGAAATCGTGCGTGGGATGGGGAAGTGGGAAGTTGGAGAGGGTAGTGGGATTCAAATTTTGTCCATGCACCTTGCGCATGGACCCATCTAATACACCACACTTTCTTTTCTTTTTTTCTCTCTCTTTTTTTATTTCTTTTTTTTTATTTACACTCAAACAGTGGTTAATATGCCAAGTGGACTTGGACTAGAATAGTAAACAATGACACTTTACTATCTATATAGTAGACATCAATGAATCTTGTCTGCATGGCCGAGGGCTTTTCGAAAACAACCGCCCCAGCCTGTTGAACATCCTCCAATTGCAATTGGGCCACTTTAAGCCCAATTTCCTCTTCTTCTCTGAACTCCTCATACTCAATGAGCTCTGCTTTAAAAGATTGAGGCAAAGCGTATACCATGTTCACATCGGCTGGAGACTCATCAGCCGATTTACCTTTTATCTTGTGCTTCTTCTCTTCTGACTTCTCGGCTGTTTCGGCCGACGAGTCACTTTCTATCCGGGCCTCCCTCTCCTTGGGGGACCATCGTTCTTTTTTGATGATTGTCTCCAGAGAAGCTATTTTGTCTTCTAGTTCCCTCCTATTCATTTTTTCTTCTGGTTCGGCCTCGGTTGGCCGTTCCACTTTTGACCTCAACCAAGGGACAGGTGAGGAAGATCTTCCTGCCTCGTGGTCCTTTCGCATTGGGCGAATAGGATGCGGCTGCTCATTAGGACGCCTCCATACGTTGAATCTCATCTCCTTCGCCTTTTCATAATGTTGTCTTGCCTCGGCTTGCATCCTTTGCTGCCGACGCTTTTGAGTTTTTGTTAACATCGGCCCTTGCCATCTGGCCGATGGTTTCACTTCGACTTCGTGCCACTTGTCGATCGGCACATTTGCCGGCACTTTCACCATTCTCAAATGATTTTTTAAGATTTCTCTCCTCTCCCATGGTCTCGGCCAAGGCTGAATACCGAGCTCATTCACTAATCTCCTACCTATGAACTCAATGTCCCCTTCGGTCATTCCTTCGAACTCAGGTTCTGGCCTCGGCCTGGCTTGGTGTTGCCACTGTGGCTGGTACCCAGGGAATCTCTGCCTGGACCCGAATGGTCTCTCCTGGTAGTCTCGTCGGCCATGTCGTTCATCATGCCGGTTGTTGTAATAATCATGCAGAATCTTCTGCATCAACATATCTTGTTTGCATTGGACCGGATCATTCTCCGGCTCTGTTTCATTGGAGGCTTCCTCTGAGCCATCATCTTCTTGATCCTCTCCTTCAGGGATGTCATCCCATTCCTCAGGAAAAGCCATCATCTCTTTCCATTCGTTGCTTTTCTTTTTATCATTGATTATGATTTTCCAATCCTTCTTTGTCATTTCGGCCTTGCACTTTATGCAGAGCCGAAAACTTCTTTTTGCATGCGCGATATCATCTGCGGCCGTTCTAGCCTGCTGGTGAGCGTCCATCACTTCACCTTGTAAAGAAAGCATATTTCTGTTAACTTCTTTGCTTTTACCCTGCTGGTCGGCTAAGATGAGCCGACCCTTTTCTATTTCTTTCTGAATCCTCCTCTTTGCGGCGGCTTTTCCTTTCACGTTCACCACGTTAACTTGTGGTGGAAAAGAATTTTTATCAATTTTTATATTTTTATTTTTTTGGTCGGCAAATATGAGCCGACCCTCATTAATTTCTTTTTGCACCTGCCTTTTGAAAGCAGTGCATTCGCTAGTCTTATGGCTCCAAGAATGGTGCCACTTGCAATATCTTCTATGTTTTAACTCTTCTACAGGGGGTATAGTTTGCCCTTCTTGTAGTTTAATTCGTCCGTCTTTCAGCAACCGATCAAAAATCAAATCGATTTTTGAAATGTCAAACGAATAGTTAAAAGCTGATACATGTGCCTTAGCCTCGCTTGATTTGGCAGGCCTTAACAAAGCACATTTATATGGCTGACTATTTTTAATCATTTCGGTAGCGCAAATTTCGGCCTCATTAGCCGAATCTTCTGCTTCCTCAGATGAATTCGGCTCTTCATGAGCCGAAGACTCCTCAAAGAAGGAAATATTTTTCTCCATCCCCTTAATCCAATCCTTATTTCGGCTCCATCTGGGCCGATCTTCATTATTTTCTTTTCGAAATTGCTCATATTGAGAAACCCGAATTCCCAAGTCAAAACGAATTTATCTTCGAAGTGATCTTTAATTTTAAAATGCATGCCGTTAAATGCCATTTTGGCAAATTCTGATTCCAGAATTCTTACAAAACAACGGCTTCGAGCCATCTTGAATCGGTTCAAATACTCATCAACCGATTCTCTCGTTCTTTGTCTGAACTGGGCCAAGTCTGCGACTGATAGTTCCGGCTCGGCCCTATAAAATTGCTCGTGAAATTTACCTTCTAATTCGTCCCAATCTTGGACGGAATTAGTCGGCAAACTTGTGTACCACGTGAAAGCCGTTTTAGTTAGCGAAGTGTTAAATAGCCTCAATTTTAAAAACGGGTTTACTGCGGCTTCACGACACTGAGCTGTAAACCGGGCGACATGTTCGACCGTGTTTTCGATCTCATCACCAGAGAATTTGTCAAACTTCGGCATTTTCCAATTTGCAGGATAAGGATGCTCTGTGTCAATAGTTGCAAAATATGGAGATCTAAACACAGGCCGCATCGCCTGCCTCGCGCCTACTCCGAATGTATTTCGGATGGCTTCTTCAATTTGCGCATAAATTCCATATATTATTCACTCCCTGCACGGGAACTTGTGCTTGCGCCTGAATCTCATTTGGTCTTTGTGGTAGACCAATATTCGGTACTACGGGGTTGACTCCTTGTATATTAGGAGCTTGCCCCCCAGCCCCTACATTTTGGGGCTGATACACTATCACTGGTGGGGGAGGTGGTAATCCCCACACCATTTCTGGTTGTGGACCAGCGTTGGCAACTGCCGGTCTGTAATTTCCTTGAAAAGGAGCCTCTTAGTATTGGGGCAACCCACCACCCGGTGTTACTGGATTTTGTAACACTGGCGTCACTACAGGCGTTTGTAAAACTATCATCGGTAGCTCATTACGTGTCAAAAATTGCCCTATTCAGGCAATATTCTCGTTAGAAGCCGTGAGTGCGGCTAATACTGCATCCAGCCTTGCCGTACTAGCATGGCTGTTCTGGTCTAATGTCTGCAAGACTCGAGTCATTTGTCCGAGTGTTTGGGCTAGACTCGGTTCTTGTTGACCAGATTGTCCGCTAGTTTCACCTTATGTAGGTAAAACTACTTGTTGTTCTATAATATTCTCCGAATTGCTAGGCTGCTCGTTCCCAGAATTTCTAGGAACGGCTCTATTGCGGAGATTCATGGCATTATCGTCAGCAATGTCTTATATATAAAAAAAAAGGGTCAAATGCATACAGGTCCCTGCAAACATAGTCAATTGCAGAAATATCCCTGCAAAAGCGAAACTAGGTGAGATGTCCCTGCAAAAGTCCAAAAGTATGCAGATATGTCCCTGCCGTGCCTTTTGCAGGGACATATCTGCAAAATATATATCCTGAGATATGTCCACAAAAGGCACGGGACATATCATACTGGACTTTTGCAGGGACATCTCACCTAGTTTCGCTTTTGCAGGGATATTTCCGCAATTGACTATGTTTGCAGGGACCTGTATGTAAATAACCCAAAAAAAAAATTGCAGATTTACCTCGAAAAACGAGTCCTACCGGGCGTGCCAAAAATTATTGTGCGCCGAATCTTCCCGACGCTTGACCCAGTCAAAGATCCTCCTCGGGAAGCGTGTCGGGGTTCGGAACGGCTGCGGATAGTGACCCTCGAAGATTCCCTTCGACTGATCAAGCAATTCGGCCGGCGAGGGATCAAGCCAGTCGGGTTCGAATATCTCTATTCTATCCTCGGTTCGGCCAGATGAGCCGAATGCACAAAAGAAAGCGAGGAAGAGGTGAAAAGATGAGCCGAATGGCTACCACAACACAAATCTTGGTCGGCCTGACACAGCCGAATGATGAATTTCTATTAAATAGAAGATGGGAGAACACACAAACAAGGGAGTGATGCCCGTGAGGCAGACAGACTCCAAGTTTAGTCTACAATGGAGTGATGCCCAAGAGGCAGACAGGACTCGAGAGTGATGCCCGTGAGGCGTACAGACTCCAAAGATCTACGTTACTGGCTACTCCTAGGGAAAGCAGTAAATGCAAGAAAAAAAATGCAGGAAAATAGAGGTGGTCTTTTGTTCGCAGGGGAAAAGACCCTTTTTAAGGGTATCATGCGCCTATTTATAGAGCTGCCCCTGAATTGGTTGTGATCTTGCACGATCGGCCATGATCTCCCAATATCTCGGACCACCTTCAACCGATCGGAACTGTTTGCAGTTGCCATAACTTCCTTGATATGGAGCAGTTACGGTCTCTCTAGTGCTCCTGATATACTCTCGGTGCACTATTAAACCGCTACTCTGGTGTGGACCGAGCATAACAGCTGTCCGCACTGGATTGCCCTAACAACTTCTTAGATTAGGTCCGGTTCATGTTCCTTCTGATGCTCCCAATATGCTCTCGGTGCATCACAAATCTGCTGAATTCATATAGGCCCGGTGTACCAGCTGTTCGCGCCGAATCGGCTCAACATAATATTTTCAAATAAAATAATGTTTGAGTTAATTAAAATGGTATAGGTAGTGGGCAAAATAAAATTTTATTTTGATTTTCAATGAATTATTATGAATTTGAGTACTTATGATAGTTTCTCCAAATTAGAGAGGTATTTTTAATATTGATATTTTTAAAGGGGTATCTATGTAATTTAAGATTAGAGTGAGGATATGCATGGAATTAATCCTAATATTTTCTGGGAGCAGCAAGGTGGAGCCAAAAATAAAATAAACAAAAAAAAGAAAAGAAAAGAAAAAACCAATCGCTACCGGTTCTGTCAAAAAAATCTTTTTTTTGCAACCTATAATATATGAGATGTTTATAATTAGTAATTATTTACTGTACCAAATGATATAAAGAAGTGCCTAATTAAAAATGAGTAGTGCTAGGGGTACAACCGGAGATGAGTTGTAGATCCTACAACTGGTGATCCAACGGTTGATATAGATAGGGTTTTGAAAATAAAATACAGGGTGTTAACCTCACCCCTTATTTTAGCACTACTTCTTTCCCTCTTTTTTTTGTGACCTGCGATCTAGAGAGAGCGGCGAGCGAAGTTCCGACCGACCGACCGAGAGAGAGAGAGGACAGCTCGAGCGAAGCGGGGCGACGGCGCGAGAGCTCGAGCGAGCGAAGCGGGGCGACGGCGCGAGAGCTCGAGCGAAGCAGGGCGACGCCGCGAGAGACAGCGAGAGTTTGAGTGCTGTGCGAGAAACAAAGAGAGCCAGAGGCAGAGACAGAGAAAACGAAGCCTAATTCTACGATCAAAGTGGATTCAACCTGGTTCGGTGTAGGGCACATTCATATATGTAGTAGTGATAGGACCACTTTAATCTGCCAACCTGAGTTTTCACATTATAGCCAGAAACGGAACAGTTATACATGAGTTTAGGCATAGCTATCGCTTTGGTTCGAACACCCATAGATACGACAGTGCTAAATAACTTTTTAAAAAAAAAGTCCTAACTATAGCTGTACTGCGGTGCATTTATAGTGGTGTAGCCAGAAACGGAACATTTACACATGTGTTTGGGTACAGCTATATTCTTGGTTGGAACACCTATATATATGACAGTGCAAAGTAACTCTCATCAAAGAAAGTTAACAGCTATAGCTGTACCGCGGTGCATCTATAGTGGTGTAGGGTACATTTATATATGTAGTAGTGATAGGACCACTTTAATCTGCCAACCTGAGTCACATCATAGCAAGAAACGGAACACTTATACATGCGTTTGGGTACAGCTATCCCCTTGGTTGGAACATCCATATATATGACAGTGCTAAGTACGTCTCGTAAAAATAACCCTAGCTATAGCTGTCTCGCGGTGCATCTATAGTGGTGTAGAGCACATTCATATATGTAGTAGTGATAGGACCACTTTAATCTGACAACCTTAGTTTTCACAACATAGCCAGAAACGGAACAGTTATACATGAGTTTGGGCACAGCTATCGCTTTGGTTCGAACACCCATAGATACGACAGTATCTAAATAACTCAATCTGCCAGAAACAATCTGCCCAAGGGTGCCACTGCCCAATCTATTATGTCCTAGGAATATTATATTATACCATAAAAGAGTACGATTGCAACTCATACATGTTGGGACGTATAAAAAATAAACATTTTCAATCCTAAACCCAAATAAAACTGCTGACTATCACATGCATTCTGAACACTAATATAAGCTGCCCTAATAGAACATTCTAAAACCCAAGCTTGCATAATAGAATTCACAATCAATGGATTGTGAACACTCATATTAGCTCGCAAAATACAACATTCTAAACCCTAAACCCTAAACCCTCAAAATATACATTTTGGTAATATTACAAATTGAAAAAAAAAATTATAGAACTAAAACAAAAAATGCCCTGTTTGAGTTGAATCCTCTGTTCGGTTCGGTTGTGGCCGAATTAGCTCGAAAATCGTTCGCAAGCACACGAGAGAGGCGACCTCCCACCAATGGAGAGATGCGAGGGCGAGAAACACCTGAGATGGCTTCAGACACGAGATGTGTGGAAGGACCGCTGCCGAACTTCTGCCCGATGGAGTCGAGTGCCCTGCGAGCGAGAGCGAGCTAAACAGAGAGTAGGGAGCGCGAGATGACGAGAGAGGTGACGAGAAAGCCGCGTGATCAACAGAGGCGAAGGAGCGAGCGGGAGCGGAACCGAGGGAGTGAGAAACAGAGAGAAGTGTGTGCGGGAGGGAGAGAAACAGAGAGAAGTGTGTGCGGGAGAGAGAGAGAGAGAGAGAGAGAGAGAGAGAGAGAGAGAGAGAGATGGAGTAGGGTTTAGCTGTCAGAGAGAAGGAAGAAAGAAAGGGGAGTGAAGTTAGCTACCCTTTTTTTCTGCCCAATTTACAACCGTTGGATTAGGTAGGTGTAGGATGTACACCCCTAAAGGGGTGTACAGGTAGACATTTCCATTAAAAATAGGAAAACTTTCCTCAATACCCTTATAAAAATATCTAATTCCGTAAATACCACTTTCAAATTTGAAATATTATGTATAGCCTTCAAATTTAAGAAACTTTCAAAACTAACGCGGCTGTCAAATATTCATCTATATTAAAGTTAATAAAATATTTATATTCCAATTTTACCCCTCTTAATTATTCAAGAATCAATTACTAATTCTATTTCATAAATACCCTCTATTATATTTCAAAGTTAATTAAATACTATCTAGGCTAAAAATTTAATAAAATTCAATTGATTTTAGTTTAAAAATATTATTCTTTTCAATTAAATAAATATTTCTATTTGAAATAAATTGTAGTTAAATTAAATTTTCTTTTGCTTTATTGTCGGAACGAAGATAATTCATTTTAGTTATATCTACTTTTTTACTAAATCGATTGCAAATTAAGTAATAATTTTTTTTTATTTAACTACTTAATGTAGAGAAATTCGTCGCTATGAATAAATTTTAACTAATAGCAATAAATTAGTATAAAATCCGACCTCAAATAAAAAAATATATAATTGTATTATGAAAGGACAAACTAAATTCTTATAATTAACCGACTTTGCATGAACCAATAATAATTTTAAATAATAAATTGAAAATATAAAAATTTTAGGTAACGAAAGGATTTCACAAAGTAAGATAATTATTCTATTAAATTTAACACATTTGACTAATTTTCAGTTGAAACTTGTATAAATTCATTTAATAGTTAATAATTAATAGCTAATTAACTTATTAATTAAATTTCTTTATTTATCTGATTACAATATTTGAAATCTGAATGGATACAAAAATATTACAATATTTGAAATTAGAATGGATACAAAAACGTATATTTATATGGTGCGCGCTCCTCACCATTTTAGGGGCAAAATGGATAATTTTATTTCTTATATCTATGTTATATCCTGTTATAACTAAAATTAAAATGGGTTGAGGGTACTATTCTTGAAAGAAAATAAATATTTATAGGGACAATTTTGATATTACAATTAAATTATGTAGAAGCATTTAGTATAATATTGAACTTTTTAAGGGTACCAATAAAATTATTCCTTAAAAATAATAAAGGGGCAATTGCTTATATAGTCCTAAAAAATTTCCAATTTTTCAATATACCCCTCTTAGAAGGCTAATATTGAAAATACCCCTCGTACGTTCCAACCTATTTCTATTATACCCGTAGAGTTAAAATCTGTTAATTAACTCCGTTATCTCTGTAAAATTACTATTTTGTCATTTCAAATATACCCTTCCACTATCATTGTCTTTCTTATTTGCTCTTAAAGTTAGGGACACAAAAAGTATTTTGACTTTTAGATTTTTCTAATATACCCCTCTATCCTCACCAATCTTTCTTATTTGCCCTTAAGTTAAGGCAAAATTGGCATTTTAATTTTTTTTAACAGTGGTAAATATTTAACTTATGTTTAACCCAGGTTAACTTAACAGAAGATAACTGCGGGGGTATTTTACAATAACGGTGGAACATATGAAGGGTATTTTAGAAAGAAAAAAAAAGAAGAATAAATCGAATATTTCCAAACATATTATAGGTACATAGGCTATTATCCCAGTAATAAATGATAAGTGTACGTTAAAATGACGCATTAAAAAATTAATAGTGTGACCTTTCCTTGACGTCACAAATTGTATGTGGAAGCGCGCGGACGATCGAAAGCAAGGAAATATTCTAACGAACGATATATGCGACGCCACAATGCTCAATCAAAATATTTTTTTTAAGAATATATGTCACATCATAATTGTAAAAAAGTATTTTTACTATACTTTTGTTTGAAAGCAAGGAATGTGATTAACTTATTATTGATGATGTGGTGTAAGTGTGATAGTGTAGAATACCTCGAAAGCAAAGGGTCCACGAGTTTTGCGAGCTTCAGAGAGACTGATCTCCGTACAATACAATTAAATTCTGAGTAAAAAATTGAATGATCTGGCAGCTTTGAATAAATGAAGATGCTTGCGATTTGCTCAAAATCATTATTATTATTATTATTATTATTAGTTCACAGTAATGACAAATTCTGCAAAGGCGTTTAAACTGGTCTTCACAGCACTCACAGTTCACATGCAGTATGGCTATCTCCTTACTATACTTATTATCCTCCTCCTGATCTTTAATTACCCACACCTGAAAATCATGGCCCGAGGGAAAACGGAAGAGAGAGAGAAGGGAGAGAGTGCTCCCTATTAGAAGAAAAAGACTAGTCTATTTTTCCCTCGCATCGCAGCCAGAGAGCGAAACAAGAGAGAGAGAGAGAGGGAGAGAGAGCGACAGCGCAAGAAGTTTTCTGTGAGGCATTAAACCAAACACCTCATCGTCAATGGCGAATGCAACCCCCTCCTCCCCTGCTCTCCTCCTCCTACTCCTCCTTCTCTCCTCCGCCGCCGCCGCCGCCGCAGCATCGGACTCCGGTCTCGGCGTGAGCTTCGGCTCTGCCCGCGACGCGCCGCTCATGAGCTTGATGATCCCGTCGTCGTGCCGAGGGTCGTCGGTGGGGGAGTGCGCGGTGTTTGAGGAGGCGAGCAGGCGCGAGCTTGGGGGCACGGGGGAACACATCGGCTACGCGGCGCTGCGGCGCGACAGCGTGCCCTGCTCCCAGCGCGGCGCCTCCTACTCCAACTGCCGGCCCGGCGCCCAGGCACACCCCTACTCCCGCGGCTGCTCCACCATCAACCACTGCCGCTCCTCCTGACCTCGATCACCTGACCATCTGCATGCATCTCCCTAGCCTCTCTCTCTCTGCGGTACGTACGTACGTATATCCCCCTCCTCCTCCTCCTCCTCTCTCTCTACATCTGCATTCCCTTATTGAGCGTTGTTGCTTATACCCTTCCATGCAAAATCTTTAATTCTAAACAAACAACCTAATATATTCATCCTGCGAAATGATGTATGTACTAGTAATTATACTGTTACTGTTTGGAAAGAACGTAACTTTTAAGAGAATGGTATTATCTTTTTCTAAAACCATGTATTATTTTACCTAGGCCTTCTTCGGAATGATACCCTATAATAAAATGCATATCTTTATTATTTACGTTTTCCGATCTGAGGGTTATGTTATGCGCGATCTTTGTTGCACGGACACTAACACAGGACATGACACGATTCGCATATGACGATTCCGTAAAGTTCAAATTATAAGAATACGGACACGCGCGGCAAGGACCTTGTTTTACTGTTCTGTGATGGGCTTGTGTTGATCTTGGTGAGCAAATTTTATGTTATTTCAATTGGAAGTTTTGATCGTTCTATGTATTTTCTAGTCTTTGATGCATGGTATATATATGTTGATTGCTGTTTCCTTTTTTTTTTCTTACTTTTTTGTTATTATTTTTTTAATAGGAGAAGGGAATGTTTGTAATAACTGCGTTTGGTTGGAAGGATATCCTAGAACAAGACGGGATATCCCTCTTTATTCCCCAAACAAAATGCAATTGGGAACAACTAAGTTGTTTCCAGCTTAACGGGTTGTTCCCGGTTGTTCCGGGAACAACCCGTTAAGCTTGTTCTCCCTGAACAAGCTGGAACAAAGCTATTTTGCTTTTTTTTTTTTTTTTTTTGTTTTTTTCTCTATTATATGCCTTTTAATATTTTTATACTTTATTTTAATTAATTTTAAATAAATTAAATGAATGCATAAATTTAATAAATAAACATATTAATATTAATATTATATTTATGATAATATATTTATATTTAAATTTTATTATATAATATATAATATAAATTAATTAAATTTGATATATATTTTATTTTATTAAATTTTATCTAATTATTAATTAAATTATAAGGATATTGTTAGTATATATTATACTTTATTCATTAATATATTATGAATAAATTATATAAAATAAATTATTATATATAATAAAATAAAATATACTATTTTAAATTAGATTGTTACATAAAATATTTTATTATAAATTACTATATGAAATAATTTTATATAAAATATACTAATAGCTAGAAATTAATTATTTTATTTTTAAAAATATATTTAGACGTTGTTCTAGACTTTTTATCCAAACGCTATTAAGGATATCCTCTAGAATATCCTCGAATGAATCCAAATACAAATTTATAATTGTTCTATCTTGTACTGGAATATCCGCTATTCTCGGGAACAACAAAAGTTGTTCTCCAAAATTTAGTTTTTCAACCAAACGCAGCCTCAATTAAATTGAGTATATTCTTCACATACGGGGAAGTGAATATTTCTAATGAGCTTTATATTCTAGGGTAGCTAGGGTGATTTGGTTTCGAGTGTAATTAAGCATATAATTTCTTACAGGAAAAAATGTGCAAAGATTCTTTGATTGGGAAGAGAGATCTATTAATTGTGAAATAAAAATAAAATTTAGAGACCTTAGTTGTCAAAATTAGAGGTCGGTGGGCCCTGCAATATACAAAAGGGTTATAGTTCAGGGGTACATTAATTATACTCTCTTTATTATTATTATTATTATTATTATTATTATTTACTTTCTCTTGTTGGTTGTTTTTCTCTCTAATAATCTCTTCTCATAAATGGGGATCAAAATGAGTTTGGTAGGGGCAACAAATGCCTTGTTAATTATTAAGGTTGGAATTTGTTGCACCCCTAAGATTTGAAATAATTATACGTATGAGATATAATAAAGCTAAATTTTTTAACCCGACTATAATATTTTGGGCGGTGGTTAGACCCAAGAGGTTGGAGGGTTAAGAATAATTTTGGGATGTATGACCCACTAAAAAGTAGGGCGTCACAGTTAATATTAGAGTCAATTACCCGCAGGAAGTAGTATAAGATGAGTCTCGACTCAATTAGGATGATACACTACAATAAAATATGTTTTAGACGACACTTTTTAAACGGCACTTTCTTCTAACGTCTTTAATATTTAGTATTTGCCGACACTATGATTAAGCGTCGCCAATAAATATATTTTTATCAAATATTTATATAAATTTTCCGACGCTATATTAAAACGTCGGTATATTTATCCCGACATATTTATTTAACGACTCTTTACACGACGCTTTTACAAGCGTCGTGATTATTTTTGCCGATGCTTTAAAGCGTCGCTAAATATCATTTAAAATGTCCTTAAATGCAAAAATTTTTGTAGTGATATAACGAGATGCAATAGGGCTAAATTTTTTTAATCTGGCTATATTATTTTGGACGGTTGTCACGCCCCGGATTACACGTTCCCTGGGCACGCCGACAAATCTGCCGTATACAAAAGAATTTTTCTTGTATACGAAGCGTAGCTGTACCTGTATAACATACAATACTACAAACAGTAGCATAGAGCTGAAATGACTATAAACAAACAGGTAGGAATAAACATGAGTTCTATATACATACAAAGTACCAGATACAAAACTCTACTCGCTCCAGCGAGTTAACAACTGTATGTACAAAACTCTCCAAACAAAATACTACTATCTGCAGCAAGGATCCTCTACTCAGCACTCAAATGGTAGGGCTCTAACTCGCGACGCCCTTACCTCGATCAGCCTCAGAAGGAGCAGCAGCCGAAACCGAAGACCCTGCAACAACAGTGGGAGAAAGGGGGGGTGAGAACTACTGTAAAAACGAGTAGTCCTTAGTGGGTGCCGCCCTCAACATCATCGGTCGACACACTAAGTCTACAGGGGTAAGCAAAAGTAGTAAGAAAAGCTGGAAATACTCTACAGCTATATGTCAATATACTATCCTGCTCTAAATCCGACACCTATAGACCAATGCCATAGTAGATCCAATCTGAAAGGGGACTATAATCATACCCGTCCCTGGGACTGTGAACGCACCCGTACCGTGCCCGGTTGCGACTGTACAGCTACCCCCACTCTAACCCTCATTGGAGAGCAAGTCCAACCTGCATACCGGACACCAACGCGAAAACACAGCGCCCAACTCCGGAGTAGCACTCGGGGGAGTTACCCAACCGAGTATGCGGCGTATCTCTGTCGAGCTCAATCAGGCTCCAAATAGCCAAAATCTCAAAACTAGAGTCTAAACAAGTCTAACAATCGACTCTACGTGCCCTCGGCACAATCTGAGACCAAAACAATGATCTGGACCCACCGTCTACCCCGACGGCCCCCGACAATCTGAAACCGTCTAGATACTACTGTAAAGATAAGTTCGGCACCCCAGCACGAGCGTAAATGTAAGCCACACTATCCTGGGTATCTATCGCACTAACCCTGCGACGATACAATAGCAACACGGCTTCTAGAGCTAAATCCAGTAGTGTATGCATATGTCGATCAATCGTGGTTTTCTCCTAAGTCAAGTCCAAGTCCAACATGTATATTTACTAGTTACTAATCATGCTCCCAATTCAGATATTAATCATGCAATAATCGATGAATCTGAGCTACAAATACATACCTAATAACCGAAGTCATACACGTCGACTACAACAGACTTAGGAATAAAACCAATGAAAACCCACCTCGAATGCTAACTCCTGGCAGCGAAGGTGGTCTCGGAATTCAAGCACCCTTGCTGGAATGTCCTCAGAACTAGCAAGCACTCTTCAAAGCTCTATGTCACGCCCCGAATCCGAGACGTAACAGACGCCGCATACTTGCTAAACTAGCAAATATGCAAGGCTACAGAATCAGACAGAAACTAGCAAATAAGATATCAACTAAAATCAAACTGAATTACAATACCTATAAAACTAAAGCTTATTACAAATCACAAGAGAGATTCGATCCACCAAATACCATAAGTAACAAAAGTGGGTACGAAGAAATAACAAAACAAAAACAAATAAACAAATGATCGTTTATGAAATCCAAAATTCACATCTAACAATACTAGATCTAAAACCAAGGAAACTAAAATCGAACACTAACTACATCTAACGTTCACTCGGTCCCGGCCCCGCCCTGCGAATCAATCTCGGTACCTGGGTAAGCAACCATACACCACATTAGTCGGATTAAGCATACAAATAATTAAATACAAATTAATTTAAGCGACTGGTTTAGAATTCAGATCGAATTAAAACTATAAATTTACAAAGCATTTTTCTTTCAACATATGACAAAATAAATATTAGGTCTCCGGCATCTAATTATGTCATATGATCCGTTGGCGAGATCCAAAGACACCCGAAGGTGTAAACAAAGCTGAGGCACCCGAAGGCGCAAACAAAACTGAGGCATCGGAGGTGCGTGTACAAAACAGAGGCACCCGAAAGTGCAAACAAAGCAAAGGCGCGGATAGGCGCAGGCACCCGAAGGCGCAATACAAAGACGAAGCTTGCTTCTATAACAAAGTACATGTCGACATGGCCAACCTTAGCATAACAGAATACCAAGAGACATTATAATTCAAAATTAACCAGTCACTAATTTACAGAACAGATTTCAAAGATTTATTTTACTAAAAGTACTTGTCAAATACAGTTGAAACACAATTTACAGAAATATTTAATAATACGCTTAACCCTTAATTTTAAAATCTACAAAATATGATTTTCGTACAATCAAAGTATTTTCCTAATTATTTAGCAAAAACTAACGGGTGTCCGGTCGCTTACCTTAACGTAGCTTCAAAGATAAAAATAATCCAGTCGAAACCGCGCCGAAAATTCAATCGTCGGAACCTAAAATAGAGATAAGCGATTCTCTATAAGCTAAATAAAATGAACAAGGATAAAACTAATTTCACAATCTACAATCGAATGGGATCAAATTAGAAACAAAACGACACATGCCTTCTCTTAGGCATTTTGTCGAACATAAAACGGGCATTCCGAAAGTGTGCATAATACGTGAGGTTTTATGCAACAAGATCATATAGAAGATACAAGATAAGAAATTAGACTATTCAAACGACGAAGATTGGATATAACGAAATCAGATTTGAACGATCTTAGCTACAATCATCAAAGAAGGATATCTAAAAACAATCACATAATTATCGATAAAAAATAGATGCTTTCAAGAATGGGAGTAGAAACGAAAATGAAAGGAATAAACATTCTTAAAGATAGAAACGACGACGATGTAATGTTGTCGACGGCGAATAAAAAAAAATCGATCGATGAGGATTGCGGCGGAGGCGGCTACGATTGATGGCGACGACGGTAGGGATCGGATGGCGTCGCGCGCACACGTGAGGAGCGGCGGAGACGTACGAATGTGGTGAGGAAAAGAGAGAGAGAGAGAGAGAGAGAGAGAGAGAGAGAGCCGTACGAGAGAGGAAAAACAAAAAAATGAAAAGGATCCGGTGGGGGTAGGCTCGTATGATAGAAGAAAACTAATTAATTAGGGCTAATTAAAAACAATATGCCGCCGAGTCCCTCAAAAACTAATATTTACGAAAAGATCCAAATTTAAAAAGAATAGGAGTCCAAATAAAGGATACATAAGTGTGGGGTGTTACACTCTAAACATGAAGTTTCCCAGAATTAGTAACATTTCAGCACTTAAGCTCAATTTAGCTCGATTTCCAATGTCGAAACTCACCTAGAGGTCTCCAATCGGGTGAGGACAGTGCCGAACCCAAAGGAGTATACAGGGAAGTGATCCTCGGGTCTCCAATCCCCCTGCTTCCGAAATCGACAACAAGAAAACTCCAACAATCAAGATTCTGTCAAGAAGCAACAGCAGCAGAGTAGAATTTAAATTCGACCAAGCTAACCTTCTCCGAATTAAGCAATCTTGGGCTCTATAGCTTTCTCTCGAAGTCCCGAATCCAGCAAACCAAGTTTCACTGAATTCCGACGCTCCTACGCTGAGAACGAGCCAAAACACTGCGAGTCAACGCTGGAAATCTACAGCAGTAGTATCTAAGCTCGAAAATGGTTAAAGTTGGAGTAGTTAAGGTGTTCTCGACGAGCTACTCACCTCGGTAAACACTCCAGAATCGTCGCAGTGTCGAAGACGGCGAAATACCACGTTCGCCTGGCTCCCTCGCAGCACCACGACGTCAAATGCACGCTTGCTCGGTTCCGCGGCGCGATGTCGACGATCTTACTCCAACCGAGAGCTCCTCCACCAAGTCTACAGCTAGAGAGAGAGAGAGAAAGGAGGTAACCCACTGTAAAAGACCCTCACTCCACTCCCCTCCACGTCAAGTAGGCTGGGGGTGAGGTGGTGACACAAAATAGGTGGAGATTTACCGATTTGCCCTCTCACCTACCAAAGTGTATTGGTACACGGGCAACTGTACCGATACATATGGGCAACCCGAGAGCAGTTCTGCGTGGCACTGTACCGGTACAATGTAACGACCCAGACCACTAGCAATAATAACTCGTTGGGCCCAACCACCGGCCCAAAATGCTTAAGCCTAGTTATTATTACTAGTGTCTAAGTCTCTTATAAACCCAATGACAACTCAATTCCCATTCGATGTGGGACTATTGGGGTACATCGGACTATTGGGGTGTCACAAACTCCCCCCGTTAAGGCCCTAACGTCCTCGTCAGTCCAATCACACACACAGCCCACGATCACTAGGCGATGTGAGACTCGTCTCGCTAGCCCGTCATCCAGACTCTGGCTCAGCCGAGACTCGTCACACATGTCCAGCTGGTGAACCGGCTCTGATACCAAATGTAACGACCCAGACCACTAGCAATAATAACTCGTTGGGCCCAACCACCGGCCCAAAATGCTTAAGCCTAGTTATTATTACTAATGTCTAAGTCTCTTATAAACCCAATGACAACTCAATTCCCATCCGATGTGGGACTATTGGGGTACATCGGACTATTGGGGTGTCACATACAATCACGGGGGTTGTACCGGTATAGCAACCAAGCTTGTACCGGTACAATCTCAGATTTGTACCGGTACATTTTGGCAGAAACCTGCTATTTGCAAATTTCGAAGGTTCCAGCTACTCTCGCATTCCCACTGAGTCCGTTTAGCGTCCATTTCGCGCCAACACGACTCGGACTTGTCCCGATACTCACCAGAGCTGTCGACAAGCCTCAATTGCCAAACTCCAGGTCTCTACAACGGTGGCTAAGCCTGAAGAGTTGATCTCTCGAAAGCCAATACAGAATAATAAGACTTTAGTGGTGGAGTTTTGAGGAACTGCATTACTTAGTTTTGGGCCTCTTTTTACTTCTGAGACAAGCAAAGAACAGGGGCCGGAAGAATAAAGGAAAGAATAGCATAAGGGAGAATAAAAGAAGGGGAAGAAATCGGGTGGAATGAAAGAATAGCGGTATCAAATAAAATAAAATAAAATAAAATAATATTTAATATTCTTTGAGAAGAAAAAAGTGAAATATTTATTTGACTCAATTACATAACTTTTTTCTTGCATTTTAAACCTTGTCTCATTTATTTCATACATTAAAAATTGCAACATTAGCTTCTTGCGCTTTATCATTATTTTAAATAGTTTTAAAATTTGGTATAATAATCGGCAAATTAGATTATATTTATATATATATATATATACATATAGAGTAGGGCTATTATACTATTATGAGTAGTAGAGCGCTACTACTCATAAGTTGTTTTCGATGATAGAGCTTCCGAATCGACGATCCACTCCGTTAAATATGATATATATATATATATATATATATATATATATATATATATATATATATATATATATATATATATATATATATATATATATATATATAAAAGTACGTATATTCATATATCTATACTATATATAAAAGCACGTATATTCAAATTTGGGTCCGTACGACCCATTTTTCGGCGAAAAAATTAGCGACCATTTTATTAGCGACTATTTTTCTATACATAAAATTTTAAATATAAGAATAAGAATAGAAATAGAAATCGCAATAAATACGTAATTTCTCTATAAGATTATTGGTACGAAAATTCTATAAAAGATTCTTTTCTATATATATTTTTGAATTTAAAAATATCTTTTCGTTTTATGATAACAAATTTTATTTTTCTATTTGAAATTTCAAAGAAATTTTCTATAAGTGTGAAAATCCTATTAAAAATATTTTCCTATTTAGTTTTAAAATATCTTTTTTAGATATTTTGAAAATCCTATAAAATATTATTTTCTATATATATTTTCGAATTTCAAAATATCCTTTCTTTTTAATATAACATATTTTATTTTTCTATTTAATTTCAAAATATTTTTCTAAATTTTTAAATAAATATGATTTATAAATATTTATTAATTTAAAATAAATTAAAATAATTATTACGTGTAGTTGCACTTACGCTCAACTAGTATATATAAAAGTACGTATATTAAAAAATGGGTATGTCGACGTAATCTATTTTTCACCGAAAAAATTAGCGCCCATTTTATTAGCGCCAATTTTTTTTTCTTTTTTTACGTAAAATTTTAAATATAAGAATAAGAATAGAAATAAAAACCCCAATGACTACTTAATTTCTCTATAACCGATTACTGGTGTAAAAATATCCTATAAAAGATTATTTTCTATATATATTTCCAAATTTAAAAATATCTTTTTTTTTTTTAAGATAATGATTTTATTTTTCTATTTGAAATTTCAATAGTATGTTTTCTATAACAAATTACGGGTCTAAAAATCCTATAAAAGATACTTTCTTATTTAGTTTTAAAATATTTTTTTAGGTATTTTGAAAATTCTATAAAAGATTATTTTTTATATATATTTCCGAATTTCAAAATATCTTCTTTTTTAAGAGAACATATTTTACTTTTCTATTTAATTTCAAAATATTTTATCAAAATATTTTTTTCTAACGGATTTTATTTTTTTATAATTTCAAAATATTTTTTCTTTTATATATATTTTTTCAAATTTCAAAATATCTTTTTTTTTTTAAGATAACAAATTTTATTTTTCTATTTAATTTCAAAATAATTATTACGTGCACGTACACTCAACTAATGTATTTATAGAGTTGAGCTAGAATACTCTTAAAAGCACCAAGAAGGTGGTGCTTTTGCTTTTTAACCATTGGATGGAGAGATGTAGGGTTGAGATGATGGTGGTAGGTGGTGGTAGGTGGAATAGTGTTTGATCCAGGGATATTAGTCATTGGGGAGTAGATCTAAGGCTAGAACTTAAAAGCACCAATGTGTTGGTGCTTCTAAAAGTATTCTAAGTATTCTATATATATATATATATATATATATATATATATATATATATATATATATATATATATATATATATATATATATATATATATATATATATATATATATATATATTGAGCTTTGCTAGAATACTATCGGTAGTAAACCGAGCGGTTTATTATCGATTTGTTTTCGATGATAGAGCTTCCAAATCGACGATCGCACCGTTGAACATGATCTAGACTATTTAAATTATCTAGAAATCAAATTTCATAATTTTTTGGTATCACTAACTTAATGATCAAAGGGTCACAAAATCTATAATTTTAATGGCCGATATGGTGCGTTTGCTCGTTTAACGGTATAGAAGAGTTCAAATCAACTAAATTTTTGTTACAAAATTCTTTAAATTATTTAAAATAAGATCTAGACTCTAGATCTCAAATATAAAAATTATATCATCTCTTTTTAAAGGATATTCATTTTTCACCATTCATTTTCTCGTTCACTTGGTGGATAAGAGAACATTATCGAAAATGTGTGAAATTTGATTTGATAGTTTAAATAGTTTAGATCATGTTTAACGGTGCCGATTATCGATTTGGAAGCTCTATCATCGAAAGCAAATTGGTAGTAAACCGCTCGGTTTACTATTGATAGTATTCTAGCAAAACTCTCTCTCTCTCTCTCTCTCTCTCTCTCTCTCTATATATATATAGAGTCCTATTACTATACTATTATGAGTACGATCGCCTCGTATTCATAAGTTGTTTTCGATGGTATATATATATATATATATATATATATATACATATGTATATATATATATATATATATATGTATATATATATATATACATATGTATATATATATATATATACATATGTATATATATATATATACATATGTATATATATATATATACATATATATATATATATATATATACATATGTATATATATATATATATATATATATATATATATATATATATATATAAAATTGAAAAGTGCCGGTATATCATATCATTTAATACTTTAATATCTATCTAATTTACAACTTAAAGGCCAGATAAAAAATTACATAAATAAGCGCCCTTATTTTGTTACTACTATAATAAGTGATAGTTTGTCTAATAATTTTATTCAATTTATATAATTCTACTGTATTAATTATAACTAGCTTTCTCTACAATTTATTTTAAAAAAATTACAACTAAATTCAACCATTATTCTAATATTTTAAATAAATTTTTGTTTAAAAAATAATAATAAAGTACAGCAAGGTAATTAATGTAGTTTTTAATGAAAAGCATGTTTGATAGGTAGGAGGTTCAAAGTGTAAGAGGGCTCTTTTTTTTTCCTTTTTTTCTTCCTTTCCAGGAATTTAGCCTATTTATTATGTTTTTTATTATTTATTTATTTATTTATTTTTTTATTAGAGATAGGTAGCACGCTACCCGTGTCACGCCCCGTGCCCGCCAATTTGGTCGGATTCGGGCGCGTCGACAGACCGCCGAACGGACAGAGTTTTCCCTGTACGATCAAGGCGTCGCAATCGATACAATTTATAAGAAGGTTCCAAACAGGAACAGATATCACAATCAGATTGCATAAGAAAGTATCATAAACATAAAACAGCTATTTGCTATTACAACCATTCAACCCAGATTACAATCTTTATATTTTACATTCATATTAAAACTTCCTAATACAATCTAGTTATTACAAACTTATTTACAATTTATTACATGTTGCCTTTCTTCCTTGCTATACCCCTAAGCTCTGTCAATTGGGGTACTTCTATCTCTGGTCTCCTGGTAGGGCGCTATCTACTGAGCTACGCCCTTGCCTCGCGCTGCTACTGTGCCACTCTCGTATGCACCTGAAAAATACCCCGAACCACGTGGGGTGAGAATTATATAAATACAGTTACCAGTGGGTACGACCACCCAAGGGAAAAGCTCGACCAATAGGTCCAAGGAGGCATGAGATATGTTAGTCCAAAAACATATACAGATATATAATTTGCAACTAACATAAAAACCTGCCTCACAATATGCAATATGCAAATTATTATTTAGCTCTTAGCTTTTCTTTACTTTATTGCTATTCTTTACTTCAGCCGTTTCATTCTTAAACTTAGCTATTTACAAGGTTTAGCTATTCTCATTCTTTATTCTATACTCTGGGCACTAATGCTATTTAGCAACCATCTCTAAGGTCCACTCTACCTTAACACACTATGCCACCCGACTCGGTCTTGAGTCAATCACTGCGGATAATCCGCCCGCTGTCTAGCCCGAGGCGTTGGACGTCTCACAACCACCCCAGCTGTCAACAGCCTGCCGCCCTCTGTGACTCAGCCTCATCGCGGTGAAATCGTCGCACACGCGGAACCCAGCTGTCACTTGACATAACCATTCTGGCGGCGAACACGGCGGACTTACCCAGCGAGGACCAAGTCATGGCGTAACCATCTGCGGCGAACTAATCGCACCTCACCCAACAATGGTTTGAGTCACTCCTTCGCCTCCTGGCGGCGCACGTATCGTACTTACCCAGCCATGGTTTCAGTCGCTCCTGGCGGTCTGATCCTCAACCCGGCTCAACCGGTATAGAACTCAGCTCGACTCCCTCACCTGGCGGCGAAATCGTCGCACAAACGCCACGTCGGTGGTATGGCCCTGGACGGCGAAATTGCCGCACACGCCCGGCACCCCAGTGGTGCACAAGTCTCGGGATGCCATGAATCCGTTCCACCTAGCTTGAGGGTTAGCTAGACCCTCAAGAGACGACCCTCTAGGTCCATTGTCTTTACCTCCTAGGTCCACTTGACACTAGGGTTCATTCTTTGTCACATAACCTAGGTTGATTTAACTCTAGGTTCAATGTCATTCCAACTCGACCTATGTTTATTAACACTAGGTCCACTATCATCTTTATCCAACCTATGTTCTTGACACTAGGTTCACTGTTCTTTACCTAGATCCATATGACTCTAGGTTGCTATAACTTATGTTCTTTACACTAGGTTATGTTGCCACATTCCTAGGTCCATTGACTCTAGGTTCACTATAACCTATGTTCTCTACACTAGGTTAGATGCCACTCGATCTATGTGTTTGTTTATGTCCAAGACTCACATTACTTATTTGGCTCTCTTATGTCTACCAGTTCATTTACATGCATGTTTCTATTATGCTAAGCATATGTTCTTGTAACGTTCTTTACTTAGCATTCTTTACTTTACTACTTAACTCATGCTTACTTGTTCACTAGCATTTATATATCATGCTATTATCATGCTCATCGGGTCTTTACTTTGCTAAGCATGCAACTCTCTAGTCACCTAGCATTATTCATCATGCATCTACTTAGCATTTTACACTAGGTTCTTTAATATGTATTTCTACACATGGTTCACATGCATCAACATGAAATTATGTCACTCTTAGACATACAGGCGACCTAGTCGTCCAGAACACACCCCACCTTGGTTTTGCTCTCCGATTGCTCGTCGACACTCGCAATCGGCCGCCCGCGGCACCCTTGACCCGGTTCGGCTCGGACTCTTGTGCGACCAACCGAACAACCACCGAATCTCGATCTGAGACTTTGTGCCGTTACCCCACGCCTTCAAGATGCCCCAGTTCCGTTTTCATGAATTTTGGGCTCTTATCTTGCGTGCTGCGGACATCTGGTAAGAATATATTAATTAATTAATATCTTTGTACTCGCTCGTCGGATCACCGAACCGAGCGCGCCAAGGCGTTCGTTAGGTCCTCAATTAGGTTAAATGGGGTCAAATGAGATCAATCTCATCTATTTCTAAAAACCCCCTTTTTTACCCTAGGTTTTGCATTTTCGCGAAACCCACCGTCTTGATCCTTAGAACAAGCAAAAGAGAGCTTGTTCAACTCCTAGGAACTCATCTAGGAGCATTAGAGCCATCCATAGGGTGCTTAGAGCAAACCCTAGAAATCCACCGTTAGAGCACCCTGAAGAACACATGGTTTTCATGAGTTCTTCGGCTACTACTACCTTTCTACACTTGTAGAGAGATCAAAATCCTAGGTTTAGGGTTTAGAAACCCACTACTAGAAGATATACCATGAGAGAGAGAGGGAGCTTAGCTCTTCATGAAGCCCTCTTGCACAAAGGAGAGGAAGAAGAGGCCCATGGTGATCTCCACCATCATCTTCTTCATCATCTCCATCTTCTTCTTTTTCTTCTTCTCCCTTTTTCTTTCTTTCTTTCTTTCCTTCTTCTCTTCTTCTTGTTGTCGAACAGAGAGAGAGAGAGGGAGAGAGTTCTGTGAGGGAGAGAGGGAGAGAAAGGGTTTTAACACCCTCTATTCACATAACCCCCTGCCAAATTGCACTCTAGCCCCTCAACTTTGCAATATTTGAAACAGCCCGAACTGGGCATTTTCGGGCTGCAGAGACCGGACCTTCATCAATGTCCGGACCTTGGATGTCCGGTCTTGGCCCAATGTCTGGACCTTGCCTGCGAAAAAACTTCCAGCCGATTTCCCAGCTTACGGGGTCCGGACAACCACCAATGTCCGGACCTTGAATGTCCGGACATTGGATCAATGTCCCGACCTCACAGGGTCCTCCATCCCACTCAAAGGACTAAGCTAAATTTTCAGCTTTTTCCGTTTCTTCTCCGTTCCAACTCACTTTTGGCCCGTTTGACCTCTGATTCGTTTCAAATCGAACCGAGACTCTCCAAACATGATTTAGATCATGTCCACATCATCATTTCACCCGCGTAAGCGTCGGATTTAGCTCACGGCCCAAAGTAGCCTTTCGGGCTCCGTTCTCGCACCTAGTGCACCGAAACCACGGAAAGCTTCCAAACTTCACCGAAACCATTCTTATGGCCTTCTAAGCCAACATACCTCGTAACTTCAAGATTTTAGAAGTTCGATATGTGACAACCCGCTTCTGCTACCCGCTTCGTTTATTTCGTTAAGAAATAAGCTTAGCTAGAAATGTGAATCAATTAGGATTCGAACTTGGATCTCGGATACTAATCACCAAATCTTTTGCCACCTGCTCTAGGGACGGTCGGTTAGCATATTTATTACGTTGCTTTTATCTAGGTACTTTGCTTTTGTGGAACAGGCGGAATTTAATTGGGGAGTTAATATATATAGTAGTGCACATGATTTTTGGATGAAGGACAGGTGCAATTAAAGTAGAGGGCCCTCTCTCTTAAAGTGGATCTTCAGGGCATGTACAGTGTACGCTGAAGGGTACAATACATGGGAGTAATTTTAAGACTAAGAACATTGATGGCTCTGAGATAATAAGTTTTTACTACTATCTCTTATGCTTTCCAAAATATGAAAAATTTCATGCTTTAAAATTATTTTTGATAGTAGAACATCCCATTAGAGGATTAACTCTATTATACATGATATATATGCTATTAGAACTATTTAAAAATTAAATTTCATAATTTTTCGATATTAACTTGCCAAGTGATCGAAGGGTCTTAAAAATAATTATTTTAATAGCCGATATGGCACGTTTATAAGTTCAACAGTAGAAAACGATCCAAACTAAGTAAAATTTTACTTAGCATCAAGAGCAAGACATATACTTGAAATTTAACTATTTTATCATTATTTTTTATAGAATTTTTATTTGGCCAATTTACATAAAAAATTCACAAGTTTTGAGATTTTGCAAAATTGGGCCAACTTCTTCGATTTTGTAGATTCGGTTTAGATTTTCAGCAAACTGACCAAAATACCTTTATAACTTTTTCTCTCTCCTTTTTTTTCTCGCGTACTTTTTTTTTTTCTCCGAAGAAGGCGGTGGAGGCGGAGGCGGAAACAGCTATCTCATCTCTACCCCTCACGCCCTTGCCCTTGCCTACGCACTCCCGCCTCCTCGCCTCTGACTTCGCCAAGGCCGTGTTGCGACTTTTTTTAATTTTTTTTTCTCTCTGATCCTCCTGCACCACCTCCGCGGCCCTCCGCAACGAGAGCGAGGATGATCCTTCGCCGACGAGAGAGGGGGAGGGGGAGAAAAATAGTTACCCTCCAGCGAGGGCAGTGTGTAGCACACTGAACTTTTGCAAATAGCAAGGTTTTAGTGTTAGAATAGTGTTCTGAGCTATTCTTGGTGTTTATGGAGGTCGCTGACTGAGTACCGACCCGTTACTCGTGTTGCGAGAACGCGAGAAGAAGTACTTAGCACCAAAATCTGAAAATTCAGGTTTTGGGAGTGCCGAGTATCGGTATCTGGGTAAGGTACCAGAACCCCTGTGGGTAACTGAGAGAGAGTTGCTCTCGGGTTTAGGCTGAGGAGTTCTGGGTACCGGTACAAACTTGGTCTGCATTGGAGCCGGTGCCGACATCGCGTCGAATCGGCACGATACGCCGCAAGTGCCCGCATTGGTAGAGAGGCTCAACTTGCGCAGAATTGTTACAGGCACCTGCATACTCCTCCCGAGTACGACGCAGCGTAAAATCGTAATTCGTGCAGTTTGCGATTTTTGGTGTTTGGAGGGATTTTTTGGGATTTGTTACAACTTACATATAATATCTCCTTTCTCCCCCACAGCCTCTTTTGTGCTGATCTTAAAGGGGAGTAAGGGTAGGGTTTTCTCCCTTTCTCTCTTTAGATTTTTCTCCCAAACCTTTGTTGATTTGGGTTTTTGATCTCCTATTCTTCTTCCTCTTCATAGCGGCAAGCTCTTGGACCTTAAAGGAGGCTTGGATGTGAAGAAGAGGACTCATTTGAGGATTAAATCCCAACCCTAGCTCAAGATAGCTTGCAGGTTTGGAGCTTCTATGTCACGCCCCGGGACCTAGCGAAAGCCCGCCCGGCACGTGCCCAGACCCGCCGTACGTCTAAAACATACAAGGCGTCTACTATAAAACGATAAATAAAAAAACAAGAGAAGAGCATCTAGAAGTATCAGAGCGAAAATGACAACTCGATTCTAAAATAGGAACAAGTAAGAAGCTAACATCCACTATGAAACTATAAAGTAAATACAACAAGGTAGTCTCAACATAAGAGCTATAAAAGTAATACATAGGTGGTCTCTATACATGGATGCACAAACTCTCTCTCTCTCTCTCTCTCTCTCTCTCTCTCACAAAAACCAACAAGAGAGAAAACCACCTAAGGAAGTAAACTGTAGCTATCTAGCTATGCGCGACTCCCTTGCCGCGGTCCCATGCCACCGCCGGTACCAAAGGCTCTGAAATATAACATAAAATAGAGGGCGTGAGAACTATTAAATAATAGTTCCCAGTGAGCAATTACTGACTTCAGATAAGTGCGCCACTAGGCTCCAAAACTGAACAAGTAAGTGGGTAAGTAAAACGATATAAACAACATGTAAAGTAAACATGTAAGCTGCTAAACATGATATCTCTACTTAAGCATGAATGTGCATAAGTAAGAAAGCTATTCTAAGAATGAATAGAAACTATGACCACTAGTCCAATGTCCACAAAGTAATAATAAAGTGTTAAGGTTTTACTATTCTAGTCAATATCCAATGTCAATTAAACTACTTAAGTTTAAATCTGATAAGACTCGCCCGAAGGCTGTCTGGCCTGAAGACCTACCCGAAGGCTGTCTAGCCGGTGCCGAGCCTAATGGCCCCGTGGTAGTCAACATCCCCACTCTGGAAATGAGACTGTCCCACGGCAATCCACTTCGGCGCACAATCCCGCACGGCGAATATATATCGCGTTGGCCAACTCTTTAGTGCCGGCTTATAGGGAGCGACCCTCACAGGCATGTGCGAATGAGCACAATGGCAAGTAATCACAAGATCTGTCTCAAGTACCAAGTCGTCATATCTAAAACATGAAAAGTATAGCAACTAAGTTCAAGGCCTATTTTTATGTCATCATGTCTCTAACATGGAATACAGTAGACATCCAATTGTCATGCCTCGGATCATTTTAGAGTATAAAAACAGTGAAATTTTTTTTTTTTTTTTTTTTTTTTTTTTTTTAAATCTTGACCCCCAAGGACATGACAGACTTGCCACAAATACAGAGAGACCACTGTACACACGGACAGAGTCTCCCCTGTATTTGCACGGCATCGCACAAGTACATTGAGTCTTTTACAATCATACAACCACAACAAAGTGTACATGTAAAGAATTTAACTTACATCCATACACAAATCACACCATTCACCACAGGTTACATTCACTAGTATATAATCACAAATCCACATCTATCAGTTGAAATGTTCCCTACTCGGGAACTGGTTTTGAAACTCTAAGTTATAAAATCTCTTTTGAAAACCTTTTACAAACTGTTTTCCACACGGAAACCTTTTCTTTTGAAAACACTACCACGAGGGATAGAAAATCTTTTTATTTTTAAAATCCCAAAACCATTCATACAACTCATTCCAAAATGATATTTTAATAATCACAAACAACAGTAGAGAACTGAACCATAAAGTGAGTCTAAGTTATTTACTCAATAAGGTAAACTGAAAGGAAATCAAACCACGGGTCGGGAGCTATATTGCGTGCTATGTACGCTCCTCACCTGTCGTCCCACTAGAACCTGCTGTAATACCTGAAAAAGAAGGTGGGGGGTGAGAACATGTAAACATGTCTCCCATCCCAGTGGGTATCCACTAGTAACGGAGTAAAGCAAAGAAAAGACTGGTAAGTAGACACAGTAGACAAAGTAAGCAGGAAAGAGATACATGGAATATAAACAAACTGCTACTGTATTTATGCATCGAAAAGCTGAGAAAGTAAAGTACCCAATCCATAACCGCCAATATTGGTCCGCAGACCTTAGGCAACGCCCCCTGTCTCTAAGCCTGCATTCAACCCAAGGTCGCCTATGGGCTCACGGGTTGGCACATCCAACCACTTTTCCGGAAAAGAACACCCTCTTGCGGTGGCTAAACCGCTGGTGTTCGTGAAATGCGCTCGAGTCCTGGGCGATCGATGCTGTTATGCTCAAAAGCCAGACGTCAGCAACTAGCTGACAATCCCGTCCCTAAAGGGACATCGACCCCTTTGGGTCATTAGGTAAACTCGCCGACCACGTCTGGTCACGTAAACATCGAAACAAGCCGACCGAACAGTCACCGAAATCGAAGCAAACAGATCGAACAGTCACCGAGAAATCGAAACAAGCCGACCGAATAGGTCACCGAAATCGAAGCAAACCGACCGAATGTGTCACCGATAAATCGAAACAAGCCGACCGAGTAGGTCATCAAATCGAAGCAAACCGACCGAACAGTCACCGAGAAATCGAAAGCAAGCCGACCGAATAGGTCATCAAATCGAAGCAAATCGACCGAATGTGTCACTTAGAAACTGTAAAGGATCGACCAAGTAGGTCGCTGAAGAGCTGTAAAACCCAAACCACTCTATTCCTATCAAGTATACTGAGCATGCATATAACTGAGTAGAGAACAGAAACGACAGTAAGGTGCAAGTAAGAAGAGTAAAGTAGAGTAAAGTAAAGGTGAAGGAGTGTCACCAAGCGTGTACCACTGCACCGACGGCAACCCGGATACCCACGTGAGTATCGAAAGAAGTGGTCTGCCGACTGCTGGAAAGAAACGACTGAACCTACGAGGGTTCACCGGGTTAGAAACTAACCCACTAAAACTAGAACCATAATTCACAAATCCCACGACGTAATCGCTCGAAACGACTACTACAAAACATCTGTTTCGATCCGGGTTCCCGAAAGCGTCGACTTTGACACCGGAACCCACCGTCGCTCACCCGTCGTCTCTGGACCTTCGAAACGACATGGGTGACCAGCCAACAAGGCTTGGCGACAAAGGAATAATCTCAGGAAAGCGTCGGAAGAAATCCGAACCAAAGTCGCGTTCCGTCGTCGAATTTCGCCTACGAACGCACCGGAATTACATTTACTGTTTTCCGAAAAGCTCGGGACCTTGGACAGTCAGTCCAGAGGTTACCCGCAGCACGTACACAATGTCCAGGATAGCCTAGGAGGCTACAATTGCATAAACGTTCCTGAAGAATCCTAAATCGCACTATTTCATGTAAAAAAATTGGGTTATTATGGGCCGTGCACGCAAACCGATGCTCGATAAATCGAGCCATCGCAGTCGTTGGAAGATTTTAGCGTGCCAGAGACCGTGCTCACCTTTCGGAGCATTGTCGGGCTTCGTAGCACGCGCACGAGCGACACGAAGTTCTGTAAATACTACGCACAGCGCGTAAAGTACAAGTTTCTCGCTAAACGAGGCATCGTAAATCTAAACGGAGGTGAGCATCGTGTTCAGCACGAAAAGGCGATGACCGTGCTCACCTCACTTGGTCAAAAAGACCAAGTACAGCCTCGGGAAACGTGCCCAAACTCTAGCTAAGATGCTGTTAACCAAAACCGAGGAGCTAGAGTTGGCCGTCGGCGGTACGGCGGCTCGGTCCGCCGGGGACGGGGCGCCGGCTCCTGAGATGTCCCGGAAGGTCTGGCCGGCGGCGGGAGGCGGCCGGTGGCGCGGCGGCGACGTGTTCATCCGAGGAAGCTCTCGGGTTCACAAGCTCATCGGCGGCAATCCGGCGGCCGGGAGGCGTCGTGACGGCGGTGCTCCGCCGCGGGGAACACGGGGAGGCCGGGCTTCCTTCCTTGGGCCGCGCGCGTTGCTCGGAGGAATAGATGCCACCTCCTGCGCCCAGAACCCGGCGGCCGCAGGGCGAGAAAGCGACGGCCGGCGGCGGTCGGGGTTGCCGGGAGGTGCGCCGGGGTCTTCGGGTCACCGGGGCCGAGGGCATGGCGGCTCGGCCGTGGGAAGGCGACGGTGGCGCGCGAAGCGGGATCACCCCCGGCTCGGGTTTGGTGGCGCGGCGGCACCGCGCGGCCGGGGATCGTCGGGGCGGCGACGATCCGCCGCGGGCTCTCCAGAGGCCGATGCTTCCTCCGGGGCCAAGGGGACGCGCGGTGGTCGGGCGGCCTTGACCTTGGTCCGCACCAACCTTGGGTGGCCGCAGGAGCTCCCACGGCGGCCGGCGGCGTGCGGTGGTCGGCGGACGGGGAGCACGGGGTCCCCGGAGGTGTGGGGAGTCCTCCGCACCCGACAGAAGAGGCGGCGGCCGCGCTTTAGCCGAGACCACCCAACTCGGGTTGAATGACCCCGGGCTGGCCGCAGGAGCAGCAGCGGCGGTGGCGACGCTCCGGCACGGCGGGGCGGCCCGAGAGGGGAGCCTGGGGTGTCTCTTGATGGGAGGAACTCGATGCTTGGGTCAGGACTCTCTCCAGCCTCCAAGAAGATGAAGATGGGGATGGCTAGGTCCGGGAAGAGAAAAGGGAAGGTTCGGGTTGGTTTTCCGGCGTCCGGGGAGGTCGCCGGAGGTCGGGGATGGGCGCATGGGTTCGGCAAGGGTGAGGGGATGCGGTAGGGAGGCTGCTGAGGGCTGGGAGGTGAAGGGGTGGCTAGGGTTAGGGTTTAGGTCCATGTAAACCCTAAAACCATGTTATATACACAAATGCACTTTTGCATTTTAGCCCTCCAATGCCTACAATTCATACTTTAGTCCTTGGCAGCATGTGAATTATACGTATAAGCCCCTCTATATTCGAATTCGCGCTTTTCGGCGCATAGAATATAAAGACTTTTCGCATTCCGCCGTTATGCGATTTTAACCTCTTCACGTTCTTTTCGCGATTCCCGGAGATCCGTCCGTCGGATTCACGATCGGATCGCGCCAGCGTGTTCAGCGCGTCGAGAACATCGAATCTAGCCTTTTACTTCGTTTGATTTGGTCTCGGATTCGCGAAGTATCAATTCTCCTCTTTTTCTCCATAAACCTTCAATTGTTTAAGTCTTTAAGTAAAACCGTTCAAACCCCTTTTTCTCGATAATCGTGCATCTGAATCCAATTCCGTCAGTGGCATTGGTTCCAGAATAGTCGAGCCGTTCGAAACGAGCTATTGAAGTCCTATATTCGGAGTCCCGTGCGCATCTGGACCCTTCTCTACTCCGCGATTTCCCGAAAATCCGGAGTTACTATTCACTTTAAGTCAAACTTCCGGGTTGCGTAACTTTTTCGTTTTAGCTCGGTTTCGCCTGAAATTTGACGTGTGCTCTTATAATACATTTACGCACAATAACATTCAGAAACGAAAGTCAAATTTTATTCAGGTAAAAAGTCAGTTTATTACACCAATGGCCTATGTCAATGTCTCTATGTTGCAGTTTCATAGTTTTCCAAGTTAAGTGTCCCTTTATGACACTTAAACTTTCTAAGTCCCAACATGAGTTTAAGGTTCTAGAATTCATAATTCTAATAATTTTCCGCATACAACATATTGTCCAACTTGGATAAAGAGAATACTTTAAACATGCATGCATACTACACAAAAAGCTCTACTACATAGAGGTAAATTTTCATGATATATAAGACATGCATTTTTAAGTGTTCCAAAATTCATAATAATTCTATCTAGCATGAATATGTATGCAAAATGAATAAATAAAACCCATTAACCACATAGGAGACATTTTCTCCTATTCTCATGAAGCCAAACCCACCGAATGCTTCGCTCGTCCCTCCGAACCGCTAACATAGCTTCGATCTAGTCTTCTAGCACCCTAAGATGAATACTAGAAGAGTTACAACATCGAGATAAAGAATCGTGTGTTAAATCTTTAAACAACACAAGAAAAGGGTGAAAAACTCACCGAATGCGAAGGAAACTCTCTCGATCTCCAAATGGGAGTTAGAGTCTTTCCAATCCAACCTAAACAAAGGTTCTAAATCTATCAATTAGGTTCTAGAAGCTACAAATCAAAAATCCCCAAATCTAACCCTAGAATCCATTTCTAGGCTTTCTACTCATAAGAAAACGTCAAAATCCAAATCTAGAGGAAAGGAAATGATGCTTACCTCTTAGAAGCTTCAAACTAAGGCTTGAAGATCTCTTCTCTATCAAGCTCCAACAAAAGCTTCAAAGCTTCTCCAATGGTGGAAGCCAACAAGAAGCATAAAGAAACACAAAGAGGAGATCAAAATTAGCTAGAAACCATCAAGCATGGAGAAAACCCAAAGGAAATGAGTCTCACCTGTTTTCTCCTGTGTCTAGGGCTCAGAATGTAGCAAGGGGTGTGGGGGTACTCATATAGGTGAGCCAAACGCAAAAACACCCCTGCAGTTCAAACTGCTCAGAATCTGCCAATGTGTACCGGTACACGGGCAAGTGTACTAGTACAGATCCTGCGAAAAGGCCAAACTTGAGCCTTAGGTTTTCGAATTTCGACCAAATGTACCGGTACAAATTCCAAAGTGTACCGGTATAGCCATCATGGCTGTACCGGTACAACTATCACAAGTGTACCGGTACAACGCCCTAAAAACTCAATCCGAGAGCTGACCAAAAATCCGTCTTTTCGGGTTTGGTGCTAAGTTGAAAATCATAGTTCTCAGGGTTCGAACTATAGGTCAGAACACTATCAACGACCTTCCAGAAAATGTGGAAAGGCTCCGAACTCAAGTCAAATACTCGAACTCCGCAATTTGCGCGAGTCCAGTATGTTACATTCTACTAAGGTTAGTAATCTTCTTACTACCTTTGATTGTGGTTTTTGCTTGGGTTTGGGAAGAAAAACTAGTTTTGGAAAAACTAGAGTTTTATTTGGGATTTTTTGATTTGTAGCCTTTGGGATTAAATTGATATGTGTAGAACTCTCATTTAGGTTGGATTTGAAGCTTTATAGCTTCGATTGGGTTTTTGATCAAGTTCTTCTTGGGTAAAGATATTTGTCTACCTATTTAGGCTTGAATTTTAGATTTTTTTGTATGATGTTCGTTTGAAGATTATAACCCTTTTAGAAATTATTTTAGGGTGCTAGATGTTAATTATTGGGTGTCTAAGGATCTATCTAGATTGTATCAAACAACACCTAGAGGGGGGTGAATAGGTGTAACAGCCAAAAACTACAAATCTCGATGAAATAAAAATAAACGCGGAAAATAAAATGCACACCGAGATTTACGTGGGAAAACTCCAACTCGGAGTAAAAAATCCACGGGACCAACACGCGATAACAATCCACTAAAAATAAAAGATTACAAGGTAATTTACCGAATCCACGGAGTCAAACCTCTCTTTATCTTCTTCGGATCTCGCGCACGCCGTCGGGTTGTCTACGCTCCACGTCCGAATCCACGAACGCCTCCACTTCGAATCCACGAAGCCTCGATCACGTCGAATCCATGACGCTTACTCGAATCCACGAGGGCACTCCGTCCGGAGCAAGAACAATATGATCGATGATGATTTATTGCTTAGAATTTCATTAAGGATCTGTGGGAATAATCTCTAAGCAATTCTCAAATTGATTCTAGAAAAACATTAGGAATTAGGGCACAAAGAATCAATTTGGGAGAAGCTTGATGTAGAAGAGGAAAACGGCTACCTACAAGCTTCTAGGGTTTTTCATAAATAATCTAGGCTTAACCATATTTTAGAGACGCCCCTACATCTTATTTATAGGTTTAGAAGATATAGAAATAGACTAGGATTGAAAAACGCCTTTTATAGAAACAATTGCACCTTTTAGAACCAAATTCGGATTCATGGTCCGGTCTCTCAAGCCAGAGACCGGTCTCTCTCTGCGTATAGAAAACTCAGTTATGAGGGTCCGGTCTCACAATCAAGGGACCGGTCTCTTTCTCCACGTAGAGAGGACCTACGGGGTCCGGTCCTTCTGTTAGGGGACCGGTCCCTAACCTTGAAAAGTTCAGATTTGTCCGGTTGATACATTTAAAACCATTCTAAGTCTTCTAAACACTTATTAATGTTTATAAATCATCATTAATAGTATTCGAACTTACCGAGTGTTGTGGATCTATGTTTTGAGTCTGCGAGTCTTTGATCTTCGTCTCTTCTTTTTAAACCTTCAAGACTCCGGACTAACTTCACGAAATATGCCAACATAAAATCCGTAACACTAGAATCTTGGTGGACAACTTCGTTCGGAGGAACGAAAGGGTTCGGGGAGTATCCTGTTGGTTTGACCTCACCGAAATGGATGAATTCCCTCTATATCTTTTCTATGGGTATAAGAGTTAAATGGATGCATATTTATGCTCAATAGGACATGATAGAATTTTGGAATACATGATACATATGTGTTGCATGTAGAAATTTATACTCTATATAGTAGAGGTATATAATGTGGCCTTGCATTCTAAACGACATATGTTTTTATTTTCTATTATGCAATAATAGAAAGTATGTTAGAGATAAACAAAGGATTGATCTTGTGAACTCTACTTGAATTATGAAATCAATGGGACTTAACAATTACTTGCATGATAATATTATACTTGTTGTAGACAAGGTAAATGTGACATTTTAACATAGTGCATGTTAAGACGACATGAAGCTAAGCTTGATACATTTAACCTAGTTGAACAATTGGTACTTGATATTGTGATATTGCATTCGATCTAGAGATTGATAGTTGTATTCCATGTGTTAGATATGAGGAAAGCGATTGTAATGCCTATGGGCGAATGATGTGAAGGACAAATGCATATAACTTTAATTGAATGAAATCATTCGCATGATAGTTTATTCACTCCATGTAGTGGAGGCATTGATAGAAAAGCATATGCATGGCATTAGAAAATGATCCCTTTGACTAGTGGAAATTGCATGGTTATGAACCTCCGTGGAGTCTTGAACAAATAGTGAACTATCCTAAATAGGATAACATCGAGTTTTACATGCTCATGGACTAGTGACTTATACTTAACATAGTGAACATGAACGTCATGTAGTGATACTTAACTTAGTAAAGGACTAAACCTTGATTATGTGACATTGTATTGGACCTTTGGGTCGTTAGTGCTTATTCAATGTTTTAGATATGATGACCGATGGTTGGATACTATTGATCATGCTTGCGGGCCATTGTACTCATTCGCACAAGCTTGTGAGGGTTGCTCCCCACAAGCCGGCACTCCGGAGTTAGCCTATGTGACACAAGCTCGGTCGTGCGGGATTGAGCGCTGAAATATTGGGATGCCGTGGGGGAGGCTCATTCCTAGAGGGGGAATGTTGACTACCACGGGACCATTAGGTGTAGTATATCGCTTCTCCGTAAAGCGTGCCGAGTTCCGTCGAAATGAGCGGAATCCGGAGTGGAGCGAATATGGGTGGGTTCTAAGTGTTTTAGAACCCATGAGTAGCAAAAACGGGACCCGAGAAAACAAAACTGCAAGTCTGGAGAAGTTCCAGACTTGGAGCTCTCGGAGACCGGTCCTCACAGGTGGAGACCGGTCCTCACACATGTAGCAGCCGAGCGAAATGGAAAATCGACTGTCCTGGAATTCCACTCTACGGGAACCGGTCTTGGAGTCGAGACCGGTCCCGGCTTGCGTAGTCAGCCAAAATTGGCTAAGTTCCTGATAACCCACCTACGGGGACCGGTCTCCGATGCCGAGACCGGTCTTCAGGCCCGAAAATTGCCCAGTCTGGCAAGTTGTAAATACAGGAAATTAGAGGGCCTGGCTGCAATTGTAGCAACATGTATTATGTATAGCCCTTCCTCTCTTCACAGCCATCATACCACCTCTCTTCACACTCTTATTTCCCTATTTCTCTCTCTAGAAGTGCTCTAGAAGAAGAAGAAGAAGGAGATTTTGGAGGGTTTGGTGGATCTTGGAGCTCTCCAACAAGAAGACCGTCATGCCCCGGGCCCAGCGGAAGCCCGCCGACGCGTGCACAGACCCGCCGTGTACACCAAACAAGAACAATGCACACAAGGCGTCTACTAAAACAAGGAAGGAAAAGAGAGAAATCCTAACAAGGCTATCAGAGCGAGTAATATAAAATCACTAAGTTCTAACAAAAGGATCCACAAGAACGGTACAAAAGTGAATAACTAAATCTAGAATTTGATACAGAGCTCTAAGCAGATACAAAATACATTTTTTCCCAACAACAAAAAGAAAAGACGACATCGGGTCCAACTATAGTAACTCCGTAGGGCTCTAGCTAGCCGCCAACCCCTTGCTTCGAGCCCTAGCCACTCCCGAAGCAGATGGCTCTGAAAAACAACAACAAACAGAGGGCGTGAGAATTATCAAAAATAGTTTCCAGTGGGCAATTACTGAACTCAGCGAAATGCTCCACTAGGCTAAACTAAGCATGCTATAAGAAAATAAAAGGCGATAATTAAAAGCAAGTACTTAAACGAATTTAACTATTAATATGCTTCTAATACCAGTTGATTATCATATACATGATGTTCTACTTTTAAATGCCCAAACATGTGTCAATATTGATTAACATGCATAGTTGCAAGAATGCCGATGACTAATAACATGCATAACCATAAAGTCCATGATACTACATAAAGTAAATTATGCTTCCAATGGTTCTCTACCAAGCATACATACTTGTCCAAAAGGTAAGTTTACTACCACTAGTGTTGTCAATAGCATATTGTTCCATAATGTCCAACTACTATACATGCATCAAGTAGTAATTTAAGGTAACAACCATAAGTATGGACATCTACTATGTATGCATCAACCACGATGATATAAAATGTCAAGTGAAGTCTCAAACCCAATCCATAAGGAACGTACACAAGATAAGGTCCCGGCTCGTGCCATGCCTAGGTGGCCCCGTGGAGGTCATCGACTTTCCACACAAGAAAGGAGACACAAGAACACGGCAATCCACTTCGGCGCCCAATCCGGCACGGCGATCTATCGTCGCAAGGCTAAACTCCGGAGTGCCGGCTTGTAGGGAGCGACCCTCACAAGCATGTGCGAATGAGCACAAGGGCAAGCAAGCGTAATCATAGCATAGGGTCCCTAATTTGGGATGCTCAATCATCAAGTCTAAAACTTGGAATCTCACTCATCGACTCGACGGTCGGAAATAGATCAATCATGTCACGACTTGTTTACAACTACTTGGATGGTATGTTTCTATCAACACATATAATGCTTAAAACATGTATAACTCAATTGACAATATCCTACTTGGGATAATTCAATACTTTAAACAAGATTCCAAGAAGATTCATGACATGTAATTCCAATAATTATCAATAAGATATTTACCAATGCCATATGCAAGAAGACTATGAAATATTAACAAATATCATAATGCATGTGATGCACATGTCTTTCCATTAACATCCTCACTACATGGAGTAAAAGTACTATGATGTAAGTAGTTTAAATCACTAGTATGGCATGCCATTATCTCAAGTGAAGTTTGTCCCGAAAGCTTAACATTACCTTTCCTCATGTCTAAAATATGGAATTAACCCATCGATCTCTAGATCGAATGCAAGATCACAATGGCCAATGCTAGTCATACTATTAGAATAAATGCACCAAATTAACTTCATTATGATCTTATCATGCTTTATGTTACATTATCACAACTACCTTGTTTACAACAAGTATAAGGCAAATTATGCTACGTCTCATGCATGCATATGTCTCATTCACATAGATATGCTATTGACCTCAAGGTCAACTCCTTTTCAATTACAAAGTCACAATGCTATGCTTTCTTATCTACCCAAGCATAATGTAAGAACACTAAGTTCTATTTACTTGTCTCCAACAAGTGCAATGTTATAACCATGTGTGATGTTATAAATATAATCCACTCACTAGGTACCCTCAAGGATTCATCTCACCAATTATACTCTAACATGCTTCTTAGGGTGTCATAAATGATTAGTCTCAACTATAGTCAAACTATGCCCAACTCTGCTTGTATGTCTCTACCACATAGAGCACAAATTTTCACTATACATAACATGGTCATATTATGTTCTCATAAATTCAAGCATGTCATAAAGAGTAAGAATAAACATCTAAACATGTCTTTAAACCAAAAGAAAGACATAGAAAGAGTTCACCCATTTCGGTGAGGTCAAACCCACCGGATATTCTTCGAATCTTTTTCGTTTCGCGGAACGAAGTTGCCCCCCAAGCTTCTAGCACCCTAAGATAATTTCTAGAGGGGATACGAGTATCGAATAAACATCCAACGAAATTCACCAAAAATCACATGGAAAAGAGGTGAAAATTACCTTTGATCAAGAAGATCTTGTCCAAAGCTCAAATTGACCCAATGGATCTTCAAATCCAACCTAAAGGAGAGTTCTACACTCATCAATTAGGTTCTAAAAGCTCTAAATTCAAAATCCCCCAAAATAAACCCTAAACCCAAAATCTAGCGTTTCTACCAAAAGAAAGCTCCCACTACAACAGAATTAGATTATAGGGACACATGTTAGGGGCACTTTTCAGTAAGTGTCCCATTTATACTAAAACTTAAAAAAATATCTACTAATGCCTAAATATAAAGCCCAATCCAACCAAAAATAAAAGATTACTCTACTCAACCCACAACACCCAACCCATTTAGCCCGATTACAAACAGAAAAGAAAAAAAAAAGAAAAATCGATTACTATCTCTCCTTCTCCCTTTACTCAATCCACTAAAATTCTAGACGAAGAGCCATTCTTTGTCGTCTTCCTCCGCCATTGCAGCCAACGAGATAAAATTTCGACGGTTGCTAAATGCTTAAATAAGTGTTGGTAAATTAGCAGCACTCTTTTAGGTTATAACGATACTCTTTAACTGTCACTATATACCTAGCGACCCCACATATAGCAACACTTTTTAATAGTGTCGGTAATTTTAGCTAGCAACACTTTTTTGACATGTACCTACATTTAAAAGTGTCGCTATATACCGTTTTTGTTATAGTGAGATCCAAATCCCAAACTAGAGGAAGATGATGAGTTGCTTACCTTCTAGAAGCTCTAATCAAGGCTCAAATACCAACAAAGTTGAAGATCTTCCTTCAACAAGCTCCAAGTCCAAGCCTTCAACCTTCTCTCATGGTGGGGTAAGCACTACAAGGCAAAAATAGAACAAAGGGATGAGTTTAATCCTCAAAAACCCAACCAAACTCAAAGAAACCATGGGAAGGAGAAGGAGAGCTCCCTACCTTTGCTTCTCTGTGATCCTAGCAAAAAAGAACCCTAAAGGGGCGTGGGGTGCTGTTATAGAAGGTCACAAACGCGCAAAAGCCCCTGCAGTTTCAGATTTTCGAAAACTGTCACGCCCCGGGGTCTCTTTTAGGATAAAAACACAGCGGGAATTTTTTTTTTTTTTAAAACCTAACCCCCAGGGTATGCCAGATCCGCCACAAATACAGGGAGTCCACTGTTCACACGGACAGAGTCTCCCCTGTATTTGCACGGCGTAGCACAAGTACAGAGTAATATAGTACAACCAAGAAACAACCACAACTGAATATAAAGATATTTTACATCTACATATTCATACACCATTCACCACAGGTTTACATTCATGACTTAAACATAACCATATAAAACTCTTTTAAAATTGTTCCCTACACAGAAAACTCTTTATCTTTTGAAAACACGCTACCACGATGGGTAGAAAACTTTTTGAACTTTACAAAGATTTACAAATGTCTTTTTATTCCTTTATCAAAATCATATTTACTCAAGTAAATAAAACCAACTGAACCATATGAATATCAATAGAAGTAAAGAGGGTAGTAACTAAACCAACAAACCGGGTCGGAAGCTCTATCGACCGCTACGAACGTATCACCTGTCTCGTCCCAACTCTCACCGCCCGCAATACCTGAAAAATAGAGGGGGTGAGAACATGTAAACATGTCTCCCCCTCCCAGTGGGTACCGCAAGCCGATGAAGGCGAGTACTCACCGGATCAGGAAGACGTAAACAATAATATGGGTAAGTGAAATACTAGATACAGTAGCAACAATATACATGAACAAGATGTATAAGAACAACATGCCATCGTAAAGAATAACCGAAAGTATACCCGTAACAACACTATAGTAGCAAGACAAGTAAAATGAAAGAATCGTAAGTAGATATATATATATATATATATATATATATATATATATATATATATATATATATATATATATATATATATATATATATATATATATATATATATATGCAACCAATGCTACTATAGACATATGCGTCAACCGGATGTATAGACCAAATATACCCAACTGAATCGCCGCTTCGTTGGTCCGCAGACCTCAAGCTCGTGCCACAACTGCTCAACCAGTATATGACTCTTGCATAAAGCACCCGAGTCTGAACATACATGATCCTCGCATAAAGCACCCGGATCTCAAAGCATATAACCCTCGCATATAGCACCCGGGTCTCACGGGTTGGCACTCCCAACCACTTCTTCGGAAAAGAACACCCTCTTGAGGTGGCCAAACCGCTGGTGTTCGTGAAATGCGTACGAATAGTGGCGATCAATGATGATATGCTCAATAGATAACCGTCGGCAACTAGCCGACAATCACTGCCCCTCAGGGCTAACCGACCAATAGGTCATCACACTGTAAGGAAGCACAAGAACTGACCACTCAGGTCAACTAGGATGGACAACTCAACATCCTCTCAACTGTATGCAAGTACTGCTCAAGGAAACACAAGATACGTAGAACAGGCAAGTAGAGCAACAAGGAAACCTGGTAACACATACAGATAATCTACTCTACTCCTACACATGATACTAAGCATGAAAATATCTGAGTAGAGAATAACCAAAGAACATGGGTGCTAGGCTCAACATATGGTATAAGCATGGATAATAATAAGAGTGCAAGGGTAAGAAACCATCACCGAGCGAGCACTACGCTGTGCCGACGTCGGATCGAAGTACCCACCTGTACAAATACGGCGTCTGTCTTTCATCTGAGGAAGAAGTATCAACCGGACCTACGGAGGGTCCACCGGGTTAGTGTCCAAACCATAAATAACAAACACTAAACCCACCACTAAGAAATACTAAGAGCACAACTCCACAATCAAACCCACGGAGATCGGTTTTCCGAAACCAATTACCGTAACTCGCCGAAAGTCCCGAAAACCGCACCGGGACTCCGCCGGGACCCACGAATTGTCCCGAAAAGCACCGACTCGTGTCACGAGTCGCCCGCTGCCACAAAACACTCAAATTTGGATGTTTTGGCAGCAAACACAAGATAACACTACTATACAATTATCGTCGGATAATTGTACGAATACGAGTTCCCGGAAGTGTCTATTTCGACACCGGAACCCACCGTCGCTCACCCGTCATTTCAGAACCATCAAAATGACTCGAGTGACCAGCCAACAAGGCTCAGCGACACTACAATTACCTGCGAGGCACCGTCGGAAGAGTTCCGAACCGAAAATGCGTTCCGTCGGCGGGTTTCACCGAAAAACGCACCGAAAATCAATTTTCGGTCTCCACGAGGTCTTAGGACCTTGGACGATCAGTCCAGAGGTCACCCACAATTCACACATGCTGCCAACAGCAGCCACACTAAGCACATTTGCATAAGAGTCCTCCCGAATACCCGAAATCACATTATTTTATGTGATTTCGGCGCTTTTATGGCCCGTCTACAAAAACCAGAAGTCATCCAGTCAAACTGAGACACACGCTGATAGGTCTCGGCGTGCCGGAGGCCGTGCACACCCTTCGGAGCACTGCCGGCCAATGTGGAGAGCGTGGGAGCAACTCGAAGTTCAGCGAACTGCGCGCACTGCATGAAAAACATGCATATCTCACTAACCAGGGACTCGTTGACCCTAAATGAGGTGACCACTGTGGTCAGCAATGACCAACGATCACCGTGCTCACCTCCAGAGGCATCGGAACAGCCTCGGGTCTCCAGAATAGTGCGCGCAACCCGAAACAGCAGCCAAAAAGGCTCAAACAGAACCGACATCGCCGAAACAGCGGATCGGGGTCTCCTCGACAGAAAATAAGGTGAGCACGATGATCAGCGATGTGTCCTGATCATCGTGCTCCCTTTTGTTGGGATCGGGGAGGCCCGGGTGACAAAGAACAGGAAATCACCCAAATAAAGCCCTATTGCGGGCCTGGCCGGAGTAAGGTTGCTCCGGCCGACTCCCGGCGGCACGGCGGTGCGCCAGTGGGTCAGAGGAGGGTGCGTGGGAGGTGAGGAACACCATGCTCACCTCAGATGGCGATGGGGAGCGGTGACGGCGTCGGGGGAGCAACCTAGGCCGCAAGAGCTTGGCTCGGTTCCATGGTCGTCAGAATGCGGCGGTGGCGGGGCTCCTGGGGACGACGGCGGCGGGCCCCCGAGGCCGGAGAAGGAGGAGGAAGGCGGCGGGCCGCGCGCGGGGAGGTCGCGAGCCCACCTCGGCTCGGCCCTGCCAGCACCCGAGGTGGCATTAGCGCGCGGCGCGGCGGCGCTCCGGGCGACGCGGTCGACGGCGGCGGCGGTGGCGACCCGGCCGTACGCGGAGGTCGCCGGGGCTCCCGGGGAGGGCGGCTCGGCCGTCCTTAGGGTGGCGGCTCGCGGCCAGGGTCCAAGGCCTCCTCGGCCGGGTTCTGGCCGGCCGCAGGCGGCCGGAGCGGTAGTCGCGGCGGCGCTCTAGGGCGGCGGCGGCCGGCACGGCGGGTCCGCTGAGGTCGGGGCCGCCTCGATGTGGAGCTCGAGGGTGGTGATCCACCTCGATGGTCCACGGCAGAGATGGAGAGGTAGATAGGTGGAGTTGATGGCGGAGGAGGTGGGGGAGAGGCCGATCTGGGCTTTTTCGGTGGCCGGGAAGGTTTGCCGACGGCCGGGGTGCGAGCACAGGTTGGGTAGAGGTACAGAGATCCTAAGGGAGGCGGCTAGGGCTTCAGTTGAGGAAGAGGGAGGCCAAGGGTTAGGGTTTTCCTTGGAGAAACCCTAAGTGGTCAATTATAAACAAATACGATTTTGCGTGTAAGACCCTCTAAACAGAATATTTCGTTCCGAGTCCCTCACAACGCGTGTAATTTACGCGTACGCACCTCCACGTATGATCCCATGCGATTTGGTACATAAAATATTGGGACTTTTGCAAAAATACCGATTTGCCCACACCGACCACTATTCGATCAACTTGCAATTTCCGCAGATCCGTCAGTCCGATTTGCGAACGGATCGTACCAGTAAGATCAGCACGTCGAAGACATCAAACCCATGATTTTGGTTCGCCTCGATCGGTCACGGATTCACGAAGAAACCCGTCCGCTCTCCAATTTGCCGATTTGCCAACATCGACCCCTTTTGCGATCATCTTGCAATATCCGGCGATCCGCTTGTCGGATTTGCAAACGGATTGCGCCATCGCGTTCAGCACATCGAGGTCGTTGAAACTACCATTTTGTTTCATCAAGTTTGGTCGCCGATTTGTGACGAAACCCATCTGCTCTCCACCAATCCATATATTACACATATATCGATGTGTAAACTCGCGAAATCGTGAATTCGCCTCTGTTTTTGACTCCCTTGCTACTAGTAGGGACCTCAAACATTCCTCACGCTACTCTAGGTCACATGCACGGAGTCCGAGGAGTTTCACAATGCTAGAATAGCAAAGTGGAGAAACCCTCTTTTCAATAAAACTCCTTTTTCGCGAAAATCGTGCATCGGATTAGAAATCCGTCAGTGCCATTGGTTCCAGAATATCTGAACCGTTCAAAACGAGCTATTGGACTGCTATGAACGGAGTCCGATACGAACCAGACGCCAACTCTCCTCCGCGGCTTCTCCGAAAAACCGGGGTTACTATTCACTTAAGTCAAAACTAATAACCGCGTATCTTCTCCGTTTTAGCTCATTTTCTCCTGCAACTTGACGAGTGCTTATGTAATTAAATTACACACATAAACATCGTGAACAGAGAGTCAAATTGCACTGTCAAAATCTCAATCTTTACAAAAACTGTCAAAGTGTACCGGTACACGGGAAAAGTGTACCGATACAGATCCTGCGAAAATGCCAAACTCGAGCCTCGAATTTGCTAAGGTCTGCCAAGTGTACCGTTACAAAATCCAAAGTGTACCTGTACAACCATCAAGCCTGTACCGATACAACCATCAAATCTGTACCTGTACAGATGCCCGAAAATGCAATCCGAGAGCTATCCAAAATCCAACTTTTTGGACTTTGATGCATAGATTTAAACCTCTATTCTCAGGACTCGTGCCATAGGTCGGAACACTGTCAACGACCTTCCAGAAAATATGGAAAGGCTCCGAACTCACACCAAACACTCGAACCTCGCAATTTGCGCAAGTCCAGTGTGTTACAAAGACCTTGGAGGAGCTTGGCACAAGAGGTGAGTTCTTGCTAGTAGAGTTCTAGGATTTGGGTTTTATCTTAAGTTTTGAGGTCTCTAGCTTGTTTACTAGTGTTAGAGGGCTAGTAGAGCAAAGACCACCATGAGTAACCAATGGGAGCTCAAGTGCTCTCATGGTGGTTGGCTAGGGCTTACTCTAGAGGCTAGATAAATGGTTCTAAAGGCTTAAGGAAGGTATTAGAGTGCTTCCTAGGTGATCCGAAGCTATCCTTTGCTTGCGGATAAGATCAACCTAGGAGCGATCCCCAAAATGGCATTGTTAGGATTTGGTAATTGGGGCTTTTGCCCTAGAGTGTTTCCAAGGCAAATTGACCTTGCGAAAACATAACTGGGAGTATTCCCGATGCGTGGGACAACTCTATTTGTCGAAACGAAAAGCCTATATAGAAGCTACTTCATAAATTAGCCTGATTTGGGCTCTGTTTAACGCGCAGGTCATAACATAGGCATCGGATAGCTACGAAACGCGAACCACAACTCCACCATAACATTTAGAGGTGGGGGGTGCATTCCGGAATCGTTGGATTTCCCTTTATGTCTATTTCACTTTTGTTGAGCATTCTATATATAGAACATTCATGTATACTAGGATAATACATATGTGAACAATGGTTAATTATCGTTTTCATGCTTCTAATGATTGCTAAACATAGAGACTAAAAGAACCATCTTGAACATGTATGATTGGAACCCTAGAATTATATGAATGTGAGACTTAGACCTTGACAATAGTAAACAAAGGTGACAATGATATTAGAGACATGATTGGCCTTGTGAACGAATAGTTAAACATGGTTTAAACCTAGAAAGTGACATGAACAAATAGGTAGAGACCTATTATGACATTGGCAATGAGACTAGTGGTTATGATTTCCCAAGTCGGGAAATGGATCGATACTCACGCTTGGTTTGGCTTGTGGGAGGTAGCTCCTCCCCAAGTGGTGTACTTCGGAGTGTAGACGCCACAGGGAAAGTACCCCGTCGACGAACCCTCGAGTGTAGGTGCTTAGAATCTCCCCCGGTAGACGGGTTATGAGTTCGTGAGTTATTGGGGTTAACATAGTTAACCGGCAAGATTGGGTAAAGAAACGAGTTAAAGTAGAGTAAAGAGCATGCATGCATATCAATATCGCTTTGATTATATATCCACTGACCTCTTTCTTGCAGGCATAGTATTAGCTTATAGTTTGGCTACTATTCTCTTTCTTTGAAATACTTATGCCTGAATAGACCTAGTGAGTAAGTCGGCGGGGTCGGTTGCCGAGCCCACTGGGAACTTCGTTGTAGTTCTCACACCACTAACCCTATAGGTCCTGGCACGAGCGGGGCAGCGGAGGACCGGGGCAAGAGTTTAGCGCCATAGCTAGTGGCCACTGGAGTTACATTAGGCATTCCTTTTTGGTATACATGTATCAACTTTCTTTTGTTGATTTAGAAGTATAAGTTGTAAACAATTATGTATTTTTGGTGGAATGGTTAATTGCAAAAAGAGATGATGATTAAAGAAAGAATGTAATAATTTTAGTTATGTGTATTTTCTTAAAAATGTAATCAAATAGCATGTATGGTTTATGTTATAGATTAGAGCTTTCACATCCGTTGTTGTTGCTTGCCCTCGTGCAAGCCTTGTATAATTGCAAATCTCTTTTGATTGCTTTATTATACTTGTTGCTAGAGCCTTGGGCGGGCAGGGGAGGTCCTGTCCGTTCGGCGTCTGTTGACGTGGCCCGAACTCGACCAAAGTGGCGGGTAGCCGGGCGTGACATTAGGCACGGCGCAAGCCGGACTACACTTGTGTAGATCCCAGTTGGAATTGAACAATGACATTTGAAAGTATAATATGAAAACCACTACTAGATAGTGCATATTAGTTGGACTTGTGGACATGCATATTAGTTGGACTTTATGTTAGTCATTAATAGCATGGACAACTCTAGTGGTAGTAAACCTACACCTATGTTGATTAGTATAGATGTATAGTTAAAATATCAATGAACAATATGATTTACTCCTTGTGGCATTATAGTAAATTGAATATGCATGTAAACCAGCATTGGCATATAATTGAACATGTGATATTAGAACATCATATTCATGATAGTAAATCTTCTGGTAGAGGCATGACTTATGAAATAAACTGCTCAAATTACTTGTTATTCATATATTGTTTACTTACCTTATTATAGCTTGCTTCAGTTGACCTAGTGGTGTATTTCGCCACTCTTGGCGGCTTATCCACTGGGAACTATTGTTTAATAGTTCTCACCCCCATTGGTTGTTGGTTTTTGTTTCAGAGCCTTGTGCGAGAGGAGAGGCTAGAGATCGTGGCAAGGGATTAGCGACTAACTAGAGCCTCTGCGGAGTTATTATAGATGGACCTATTTTCATCTTTCTTTTATATTTGTTGAAAGATGTATCATGTTTATGTTTGGAGATTTATTAGTCTTTTTGATTCAGTTTGATACACTTTTGTATATCTTGTGGATGTGGATGCTGTAGACTATCAGTAGTTTTATGTTACTCGCTTTGATAGCCTTATTAGGCTTCTACTCTTGTTCATTCCTTATTTTAGTAGATACTTTGTGTGCATCGGGGATGTTTGGTGTACACGGCGGATCTATGCACGCGTCGGGCGGGCTTCCGCTGGGCCCGGGCGTGACACAGTAGCTGCGAGAGAGGGTAAGCGAGAGGTCGTGATAAAAAAAATTATAAATAAAAAAATAAAAAATAAAAAATTATTTTTTTTCTACAAAAAAAATCAAAAATTATAAAAAAAGAAAGAAAAAGATGAAATTTGTCACGCCCCGGGTCATTTTAGAGTATAAAAACAGCGGATTTTTTTTTTTTTTTTAACCTTGACCCCCAAGGATATGTCAGACCTGCCAGAAATACAGAGATGCCACTGTACACACGGACAGAGTCTCCCCTGTATTTGCACGGCATTGCACAAGTACATAGAGTCTTTTACAATCATACAACCACAACAAAGTGTACATGTAAAGAATTTAACTTACATCCATACACAAATTACACCATTCACCACAGGTTACATTCACTAGTATATAATCATAAATCCACATCTATCAGTTGAAATGTTCCCTACCTAGGAACTGATTTTGAAACTCTAAGTTATAAAATGGTTTTGAAAACCTTTTAAAAATTGTTTCCCACACGGAAACCTTTTCTTTTGAAAACACTACCACGAGGGGTAGAAAACCTTTTTGCATCGTAAATCCAAAACCATATTAAATCCCAAACCATTTCACAAAACTAATCCATGCGATAAGTTTAACATCCACGTTTAAAAGTAGAGAACATGAACCATGCAAACAAGTCTAAGTCGTAATAATGTAAACAAAAGGTAAATAGTAAAAGCAAACCGCGGGTCGGGTACTAGAACGTGCGCTAGGTACGCGCCTCACCAACGGTCCCACTCGGACCAGCAACCTCACCTGAAAAAGAAGGCGGGGGGGTGAGAACATGTAAACATGTCTCCCCCTCCCAGTGGGTATCCGGAGACAAATAAAGTAAAGCTGATAGTAGTACAGTAGCAACTATAACTGAGTAAGGAGATATGTAGAAATGTAAACCAACTGCTACTGTAAAGATGCGTTAAAAGGACGACAAGCTCAAGAGTACCCAATCTGAACCAATGCTCTCTTGGTCAGCACCGCAGACCTCAAGCCAGTGCCCTTGCCACTCTCCAATGCATATAACCCTAGCCTAAAGCTCCCAGGGCTCATGGGTCGACCTCTGCAACCACTTTTTCGGAAAAGAACACCCTCTTGCGGTGGCCAAACCGCTGGTGTTCGTGACATGCGACGAGTATCGGGCGATCAATGTAGATATGCTCAATGATAATCCATCGGCAACCAGCCGACAATCTTGCCCCCCAGGGCCTATCGACCGTATAGGCCATCCAGTATGCTACCCGACCAACCAGGTCCCCGGGTAGAAGATAGGAACTCAACCAACCAAGTCACAAGTATAGGATATGCAACTGACCAACCAGGTCACAAGTATAGGATATGCAACTGACCAACCAGGTACCAAGTATAGATATAAGCTGATAAAAGCTACTCTACTCCTACATGTAGTACTAACCAAGGAAACCACAGAGTAGAGTAAGAATAAAAGTAATACGATGCACGAGTATGAAATAAGCAAAGTAATGGCAAGGGGTGAAGGAATCGTCACCAAACTTGCACCACTGAACGGACGTCGTGAGATACCCACCTGTATAGACGTGTGGAAGTCGATCTGTTGACTGCGAAGCACCCGAACCTACGAAAGGTCCCTCGGGTTAGAATCCAAACCCTCATTCTATGTATCACAAATCATAAGGTCCCGCTAATCATTCCCACGGGAATCGGTTTCCCAAAACCAATTGCCGAAGCGTCCGGAAGTTCCGAAAACTGTGCCGGAGCTCCGCCGGAACCCACAAGTTATCCCGGAACATCCCGAACATAATGTAAGTCATCCGCTGCCACTAAATACCCAATTTTAGTGTAACCAAACAGCGGTGATGCCCTCGCAACGCAAAACGATCATCGTTCCGATCCGGGTTCCCAGAAGCGTCAGATTTGACACCGGAACCCCAAGTCGCTCACCCGTCGTTTCTGAACCCTTGAAACGATGTGGGTGACCAGCCAACAAGGCTTAGCGACATCGCAAATACCTTATTGAGCTCCCGGTAGTCAATGCAAAGTCGTAGACTACCGTCCTTCTTTTTGACGAAAAGGACTGGGGCACCCCAAGGAGACACACTAGGTCGGATGAACCCTCGATCTAAAAGATCCTCGAGTTGAGCCTTTAACTCCTTGAGTTCTACGAAGGCCATACGATAAGGGGCCTTCGAGATCGGTGTTGTGCCCGAAACTAAGTCGATAAAGAAATCGACCTTCCTGTCCGGGGGCATTCCTGGAAGCTCAGCAGGGAACACATCTAGAAACTCACGAACCACAGGAATCTCCTCCAATAGTGGTGCAATCCGGCGGGTTCTATCTACCGAAGCTAGATAGGCTATGCACCCTGTGTTCATAAGTTTCTTGGCTTTAGCAGAGGAGATAGTAGTAACAAAGTAGGAACTCTTACATCCTCGGTAGACGAACACCTCCTCGCCAGGCTTAGCGAACGTCACAGTCCTCCGCTCGCAGTCGATAGTAGCGTAGTGCCTGGAGAGCCAGTCCATACCAAGCACTACATCAAAGTTCTTCTTCACCGGGAGCACCATCAGATTCGCTAGAAATCCCCGGTTATCCAGAACGATCGGGTACGACTAGAGATATCGATCAGCTACTATGTCTCCCGCTGGTGTGTGCACACTGATAGATTCCTCTAGTGGGCTCGAGGGGATGCCATGTTCACATGCAAAGGTATGCGAGATAAATGAATGGGAGGCTCCAGTATCAAAAATAGCTCTAGCACGAGTGATGGAGAGGGTCACAATACCTGCAAGAACGTCAGGACTGGTGTCGCCCTCGTGCTGAGTTAGAGCGAAGACTCGTCCTCCCGACGCCTGGCGCGCCCCCTCATTTTGGCGTGAGGTCGAGGGCGCCACCGGAGCACCGCCCGGAAGCTCCACTATCCCGTCGGGCCTGCAGTGAGGAAGCGTCGCATAGCCCCCGTTCTGTTAGGGCACCGGGACTGGTTATGGCCTAGCTGGCCACAATGGAAGCAGCGACCCCTCTTCTGCGGACAGTCCGTCACCAGATGCGCCTGTCCGCAGATGACGCAAGATCGCCCGCCCTGTCGCCTGCTGCCAGATGGAGCACTCCTCGCAGACTGCTGAGTGCGAGGATGCTTAGGCGGCTTTTTGCTGAAAGAAGAACCGCCTCCAAACTTGTCGCGAGAACGCTTCCTACCCCCCGATCGCTCGGACGCGTCCCGCTCTGCTCTGACCTCCTCGTGCTCGCTCTGGATGATCTGAGCCCGCTCCAGACACTGGTCGAAGGTAATAATACCGCTACCTGCGACCAGCATCCGGATGTTGGATCTCAACCCCCTCATGAATAACCTCGCCTTGTGGTACTCATCCCGCACAGCGAAAGGAATGAGACCTACTATGCGGGAGAACTCCTGCTCGTACTCGGTAACGGTACGGCTGCCCTGCTTCAAGCGCTCAAGCTCGCGCTCCAAATCCCGCTTGGTGCTATCTTTAAAGAAATGCTCGTGGAGAAGCCTCTTGAACTCTGCCCAGGAAGAATAGATACCCTCCAACTTGATCTCCAGATGACGCTGCCACCAAGCGTTAGCGTCCTTCTCCAGACAGTGGGCAGCCAAGGAGACGTGATCCTCCGCCTCGTAACGAAGATCACGAAACAGCTTCTCCATATGGATGACCCAATGCTCGAGCACCCATCCGTCATCCTTCTTCCCCGAGAACTTCGGCGGATCAAACTTCAGGAACTGCGCCAACTTCGCTCGTGTGCGAGCGGCCTCCGCTGCAGGGTTATTGGCACCCTCAGCAGGAGCCGTAGCCGGTGGAGGCATCGCCGGAGGGTCTACGGTCGCGGAACCGTCTGAGCCGGGGTGGAACCGGTCAGCCCGATGCAGTCGCCGCGCATATACCGCCGGAACATGCTGAGGGTCCTCACCGACCCTCAAAGCCGCTATCTCGGTCTCGAGCTGCTGTGTACGTGCATCTCCAGGCGGCTGAGCACCGCCCCGTCCCCCGCCACCTGATCCGCTGGCAGTATCTCTAGTGGCATCACCACGACCATGACCCCTAAGTGGAGGTCTACCTCTACCTCGAGCCATCTGTAACCGAAACACCAACAGCCAAATAGCCACGCATCGACTATACACAAAAACTCAAACCCAACCTCGCACTCACGTGCCTATAAACCGTAGGTCTTCCTATGGTCAACCTAACACATGGTTCAGTTCTCTTTTTGTACAGTTCAAATTCTTTTCAAAACAACCTGTGAATGGTGTTGTGGTTGTTACTTGTCTCTGATACCACTTTAATCTGTCACGCCCCGGGTCATTTTAGAGTATAAAAACAGCGAAATTTTTTTTTTTTTTTTTAACCTTGACCCCCAAGGACATGTCAGACCTGCCACAAATATAGAGAGACCACTGTACACACGGGCAGAGTCTCCCCTGTATTTGCACGGCATCGCACAAGTACATAGAGTCTTTTACAATCATACAACCACAACAAAGTGTACATGTAAAGAATTTAACTTACATCCATACACAAATTACATCATTCACCACAGGTTACATTCACTAGTATATAATCATAAATCTACATCTATCAGTTGAAATGTTCCCTACCCAGGAACTGATTTTGAAACTCTAAGTTATAAAATGCTTTTGAAAACCTTTTAAAAACTGTTTCCCACACGAAAACCTTTTCTTTTGAAAACACTACCACGAGGGGTAGAAAACCTTTTTGCATCGTAAATCCAAAACCATATTAAATCCTAAACCATTTCACAAAACTAATCCATGCGATAAGTTTAACATCCAAGTTTAAATGTAGAGAACATGAACCATGCAAACAAGTCTAAGTCGTAATAATGTAAACAGAAGGTAAATAGTAAAAGCAAACCGCGGGTCGGGTACTAGAACGTGCGCTAGGTACGCGCCTCACCTGCGGTCCCACTCGGACCAAAGAACCTCACCTCGAAAAGAAGGCGGGGGGTGAGAACATGTAAACATATCTCCCCCTCCCAGTGGGTATCCGGAGACAAACAAAGTAAAGCTGATAGTAGTACAGTAGCAACTATAACTGAGTAAGGAGATATGTAGAAATGTAAACCAACTGCTACTGTAAAGATGCGTCAAAAGGACGACAAGCTCAAGAGTACCCAATCTGAACCAATGCTCTCTTGGCCAGCACCGCAGACTTCAAGCCAGTGCCCTTGCCACTCTCCCATGCATATAACCCTAGCCTAAAGCTCCCAGGGCTCACGGGTCGACCTCTGCAACCACTTTTCTGGAAAAGAACACTCTCTTGCGGTGGCCAAACAGCTGGTGTTCGTGACATGCGACGAGTATCGGGCGATCAATGTAGATATGCTCAATGATAATCCATCGGCAACCAGCCGACAATCTTGCCCCCCAGGGCCTATCGACCGTATAGGTCATCCAGTACGCTACCCGACCAACCAGGTCCTCGGGTAGAAGATAGGAACTAGACCAACCAAGTCACAAGTATAGGATATGCAACTGACCAACCCGGTCACAAGTATAGGATATGCAACTGACCAACCAGGTCCCAAGTATAGATATAAGCCGATAAAAGCTACTCTACTCCTACATGTAGTACTAACCAAGGAAACCACAGAGTAGAGTAAGAATAAAAGTAATACGATGCACGAGTATGAAATAAGCAAAGTAAAGGCAAGGGGTGAAGGAATCGTCACCAAACTTGCACCACTGAACGGACGTCGAGTCGAAATACCCGCCTGTATAGACGTGTGGAAGTCGATCTGTTGACTGCGAAGCACCGAACCTACGAAAGGTCCCTCGGGTTAGAATCCAAACCCTCATTCTATGTATCACAAATCATAAGGTCCCGCTAATCATTCCCACGGGAATCGGTTTCCCAAAACCAATTGCCGAAGCGTCCGGAAGTTCCGAAAACTGTGCCGGAGCTCCGCCGGAACCCACAAGTTATCCCGGAACATCCCGAACAAAATGTAAGTCATCCGCTGCCACTAAATACCCAATTTTAGTGTAACCAAACAGCGGTGATGCCCTCGCAACTCAAAATGATCATCGTTCCGATCCGGGTTCCCAGAAGCTTCAGATTTGACACCAGAACCCCAAGTCGCTCACCCGTCGTTTCTGAACCCTCGAAACGATGTGGTTGACCAGCCAACAAGGCTTTGCGACATCGCAAATACCCTACAACAGTCGCCGGAAGAATTCCGAGCCGAAATTACGTTCCGTCGGCGAATTTCGCCGCGAAACGCTCCGAAATTCCACTTCTGATTTTCTGTAAATATTTGGGGCCATGGACAATCAGTTCAGAGGTTACCCACAGTATCCCTACGCTGTCTACAGCGACCACGAAATTTAAAATTGCATAAAAGCCCCCGACATTTCATAAAATCGCATTATTTCATGCGATTTAGGGCTTTTATGGGCCGTGCACGCAAACCAGTGCTCCATAAATCGCACGATTACCCTCGCTGAAAGGTTTTGACGTGCCGAAGATCGTGCTCACCTTTCGGAGCACTGTCGGGCTTCGTAGCACGCGCACGAGCGATGTGAAAATAGCGAAACATCGCGCACAGTGCGTAAAATACGACTATCCTGCTAATCGGGGCATCGAAAACCAGAATGGAGGTGAGCATCGCATTCAGCACGAAATTTCGATGATCGTGCTCACCTCACTAGGTCAAAAAGACCAATCGGATAGTCGGAAACAGTAACCTAAACCCTAGAGTAGTATTCTGTGAAGCACACAAGGGATTACCTGACCAGAGAGCTAGGTCAGACCGCCGGTGGCCCGGCGGTGGTAGGTCCGGCCGGTGGTCGGCGCGGCAAGTCGGGGATGTCCGGGGCAACCGCTGGTCGGCGGCGGAGGACGGCCGGTGAGCGCGGTGGCGGCGATCCAAACGCTCTAGGGTTGGGGGCTTCCGGCGGCACGGCGGCGGCCGGAGGAGGTTGGGACGGTGACGGATCGGCGCCGGAGGTCCAGGGGATGGTGGTACTCCCCTCCTTGGGCAGTGACGGCGCCCTGTGGCCGAGGTGCCTCAGGCTCGGTCTGCACAAGCTCCAGGCGGCCGCAGCTCTCCTCCACGGCGGTCAGCGGGGTACGGGGACCTCGGGGATCGCGCGCACAGGGTCGCTCGACGTCAGGGAAAGACAACCTGGCCCTCCAAAATCGATGGGGGCGTGCGGATCTCCTCTTCTCCCGAGCTCGGCCTGGGTGGAGCAACAATGGCCGCAGGTGGCTTCTGCGGCTCCGGCGACCCTTAGCGGCGACGAGGGTGGCCGGAGGAGGAAGCCCGAGGTGGATCTAACCGAGGAAATGTCAGATCCAGACCTTGGAGCCTCTCCTTGCCTTCTGTGGGTTTCTCGGCCAATAAGTGGAAAGGAAAGGTGTAGAGGAGGGAGTTCGTACTCGGGGGAACTTTTCCGGCGGCCGGAGCTCCTCGCCGGCGGCCGGGGTGCAAGCACTAGATGGCAGGGAGGAGGTGGAGGCGGTTTGGAACTGCTGGGGGAAGTGGAGGAGGCTAGGGTTAGGGTTTCTCTTATGAAGCCCTAAAACTACGCCTATATACACTTTGCCCTTTTTGCATTTTAGTCCACCATTGCCCACCATTTGCACTCTAGTCCCTGTCAGTGCAAGAAACATGCGCATAAGGCCTCCTACATTCAAAACCTCGCATTTCGGCACATAAAATATTGGGCCTTTTCGCGATTAACCGTTTTGCGTTTTTGACCCCTATGTGTTCTTCTTGCAATTTCCGAAGATCCGCCCGTCGGATTTCCAATCGGATCGCACCAGCGCGTTCAGCACGACGGAAACATCGAATCTAGCATTTTGTTTCATTCGATTTGGTCTCCGATTTGCGACAACATACCCCCTCTTTAACTCCTCCAAAATTCCATTACTTTAATTATATATGTATAATCATTCAAATCCCTTTTTCTCGACAACCGTGCATCAGAATCCAATTCTGTCAGTGCCATTGGATTCAGAATAGTCGAACTGTTCGAAACGAGCTATTGAAGTCCTATATTCGGAGTTCTGTACGCACCGGGACCATTCTCTACTCCGCGATTTACCGAAAATCCGGAGTTACTATTCACTTTAAGTCAGATTTCCGGATCGCGTAACTTTTTCGTTTTAGCTCATTTTCACTTGAAATTTGACGAGAACTCTTGTAATTAAATTACACACAATAACATCATCAACAAAAGGGTTTATTTATTTTGACAAAAATGTCGATTATTACAAAATTACACTGTTAAAATAAAGTTACACTGTTTTAAAAAATTTTTGCACTATTTTAAATAAAAAGTTGCACTCTTTGCGATAAAAATTACACTCTTTGAGATGAGAGATATACAATTTAGGCGAAAGTTGTACTCTTTGGGTGAATTTTATACTATTTCTCCTCATCATCTTCTTCCTCCTCATTCCTCATCCTCTTCCTCCTGCGCTTTCCTCTTCAGCTCACAACAATCGTAGCCTCCGCCACCGTCGTTGTACATGGCCCCGCTGCCGCCGTCATCCACAACCGCAGTTGCCCTTTTGCCGGTGGCGGGGCCGCTTCCGTATCTAACTTAAAGTTAGAACTGAGGTTAGCGAGATCATAGCTTTCCTAGAGGGATTTTGCTGCGGATATGAGTCTTGCTTCTTATACCTTTATCCCAATTCCAATCGCGAAGGCCTATTGATTCCAATGACGGCGAGTCCTTCCTGATATTTTGATTGGTGGTTTTCTTGTTGAAGTTGGCAGAGAAATCGGATAATATTAGATTTACTTGGGAATGAGATTCATCCCAAAGTACTAATCTCATTCCCTTATAGTATGTCTGATCTCTTTCTTTCTCCCTACCCACTGGCTAGTTTGTATTATTTTTCTTTATACTATAACATCATATCTCTCTCTAAACTTCAACTATTTTCTCTCTCTCTAAACTAAGCTCTCTCTCTCACTTTTTCTAAAATCTCAACATATATTTCACTCCCTCTAATCTCGACTCTATTTCTCTTCGTATTTCTTTAATGATACTCTTTCTTTCCAACCTATGTTCTCTCTCCCTTTTTAAAAAAAAAAGATGTTGAAATTTTTGGTAGCATTATCTAAAATTAATTAAAGAAATAAATAAATTAATTGTATATTTTTTGTAAATTTAAATAATATAACTAAATAATATTACTGTGCGAAGCAAACACAGGAATGACATATTCTTAGTAATAGAATGAATAGAAATAAGATTCTCGGACATCTTTTTATTCCTAACAATCTTTTATAGTGCAAACCAAACGCACCCATATAATCATATATATACTTTTATTGGATAACTTTCTTAGGGAACTTGGGTTGTAATAATTAATTATATCTTTTGGCATTCATATGGACTTCGTATTGTTCGCTTTCCGGTTTCAGAATATGTAGATGAAGCTGCTATGATACCCAGAAACACATTAGTATTGATTCGTTGGGTTCCAGGGCGGCCTCGGAAGCCTATTGTTACTGAACCAGACGAGTACTATCTCACTCTTTGAAATTTGAGCATTTGAGGACTTTCTTATTTATTTATTCTTAATTTGTGATTCCGTGAATGAGTTTAGATATTGTAGTGGTGTTGCTATCAAGTTAGATACAGAAGATGTAAGGTGCCGAACTTCTGAATTTATAATGTTACGGTGGGATGTAATATACCGAAATTTAATATAAAATTAATTGTAAATAAAAATAGTGTGAGATACTATTTTTATTGGATTTAAGGATGTAAAGTATAGGTTGGAAATGACCTGTGCTGAAATCAGAATAGTCTATATGACATGATTCTAGGGATAGTAGAATTCCCGATCATTGGATTATGCATTTGACATCCGTGCGGTAGAAGCACTATGACCCCTTGTAGATAGGGTATCCTCTTGAGAGGATTGGATCATACTCACTAGTCTGTTTACACTTGTTGTGGTCGCTCCACTCAAGTAGTGGTCTCCGGAGTACTTCACGATAGGGGCAGGCATAGTTGTCCTGCAGACGGTCACGGTGTGCGAGTGCAGCTTCTCCTCACCTATGAGATTGAGAGTGAGTCGGGGCGAACCTTTGGGTTAGCCAAGTTGATTGAGTAAAGAACATGAATGACATAGTAGATTTGCATTCATACCTTGAGTAGACATAGTGTATGTTAGTAGATTGCATAACTATGTGAAATTAGTATTCATGACATTATACTAGCATGATAGTAGAAGTATTGCAAGATGAACATTTCATACATTGCTTGACATTGAATGCATGGTAGATTATAGTTGTTGTTTCGTTTTGTCACGCCCCGAGCCCGATCCATTTGGCCGGTTCGAGCACGCCAAACAGATGCCAAACGGACAGAGCTTCCCCTGTCCGCCCAAGGCTCAACAACAGTACAGATAGTAATAAAAATTTTGCACTTGCAGAAGCATACACAAAATTGTTTGCACGAAGACAAGCAACAGCCAATAGTGAAAGTACTACAAAAACATACAAGTACTATGATTAATTTCAATCACATACATGCATAATTCTTTACATCTTTGCATTCTTTAAAGTCTTTATATCCAATACATCATTTCTTTCTTACATCTCATAGTCCTCAAAGCAAAGCTTTAATACATTTGAAATTAGCATTTTACCATCATCAAATACAAAAGATGATACAAAAGGGTAATGCAACTATAACAAAAAGTAAAGTAACTCGGGCTGTCTCTACCTAGGGCGCGATGCCCTTCCCGCGATCGTCGGCCGGCTCACTCGGTCCCGGCTCTGTGGAAATAGTGGGGTGAGAACTACAACAAAGTTTCCAGTGGGTTCGGCAACCAACCACGCCGACTTTCCCACTAGGTCTAACTCAAGCATAATAGAAAGAAAGGTAAGATAATAACCAACTAACAAATGCAACTAATACGCTTGAAAGTAACGATAATATGCTCAAATTGTAAAGAATGCAAGATCATAAGTTCAATACCCAATTTCTTGGCTAACCCGTGGGTTTCACCCTCAACAAGACTCAACCAAACTCAAAATCCCAATATAACCGGGGAGGCTCAATATCGACCCGTTGGGACCGTCCTCTAGAAAACTCATTCCAGTGGTGACCTACTCCGGAGCGCACCACTCGAGGGGGAGCTACCGCCCCCGAGCAAGGACTATATGGTGAGTACGATCAATCCTTAACTTTAAGGATTCCCAATCTCAATCTATTCCTTGCCTTCAAGGAGAACTTATGCTCATATGACCCTTAACTCTAAGGTTGTTGTCATAATGTTGTTAAGGATTTTATAAGTTGGCGTATTTCGTGTAGTGTTTGGAGTCTTGAAGGAGTCAGGAGCACACTTGGACAAAGAAGATGCGAACGGGCGTTACAAGACTCTGGCACTGAAGCTCGGCACCTCAGGTATGATACTAAGATCATTTATGGTGTTTTTGATCAAAGATATAGTAGTTAGAAGACTTAGATTAATTTCTATTTAATAAAAAATCAAAGCTGGAAAAATCTGATTCAGATCCGGATCTGAAGGGTGTGATCCGGATCCCGTAAGCAAGGTTTCTGCGCAACTTTAATTGAGATCCGAACCTGGGTTGTGATCCGGATCCCGTACCTTGGTGTCTCAAGCTGCGTAAGGGTGGACCGGATCTAAGAGATTGGATCTGGATCCCGAAGCCTAGTGTTTTGATGTTGCGCATCCTAGGACCGGATCCTATGGTTTAGGACCGGACCCAATGAAAATTGTTTTTGAATAACGGAAGAGAGAACCGGTTGAGGGGGTCAGGTCCGGACCTCCCAAGACCGGTCTCTGAGTATGGGGTCCGGACCTTGGCTGCGGGAAATCTTTCCAGATTTGGTTGTTTTAATCCTAATCTATCTCTAAGTCTCCTAAACATTATATATGGACCATAGGGGTTCAGAATTTGATATGCTTACAATCTTATTCTCTTTTGAAAACCCTAGAAACTCTTTTTAAACCTAATGTTTTTCTAAATCAGAGTTTTGGCGGTATTGATCATCAAATTGGTTCTAGGTTTTTGATTATTCTTTCGGAATCAAGTTGATGATCAATTAAAAAGAGATCCCCCATCGGTTATGATTTTTAATTGTTAAAATCACCATAAATCATCGTCTTTTACTCCGGATGGAGATTGGCGCGGAGATCGCGTGAAGGACCGTGGATTCGGTGGACGCGTCGAGGATTCGGAGCGTTGTTGCGGTAAGGATTTGCGGCGTGATCGATTGAAGGATTTCAAGCGATCGAGGACTAGCGAAAGAGATCCATATTGAAGAATTGGTAAAGTTGGGTTAGGTCATCGGTAAATCACCTTGTACTCAATTTGATTCTTAGTGGATTTTCGTGTGATCGGTCCCGTGGGTTTTTCTCTCCGTTTTGGAGTTTTCCCACGTTAAAATCTCGTGTGTTGATTTTATTTTCCGCATTTATTTTTAAAACGCATTGAGATTTGTGGTTTTTGGCCGTTACACCTATTCACCCCCCCTCTAGGTGTCGATAACCTTTTAGATCTTTGGGATCCATATCTTACAAGTGGTATCAAAGCGGGTATAGGTTGTAGACAATGGCCGAGGACGGTAATATTAATCGACCTCCTTTCTTCGACGGCACTAACTATGCTTATTGGAAAGTCCGCATGAGGGCGCACTACACCAAAATTAACTTTTAGCGGCAATTATCTTATAGATTAGCGGCGATTTTAATCGCCGCTAATCTCTTTACCGGCAATTGTAATAATTGCTACTATAGATGGGGTCGGTAAAAGTTTAGCGGCAATTATATTGGCGGCCGGTAAAGAGCAAAACAATGGCCGCTAAAGATTACTCTATACCGGCAATTAAAATCGCCACTAAAAGCAAAATACATTTGCCTATAAAAATCATCATTAAAAGTCATATATTCAATTAATCACTATAAAAATTTCAAAAGATAATGTACAGACGCTGAAAATTAAAAATCCAACATTTCATGAATATCAAATAAGCTGAATATAAAAGTCTGTTACATTCTCAAAAGTGTTGAGAGTACAACAAATAAATGTCAAAATCAATTTTTATACTAAAACAAATGTCAATCAAACATTAGATAGCTAAAAATAATTCGAACTACAAAAACACTAATATGTAATTAAAAAATTTTATAGGCGAAAGGAAAGTTCTATGCGCTCCCATAGAGAAGTTCAAACTATATTTCACGAAGACTCATCCTTAAAGAGTGAAGATTCCAATAGAAATGATCCATGAGCTTAAAAAGAATAATCTGCAAGAAAAATATATAAGAATAAACGGTTAAAAAAATTATGAACAAATATGCTAAAAAAATATATTTAAAATTTACAAGAAATTCTAGATTACCATGCCACTAAACAGAGGTGTACGAAAAAGAACTAGAACATCCTGCATTTTGTGCAACTTTGCCGTAACGAGCACTCGAATCATCAAGAACCTATTTTACAGCCATATAAGAAAAAAATAACTTACAACAATATCTTCTATACTTAGACAAAATAAATAATCGACAAATAGAGAAGAAGCATTTTTAAAAACATGCCATACAAGAAGAAATTTTTGATGATTAGCTTCAATAGAAATTTGAATATGACAATGATATAATAAATATAAATACTCTCACCGTCTCGTGGGATGTAGAAGCAGATGATAGTACCTCTTCAGGAAACCTTCTATTAATGATTAACCTCATCAGTGCAACTTCATAATCTAATCTAGCTTGATTTTCTCTCATAGCCTTCATCTCATTTGCATGATGTTGTTCCATCATTTTTATTTCTTTTTCCAATTGTTCCACTCTCTCACAATCTCTAGAAGATATTTGATTTGAAGAACTTGGAGCCCGCAAACTGGTAGGAGTCGGACCAAGTCCAAGCCCGCGCACTTGACCATGTCTCTCCGGCCCTATTACTTGGGAGAATATATCACCTTCCCAAGCAACACGGCTATTGCCACACTCCATAGAATTTGGTAGCTTTTCCATTTTTTGCATCATAGAGTTCTGAACATAAAATAAAGTAGCATTACTTAAATGTAAAATAGTAAGTGATGCTAAAAATAACTATGACAAGAAAACATACAACCAACCAAACAAAATACATGTAACTATAACTATCTTTCACTGTCATACTAAAATTATATATATTATTAGGTAATTAATGTTTAGTGATCATCTGTTTACTGATACAAGCAACATAGCACATGAGATAGGGAAAGTGTACTGATATTAGCTCATCTAAGAATGGAAAAAGATCAATCTCCTGCTTCCAGTTCTTGTCCAATAACCTTTGTGATCACTCTAGTCTCATAACTGTGACTAAATGAAGGGTTTCAACAAACAGCAAATATTAGGTAATTAATCTTTCTAGCATCAGATTACAGGACTAAGAACTCTTGTTAATCATCCTTTCATAGGTACATATTTGACTGTCATCAATTTTGTAAACTTAAAAAATTTGAACAGAAATAATTTTGAAACAAAACATTTGTTCGCTTTGAAAGAAAAAAGAACTTTAACTATATGATGAAGGAGAAGTAATTAGAGTCTACAACGAACAAGAGAAAAGGATCTTAATCTTCTATTACTAAATATAATTTGGCCTTGATTGGCTTTCAGTTGGCCTGATTACAATGAAAGAGAATTCCTTTTATAGTCCTTAAGAACTATGGTTTGCACCTTATTCTTTACTAAATAATGCTTAATAGCTTTGATATTTCTCGATCATGTTGTAACGATGGAGAATTGCTGATACTGTCGTATAAAAGATTAGCCTCGTTTAAGAAGTGCATTAACTTCAACATAGAAACAAAGTTAACACAAGACCAATAATTGCTAAGCCATTAACAAAAGAAACCAGAAAAGCAGAGCAAATTAAAGAATAGTGAAGCTCTAATGAAACTTACTGTCTTGCTGTTGCAAGCAAATCAAAGCAGCTCTCCAAGGCTTCTGACAGGTTTAATTACTTAAATCCCTATATCTGACAAATAGAACTTATTTGGTGTTGTTATTATTATAATTTCTTGTATCCGGAGTTCGTACCTCTAATTAACAAGTTTGTATTTACGTGCATCTGATTATAGCATCATAAGATTAGTCCCAACTTTTGAGCAATTGTAACCCTAGGCTGTAATTCATTAAAACATAGTAACTAATAGCTAAATGTCTTAGTAACAGATCAACAATGGAACGAAAAACAGCAAGATTACGCCTACAATCCTGACAATTGCTGGGCAATAATTTAGAGAAAGGGTTATTTAGAAGCTACCTACATTTCCAATAGTTGTGCAAAAGTAAAGTTTGGAAGTAACAGGGGACTGAGTTTCCAAGCAGACAACGCATCTGAGATCAAAAGAGCATGAGCATTGGAACTATGAAAGGAAGTACATTATAATATTCAAAAAATGAGTAGTACCCAACAAAGTATTCAGTTGTTATATATTAAGCATTTAGGCTACAACTAAGTGTTTTTTATCTACACAAATAGACATACCAATATGACTGCTGCATATATAAGTATTCAGTGTAGTTAATGAGTAGTGCCCAACAAAGTATAGCTCAGTAGGTACAACTAGAACAAGATGGTATCCTGTAACATCTGAGGGGGCTCTAAATAGTATTTCCAAAACCAAAGAAGTCCATTGACCTCTTGGTACTAGTCTATTATAGGAACTATGATAGAAAGTACATTATAATAGAACAAAACCAACAAAAACATGTAAAGCTTACAATATTCTGAGCTGATTCTTCATCAAGTGGCCTTCCATCCTTGCGCGGCTTATGAGTTTCTATGAATATATGTGCCCGTGATGGCTCAACTCCATCTTTAGCCTAACAACTCACTAACTTAGTACACACATGATTATAGATAGTCACAAAACAAACTTACACTAGACTATTAGTTGACATTCTCGTTTACCAAAGTTAAGTTCATAGAATACCTTCTCGGCCATCAAGCGTGCGAAACTCTTGGATCCTGCAGTGTGAGGCGTCGTTTGCTTTGCACGATTTTCTCTATTTTTCCCACTACGTTTCTAATATTGTATGAAAAAGTTATGAGATAATAATCTTATTCTAAATAAACAATTACACACTTAGATATAAATTTAATAGCCATAATTTTTTTCATACCTTTACTTTATCCGAGTTCCAAAAAGAGACGAGAGAAGTCCATTGATCTCTTGGTACTCGTTCAGGTTTATGCTCCAATACATCATCAACATTTTTATATTTCAAATAGTATTCTCCCTTTAGTTCACATTTATAGTCCTTCCATTTCTTTCCTAATGATCTTAGGGCCCATTTTTCACCACGTGGAGGGATAAAAAACTTTGACTGCAACAAAAAGAACACAAATATCACTTAGTAACTTTGCATCAAATGTACATGGCTTTAATTTTACAATCATCTTACCTCTACTAACTTGAATAGTCTTTTATTCTCCCTTTTTGTAAAGGCACGCCAATCTGGGATGTGAAGGGGTGTTAAATTGGCATTTCTTGCCATAATCCCCAAAAAGCTTGCGAGTACACGCCCTTCGTTTCCAATTGGTTGCCATCTATTATTGAAATTTACTGTAATCCTCTCATCTTCGGGAAGGTTCCAAATGTCAGTCAACAAGGTAGGTCCTCTAGCCCTCTTTTCTTCTAAAACAGTTAATACACAAACAATAGAGACATTAGAATAAAATGTAGCTAATTGATATAAGTATATTATTTATGAATAACTAAATTTACCTGCTTGTTCAGCTTCATTTTGTAATTCATCAATTATATCTCTTGAAGACTGCCCCAACTGATTCTCATTAGATTGCAAGTGACTATTTAAACTTGGTTGCACATTATGAGTATTTTGAGAACTTGTCTCCGAGTGCAATTGATTGTTATTTGGATGCCGAATTTTGATCTTATTAAGTTCTTTCAATCTGGCCATAGAAACCTGCAAAAGGTATATATTAAAAGCTGATTTACAAGAAACATAAACTTTCTAGTTTATATACAACAAAATAAATGTAGAAATCCTCTAAAATCTGTCCCGTACATGCAAAATAGACAATTGAAACACTTTCATTTCGGAATTGCATAAAGGATTATCTAAGGCCCGAAAAAGAGCCATTTGCACTAATGCAGCAGCAGCTGCAGCATTGGCGCAACCAGCAACAGCAGCAGGTTCAGCTAGCAGCAGCTGCAGTAAGGGTTAGCAGCAGGGGTTGAAGGTGTAGCTCCATCTCCAACTTTACCATTTTCTTCTCCTCCTACACCACCAGCAGCTGCAGCAAAGGGGGTTGAAGTGCAGCAGGGGCTGCTGCCAGCAGCACCTGCTGCACCAAAGCTCACACTTTGTGTTCCAGCTAATTGGCTAAACATTCATATATTTGTAGGACTTTTCTATTGCACTTTTCTCTTATAAATATAGTCATTAATTAATATCCAGCTTAATCAAAATATCAATCCTAAATTTTAAGTTTTTCTACCTGGTGTCTCTATCTGTTACTCTTCACAAGCAACGTTGTCACCAATTAATTTGATGGTCATACTTTTCTAAATGAATGGACTAAATTAAGCATTATTTTTTGTTATCTTTCCATAATGCTTGAGTGACATATACACTACAAATGGGCTAAATTAAAAAAAAAATAACTTAGGCCTCATATGCTTACACTTGATATTTTCTTTTCTTTTTGTAAGTCAAATTGATACCAATTTTGTTCGTCACTTAACTCGCTTTCTTGTTCTTCAGGAGCAAGAATTAGTAACTCCATCCAACAATGCATTTGATAGTGCAGAAACTAAAAAGTATTCCACTTCGAAATAGAATATTATCAAATAGAAAGATTTTCAGAAGAATTTTACAAATTGAATCTATTAGACAAACTAATTGGACACAGCATGTTCTTATAAATTTCCATTTTGTTACCCACCTCCACTTTGTATGTTAAAAAGGGGTGGGGTTCTCTAATCATAGCATGCCCCATAAATGAAAAGAAACAACAAAATGATCCACTTCCTTAGAAAGAAAAAAAAAATCATGATATCTTAACTAATTTTATATGTAACAAAAGTTATGAAGTACAGAAGATTAAAAAGAAATAAGGAAATACGCGTAAACAAAAGTTTCGGAACACTTTTGTTTCATTACCAGAAAAGGCTCTACCTTCATTGTTCAAAACAGGGTGAAAAGCAAGCCAAATTTTCAAGTTATCTCTGAGAATGAAATGGAAAACATAGCTCCATGAAAAGTTTCTGTTCAGTATAAATTTATGATGTAGCAACTCATGCTCTAACATAATCAACAAAATCCAATTACAGAGAAGCTAGCAGAATGTAATCACATAGGATATAAAAGGTTTAGAAAATTCGGCATCATTGAAGAAACTGCAAAAGATCGAAACTAATGGAAATCACAATACCGCTAATAGTCAAAATTTACCTCTCTAGGTTTAACAGTGATGATACGTGAAGTAAATGAAACCCCTGAAGACCCTGAAAATCATGAAGAGCAGCAGTAAGTACTTAGTATAGATTTGAACTTGTGGTAAAAAAACAAACATTGGAAAAGGAGTAGCTACATATGGAAATCAGAAACACGAAAAACCTCTCAAAAATTGCAAGTGCAAACACACAGGATGTCAAGAACAGCCAACCTCCTCTCCCCTACTCCACATAACACACATACAAGATATTTAGATTACATTACATCATGAGCAATGACATGTTTGAAGCTGCGAAAAGAAAATGACAAAAGCTCAATTCATCTAATTTTTACTGCAAAAAGAAAATGACATGTTTGAAGTTAAATAACAGGGGAAAAAAAAACTAAAATTAATGTATACTAAAATGCCTTAATTACACTAATCAATTAACATAAAAAGGTAAAAATTAAACAACATCACTAGCATCTAATAAATCTGGCAGATCCCAAATTACAACAACATAAATCATTTAATAATATGAATAAATAAAAAATTCTCACGCTACGTGTTGTAATCGAAGTACAAGGCCTAAAAATAACTTGATATTAAACTTTTGATTGCTTGTTGCTTCCATAATCTCAACACGCACAACGCATTATCCCAAAAATTAAGAAATTATGAAGAGAATCATAAAAACTACGAAGAAAAACCCTCGTACCACCTTACAAATGGAGATTGCACGATCGCTCAGGTCCCACGAGGGACCTAACCCGATCCACGGCCTTGGCGATGGAGTTGTCGAGGTTGTCGATGATGTAGACGCTGAAACCCTCGTTGAGGAGCTGGAGCCCGGTGTGGGTGCCGATGAACCCGGTGATGTGGTTGCGCTCGATCGAGGTGGTCGACGGCGACGCTGCGCCGGTGCACGCGGGGCCAGGAAGATCGGGCGCCGATGCACGCGAGGTTGACGGTGATTTAGGAGGAGAGCTCGGAGAAGTGAAGGAGATGGATGAGAGGTGAAGGAGAGGGAGGAGAGAGGAGAGGTCGAGCTCCGCGTGGGGCGCGAATGGTGGGAGGGGACGGGGTGGCGAAGAGGGTCTGAGAGGTGAAGGAGAGGGAGGAGAGAGGAGAGGGGCGGAGCTCGATCGAGGTCGCGTGGGCGCGAATTGGGGGGGTGCGAATAGGGGTGGAAACGAGCCGAGCTCGAGCGAGCTCTCAGCCTGGCTTTCGCTTGAAACACTCGAGCCTAGCCAGCCGTTTCTGGCCAAATTAATCGTGAATCAGCCGCCGAATTTCTAATCTCGAATGGGCTGAGCCAGCCAACAACAATAAATTTTTAACATCGTGCAATCTATAATTTAATTTTTATAAAACATTATCTCAAAATTGATACAAAAAATATTTAATAGTTCAACATATAAAATGAATGCATAAAATAAGATATTATAATATTATAAAAATTAGGAAAAATAATTCTGCGAGCAAGTGAAAAAGAGAGAGAGAGAGCAATTAGAGTAGAATTTTACTGATTTAATTTTGTGGGCCCAATAATCTAAATTCTATATAGATATAATTAAAATACATAATATACATTATTTTATATAATTAAAGTATATATTATATATAATTATATATAGAGAGAGCTTATATTGTTTTGAGTATAGATCCATTTATACTCACTGCTTTTCGATCGTTGGATTTATTCTTTTAACTATTTCAATCCTAGGGGACCACTATCATCCTAATCGCACATCCAACGACTGAAAATTTATAAGTATAAAGAGATATATACTTATAAGAGTATAGTAGCCATATACTATATTATAATATTATACATATATTTAAACTACTATATTATATTAATAGTGCAAACGGCTTGCTATTAGGTTTTCAAATTTGTATGATGACGGGTCAGATGATAGTAGCCCCTAGGGTTCAAGAGGTGGCTAGTTGAATAGTGTGATCTAACAGATGAAATTAGCCAAAGGGGTAGATCTAACGGAAGAAACTCGAGAATACCAAATGCTTGGTACTATCGGTAGTACAGTAGCTGAACTCTATATATATAGGTAAATTTAATGATAGAAAACTCGATTGCACAAAATGCTCAGTACTATCAATAGTATAGATAGTATAGTAGCCGGAATATATATATAGAGAGAGAGTCTGGCTACTATATTATCAATAGTACAAAATGCTTGTACGTGTTATCGAATTTTGTACCGTTAGATCTAACCCTATGATCATTTTCACCCATTAGATTATACTATTCAACTAATCTCCCACTCAATTCTAGAGAATCACTATCATCCTAACTACACATCTCATCATCCAATGAGTGAAAATCTAACAGCAAGTGGTTGGTACTATTAATGATATTGTAGACTATATATATATATATTCGAGCTTTCGAGCTTTTCGAGCCTAATTCAAACGAGCCTAGTAATACTCAAGCTCGGCTTGAAATTAATTTCGAGCCGGGATTTAGGCTCCAGCTCAGCTTGGAATTAATTCGAGCCGAGCTCGAGCGAGCCAAATATCGAGCCGAACGCGAGTCGAACACGAGCCGGCTCGCTCGTTTGCCAGCCCTAGGTGCGAATAGGGTTTTGGTTTGAATTAGCTGGAAATATGTTTTGGTTTAAATTATAGTTAGTGTTAGTATTATATTAGTGGTCAAAAAATATATTTAATATAAAATTAACGGCTATTTAAATAATTGCCGCTAAAGGGCAATTTTGGTGTAGTGGCGTTTCTAATAGCCATCGATGAAAGAGTTTGGCAATCGGTGGAATTTGGATGGAAACACCCCACCGAAGTAGTTGATAATATTACCGTCCCCAAGCCTCGAACTAAGTGGACTAAGGACGAGAATGAACTTTCATCTTGTAATGGGAAGGGGATTAATGCCTTATTTAATTCTTTAAATCAAACCGAATTCTCTCGGGTTTTGGCGTGTGAAACCGCCAAAGAAATTTGGGATACTCTTAAAACTACTCACGAGAGAACAAGTCTTGTCAAAGTTCAAAAATTACAATGTTGACTAGTCATTTTGATTCTATTCATATGGAAGAGAATGAAAACTTTACCGATTATTACACTCGTCTTCAAGACATAGTCAACACTTGTTCCAATTTGGGTGAGAAGATCCCCGAAACCAAGATCATTCGTAAGATTTTAAGAACTCTCCCCGAGCGTTTCCGAGCGAAAGTTGCAGCTATTGAAACCGTGAAACACCCGGATGAGATGAAAGTAGATGAATTAGTCGGTGCACTTCAAACTTATGAGATGACTTTTCCTTCTAACTCATCTTCTTCCAAGTTGTCTTCTAAGTCGACAGGGATGGCTCTTAAATCTACTAAAGGAGGCAACGAGGATTCTACTTCCTTCGACTCGGACGCGGACACGACAGTGGAGGAGTTCGAGAAGCAACTTGCTCTTCTTACAAGGAAGTTTCGTCGGAATTTTAAGAAGAAGTTTCCTTCAAAGTCCTTTTCCTCATCAAAATCAAACAAATAAAAAAGGGAGTACTTCTTCTTCATCTTCTAAGTCAAAGCGTAACGAAAACTCTTCTAAAGAATTTTCTAAAGATAAGAAAAAAGAAGAAGGACAAATCCAATGTTATAAATGTCGAGGCTTTGGACATATAGCATCGGATTGTCCAAACAAAAAGGCTTTGAAAAAGAAAGCCATGCAAGCCATCACTTGGGACGACTCGACATCGGAAGAGTCCACCTCAAGTGATGAAGATGTTAATGCTACGGCTCTTTCGTCAATTATGTGCTTAGCTTCATCCGATTCACTTTCTAACTCTACATTGCATGAAAATTCCACTCTGGAGAACTCTGCGGATGAAGAATCAGATGGAGATGATATGGCCGAAGCATATCATCAATTGGTTGATGAGTCAAGGATGATGGCAAAGCTCAACAAAAGGTTGCGGCGGAGAATCATTGACCTAGAAGGAGAGAACTCAAACTTAACCATAGCTACCAAAAGCTTGGAACAAGAGAAGGATGGATTGTCTCGAGCATACAATTCAATAGTGGAAAAGGTAGCAATTCTGAGAAAGAGAAGGACGTATGAAGAAAACATAAGTTTCTCAATAAGCAATTGACGGAGTCAAAGAGGCGAACTTGGAGTTCACGAAGACAATTCTACAACTTAGATCGGACTTGAACAAGTTTTCCTCCGGTACGGCTAGATTGGATAGGATGCTTGGACTTGGACAAACCAACAAATTCGCACTTGGATATGAGAGGACTTACATAGATCTGGTTGATAAGCAATTCATGGACAAACCTACTCCTAAGTTTTAAGGTAATTTTTCTCGTGCTACTAACCCTTTTGCTAACAAAGTTTGTCATTTTTGTGGAGTTCTAGGTCATGTGAAGAAACGTTGTACACGAAAGAAGAACTCCGGGGCAAACATGAACCGAGGGGTGCAAGCAAGGCCCAAGAGAGATGCTTCAAAATCGAGGTCAAAGCAAGCATTGAAACCCAAAACCAAGCAAGCATGGAAACCGAAATCGGTTGAGCCAAACAAAAGGAAAACACAATTCGACGACAAGCTACACAAGACGCATACAAGCCAACCGACGCATCCTAAAACTCACAAGGTTTGGGTGCGCAAAGGTGAACTCTTTCCCTATTTCGTTGTCCATACTTCACTTCATGCTTACGACAACACCTCGTGGTACCTTGATAGTGGTTGCTCCCGACACATGACCGGAGACAAGAATTGGTTTACTTTTCTAAGTGAAGTCTCCGGTGGATGTGTGGTTTTTGGAGATGGTCGTTCCTCCAAAATTGTTGGAAAGGGGACAATTACTATCTCGGACGGCCCAACGTTGAATGAGGTTTTCTATGTTGAGGGGCTCAAGTCTAATCTCGTAAGCATAAGTCAATTATGTGATGACGGATATTCCGTAAATTTCACTTCTAAAGAATGCTTGGTAACTCTTGATGATAATTCTATATTTTTGAAAGGTCTTAGATCTCAAAACAATTGTTATATAGTTCCTAGTGCTCAATCCGAATAATGTAACCTAGCTTTTGTCACGCCCCGGGCCCAGCGGAAGCCCGCCGACACGTGCACAGACCCGCCGTGTACACCAAACAAACACAATGCACACAAGGCGTCTATAAAAACAAAGGAGGAAAGAGAGAAATCCTAACAAGGCCATCAGAGCGAGTAATAGAAAACCACTAAGTTCTAACATAAAAGATCCACAAAAGTGATACAGAGAAGAGCTAAATCCAGATTCTGATACAAATTTCTAAACAGATACATAAAACATCTTTTCTAAAGTACAAAAAGAAAAGATAACATCGGGCCCACTATAGAAACTCCGTAGGGCTCTAGCTAGCCGCAAAACCCTTGCCTCGATCCCTAGCCACTCCCGATGCGGATGGCTCTGAAAATTAACAACAAACAGAGGGCGTGAGAACTATTAAAAATAGTTCCCAGTGGGCAATTACTGATCTCAGTGAAATGCTCCACTAGGCTAAAATAAGCATGCTAAAAGAAAGCAAGAAGTTATAAATAAAAAGCGAGTACAAAACTGAGGTAATCAAGTTCAAGCTTCTACTACGAGTTTAACTATCATAATCATGATATTCTACTTTTAATGGCACAAACATATGTCCAAACAGTTAACATGCACAATTAAAGTAAGCTAACCTTTAATTACAAGTACAACCATAATGCCCACATTACTACATAAAGTAAATTATGTATACCATTGTTCTCTATCAAGCATACACACTAGTCCACAAGAATAAGTGTTCTCTATCAAGCATACACACTAGTCCACAAGAATAAGTGTTCTCTATCAAGCATACACACTAGTCCACAAGAATAAGTGTTCTCTATCAAGCATACACACTAGTCCACAAGAATAAGTGTTCTAGAGAAGTCTCAAAACCCAATCCATAAGGAATGTACCCAAGGTAACATCCCGGCTCGTGCCATGCCTAGGTGGCCCCGTGGAGGTCGTCGACTTCCCCCACAAGAAAGGAGACACGAGAACACGGCAATCCACTTTCGGCGCTCAGTCCCGCACGGCGAGTGCATCGCGAAGGCCCACTCCCGAAGTGCCGGCTTGTAGGGAGCTACCCTCACAAGCGAGGCGAACGAATCGCAAAGGCCCACTTCGGAGTGGCGGCTTGTAGGGAGCTACCCTCACAAGTAAGTGCGAATGAGCATATGGGCAACGAGCATAATCATAGCATAGGGTCCCTATTTGGGATACTCAATCATCAAGTCTAAACTTGGAATCTCTCTCATCGACTCGAGGGTCGGAAAAATAACTCAATATGTCACAACTCATTTACAACTACTTGGGTGGTTTGTCTCACAAGGCGCTCACAACATATACAACTCAAATGACACTATCCTACTTGGGATAATTCATTACTTTAAACAAGATTTCCAAGGAGTTTATGACATACAATTCCACTAATTATCGAATAGATACTTATCAATACCATAAGCAAGAGAATTATGAATTATTCACAAGTATCATAATACTAGAATACACATGTCTTTTCCCACGATAGAGTGTACAAATATCACATTGCAATTAGTTTAATAAAACACTTATATTACATGCCAATAGCTCACATAAGAATGCCCCAAGGGCTTAACATTACCTTCCTCATGTCTAGAACATGGAATAGTCCATCGATCCATAGATCGAATACAAGTTCTCAATTGCCAACGCTAGTCATATTACTAGGATTGGAAAGTAAACTCAACTCATAGTACTCATATCATGTATTATGTTACATTACCTACTATCTTGTCTACAACAAGTATAAGGCGATATCATGTTAAACCTCATGCATATAAGTATATGGTTAACCTCAAGGTTAATGCCTTTCAACGGCAATATCATAAAGCTATGAATCTTATCTACTAAATCATTAAGCAAGAACGCTAAGTTCTATCTACTTGTCTCAACAAGTGTCATGATGGTGATCATGTGTGGTTCTATAAATATAGTTCAATTACTAAATTCCCTCAAGGAATCCTCTCGCCACTCAATCTCTAACATGCTTCTTAAGGTACCACAACCAATTAACCAACTATGCCCAAAATCACATATACGTCTCCACTACATGGAGAGTATAATTTTCACTATACATAACATAGCTATTTTAGGTTCTCATAAATTCAAGCATGTTCTAGAGAGTATAATTCATCATATAAACATGTCCTAAAACCCAAAGGAAGACATAGGAAGAGTTCACCCATTTCGTTGAGATCAAACCCACCGGATGTACTTCGAATCCTTTTCGTTTCGCCGAACGAAGTTGCCCCCCAAGCTCCTAGTACCCTAAGATAAATATTTGAAGGGATACGAGCTTCGACTAAGCATCTAAATAAATCATCCAAAATTCACATGGAAAAGATGTGAAAATTACCTTTGATCTAGGAAATCTTGTCCAAAGCTCAAATCAACTCAAAGGATCTTCAAATCCAACCTAAAGGAGAGTTCTACACCCATCAATTAGGTTCCAAAAGGTCCAAATCCAAAATCCCCAATTCTAACCCTAGAATCCCAAAACTAGGGTTTCTACCAAAAGAGAGCACAAAACTCGGAACTAGAGGAAAGAAGTATGTTGTTTACCTCTTTGAAGCTTTCTTCTAGCTCCAAAATCCTCAAGGCTTGAAGTTCTACCCACAACCAAGCACCAACTTCGAGCTCCAAGCTTCATCCATGGTGGAACATGCACCAAGAAGCCAAAAGAGAGAAGGAGAGTGATCAATCCCCAAAGAAACCACCCAAAAATCAAAAGGGAAAAAAGAGAGGAGCTCTTACCTCTCTCCCTCTCACGTCCACACAAAAAGGAAGCCCTAAGGGCTTTGGTCTTTAAAGGGGTGCACAAACGCAAAACGATCCCTGCGATTTCGGATTTTCGAAATGTTACATCTTGTACCGTACAAACCCATTTTGTACCGGTATAAACCCTGCGAAAAGCCAAACCCGAGCCTCGGGTTGCCAAGTCTGCCCTTTTATACCGGTATAAATTTCGGTGCATCTGGGTATAGCCATCATTTTATCTGGTATAGACACCATTTTGTCTGGTACAAGGCCTGAGAATTTCCAACGAGAGCCACCTAAAATCCAACTTTTTGGACTTTAGTCTTTGGGATTCATTCCCTAACCTCGGTACACGCGCCATAGGTCGGAACACAGTCAACGACCCTCCAGAAAATCTGGAAAAGCTCCAACACAAGTCAAATACTCGAACTCCGCAATTTGCGCAAGTCCAGTATGTTACATTCTCCCCTCCTAAAAAGGAGTTTCGTCCGCGAAACTGCGGATCAACCACAACACCAACCCATCTGAAGGGAATGGCAGGTGCACTCTAACAGTGCACAACTAGGCAGTAAGGTCTCCAGACTGGTGAATTGCTCCTAAGCACAAACGTCGCAAACCCCTCGGTTCCGAGTGCGGTGAAAAGCAAGCATCGTCCATAGCGACTCCTCGAGCTCCACTCTTCATAGGTAAAGCCTATCGCAAACGGTGCTTAACCAAACCAGTTTCTCTGCTGGTCTGCATGAATCCAAAAGCTAAGTTCCAGTTCTCACATTCTTCAACCCAGTCGATGGCGAAAATCAAGGTCTCCTTTAACTGCCTTCATACAAGGAACTCTATCATATATCCTTCCAATGAGGATATACTAGTACTATTCATGCAAGATTCCGGAAATTATACCCGTCCAGTAATCCATCGAAACTCCACCGAAGTGTTCAGCTGGTCATCAATCAGTTGCTGACTATGTTCTTCCATACAAGATCAATCCTCATCCAGAGTTTGCATAAAAGTGCAATTCCACTCCACGGTAACAAAGATCAAGTAAATCATCCAATAGCTCACCAACGAAGATCATTGGATTTCATTCTATGGCATGGCATCACATTCCTCCCCCCTCAAACATAATTCCATTAGGGAGGTAATAGTCTCAACATCCACTCTATAATCATTATAGTGGGTCGACTTAAGAGTCTTCTCGACTTCCATTAGTAATCTCTTTGATCCAATACTCTTGGCCCCAATCGATAGAGGCTTCACAACCGTTGTCCATGTGGGAGTTCCCAAACAGCTCGACCTAGTGTCCGCTTAAACTCTTCACGTGCCCAGGCTAAGGACTTGTCCTCGAGAGATTAACTCTTGACCTTAGCCACTCGGTAGTTCGTGAAGCATCACTCAGAATCCTCGTCCTCAATGCTTTCCTTAGCATTGGGTTTATTTTTTTTTTTTTTTTTTTTTTTTTTTTTTTTTTTTTTATAGATTCCAACTCAAATGATAGAGAGTATTCCACTCACACTTCATTAGAAAGTTCTCTATCAATCCATCTTGCGCAAAGATTGTAATTATGGCTAACCCGAGCTTCTCGTCTAACCACCACGGTAACATCAATTCCATAACCTCTTCTCGCTGCTCCAACAGCGTACTCAATTCCCTGTGCACTGACCGATAAGGAAGGTAGGCACTCGGTAAATTCCTCTCGAGATTCGAATCGCTCTACCCATCGGTGGGAGTTCCATAACTCGGTCACGTCAAACTGCCGACGCAGTTCGCCTTCACTTATCCTCAACAGGATTCTCACGGCCAAAAGCCTCCAATTCCACAAATCCATCCAGAAGAGCAGGGAATAACATTCCACAAATCCCTAATGCCGATAGGATTCTACAAGTTCGGGTAACATCACGATAATTCTTGTGATGTTTCACCCAACCACAATATCCGTTTGAGGTACAACCTCAAACTCCAGCGCAAAACGGTGATACTCAGATTGTACCCAATCCTACAGGGTACACCAACACACGAGGCCAAATGAACGAATCAACGGGCCTCTAACTTGGTCTCAATTGTGTTCCGCTTAAGATCACGGTTGACAACGCACAGCCAACACGACCCCAACCGGTCTCACATCAAGTGAGAGCGTGTCACGACGAGAACGAACTCTAGGTACCAAACCTCCCCGCCAACTGAACTCACGATTTGTGACTCAGTCGGGAAACAACAACTACCACTCAAGAGACATCCTTCATTCGGAGGATTCTCGAGTATCCACTGGTCATCGGCCAATTAGGCCTCCAATCCTCTCCAAAACTACCTGATTTTAGGTAGGGAGGAAAATCATCGCAACCAGCGAAATCACAACCACAAGGTGGTGCACTAATAGTGCTCAAATCCCCAAGACGAGTCAATTTAGCTCGCACAGCCAAGGGCACCAAGTACCCACAATTATCCCATACTTACTAAGCCAATCCATTTCGTTGGCACTCAAAACTCTCTCAAGGTAGGGCGGTAAAACAACACACCCAACCATCCAATCATCCTACATGCATCGCGAAGAGTCAATGCAAAACAACTCGGCAAACAGCCGATCGAAAGGTGCAAAAGATGCAATCATTACAACCAGAAGGAATTTCAGAAAGTACTGTAAGACATGCTACCTGCAGTAGCTCTCTCAGTCGTCACGTCTAGCTCCGGTAAGTCTGTAGGATCACCTCCGCTAGGTGTCACTCGGGTCGACGTTGGCGCCGACACCCCAATAGTCCTGTTGTTCCTCGGGCATTCGAGTTGGTAGTGGCCCGCCTGGCCACACAAGTAGCACTTGCCCCGATGGTGCGGGCACTGCTGTGGGTAGTGACGGCCACCGCAGATCACGCAACTCAGAGCCTGGCAGCGATACCGGTCCTCCCGTGCGGTGCGGATGAGCCTCGTCCTCGCGGCGGTTCCGCTCTGGAATGTCTTGGCTGATTTCTCCCGTAAAAAGAACCGCGTCCCCGACCTTGGGTCTTCTTTACTTTCTTCGACGATTCGCCGACGTGCAACTCCTTGCTCTTGGTGGTCTCCTCGGCCACTCTGGTGTCCACGCCTTTTTCCGCGGTTAAGGCTCGGTCCAAACCCTCCTGGGGCCTCCCGAGGTCAGCCGTTTGCTGGGTCAGTAGGTTCTCCAATCGCTTGATTCCCTCGTCTTGGCGGCGCAAGGTTTCGGCCTGAAGCAGTACCACGCTCGCTTGTCGCTCCACCACGCCGACCAAGGCGGTCAACTGTTCTCTCAACTCCCGAATTTCGCCGGTTCGGGGGGATGCAGGCCTTCTCGTCTCGGTCGTCTCGGCTGCCATCGCGGTGTTGTCGGCGTCACAAGCTGTAACAAACGCAACAAGCACGGGTTAAAACAACCCATACTAACGCAGCCCCACTCAACGACACAATACCCCAATCATGCGAAAGTAATGAAGTGACCTCCAACTATTTCTCGATATCACGTTGTCGGCCGCCAACGTGATCCTGCAAGAACATAGATGTCTTTCACTTCGATTCAACTCCAACACTTTTGGAGTTATACTAACAACCCAATCATGATACTTTCGCCACGTCTCTCTCGCTCCTATCCCTTAGCGTTCAACCGGCCTAAGGTTTGCTAGGTCCCCTAAGACTCAACCCTAGGCTCTGATACCAAATTAATCTGTCACGCCCCGGGCCCAGCGGAAGCCCGCCGACACGTGCACAGACCCGCCGTGTACACCAAACAAACACAATGCACACAAGGCGTCTATAAAAACAAAGGAGGAAAGAGAGAAATCCTAACAAGGCCATCAGAGCGAGTAATATAAAACCACTAAGTTCTAACATAAAAGATCCACAAAAGTGATACAGAGTAGAGCTAAATCCAGAATCTGATACAAATTTCTAAACAGATACATAAAACATCTTTTCTAAAGTACAAAAAGAAAAGATAACATCGGGCCCACTATAGAAACTCCGTAGGGCTCTAGCTAGCCGCAAAACCCTTGCCTCGATCCCTAGCCACTCCCGATGCGGATGGCTCTGAAAATTAACAACAAACAGAGGGCGTGAGAACTATTAAAAATAGTTCCCAGTGGGCAATTACTGATCTCAGTGAAATGCTCCACTAGGCTAAAATAAGCATGCTAAAAGAAAGCAAGAAGTTATAAATAAAAAGCGAGTACAAAACTGAGGTAATCAAGTTCAAGCTTCTGCTACGAGTTTAACTATCATAATCATGATATTCTACTTTTAATGGCACAAACATATGTCCAAACAGTTAACATGCACAATTAAAGTAAGCTAACCTTTAATTACAAGTACAACCATAATGCCCACATTATTACATAAAGTAAATTATGTATACCATTGTTCTCTATCAAGCATACACACTAGTCCACAAGAATAAGTGTTCTCTATCAAGCATACACACTAGTCCACAAGAATAAGTGTTCTCTATCAAGCATACACACTAGTCCACAAGAATAAGTGTTCTCTATCAAGCATACACACTAGTCCACAAGAATAAGTGTTCTAGAGAAGTCTCAAAACCCAATCCATAAGGAATGTACCCAAGGTAACATCCCGGCTCGTGCCATGCCTAGGTGGCCCCGTAGAGGTCGTCGACTTTCCCCACAACAAAGGAGACACGAGAACACGGCAATCCACTTTCGGCGCTCAGTCCCGCACGGCGAGTGCATCGCGAAGGCCCACTCCCGAAGTGCCGGCTTGTAGGGAGCTACCCTCACAAGCGAGGCGAACGAATCGCAAAGGCCCACTTCGGAGTGCCGGCTTGTAGGGAGCTACCCTCACAAGTAAGTGCGAATGAGCATAGGGGCAACGAGCATAATCATAGCATAGGGTCCCTATTTGGGATACTCAATCATCAAGTCTAAACTTGGAATCTCTCTCATCGACTCGAGGGTCGGAAAAATAACTCAATATGTCACAACTCATTTACAACTACTTGGGTGGTTTGTCTCACAAGGCGCTCACAACATATACAACTCAAATGACACTATCCTACTTGGGATAATTCATTACTTTAAACAAGATTTCCAAGGAGTTTATGACATACAATTCCACTAATTATCGAATAGATACTTATCAATACCATAAGCAAGAGAATTATGAATTATTCACAAGTATCATAATACTAGAATACACATGTCTTTTCCCACGATAGAGTGTACAAATATCACATTGCAATTAGTTTAATAAAACACTTATATTACATGCCAATAGCTCACATAAGAATGCCCCAAGGGCTTAACATTACCTTACTCATGTCTAGAACATGGAATAGTCCATCGATCCATAGATCGAATACAAGTTCTCAATTGCCAACGCTAGTCATATTACTAGGATTGGAAAGTAAACTCAACTCATAGTACTCATATCATGTATTATGTTACATTACCTACTATCTTGTCTACAACAAGTATAAGGCGATATCATGTTAAACCTCATGCATATAAGTATATGGTTAACCTCAAGGTTAATGCCTTTCAACGGCAATATCATAAAGCTATGAATCTTATCTACTAAATCATTAAGCAAGAACGCTAAGTTCTATCTACTTGTCTCAACAAGTGTCATGATGGTGATCATGTGTGGTTCTATAAATATAGTTCAATTACTAAATTCCCTCAAGGAATCCTCTCGCCACTCAATCTCTAACATGCTTCTTAAGGTACCACAACCAATTAACCAACTATGCCCAAAATCACATATACGTCTCCACTACATGGAGAGTATAATTTTCACTATACATAACATAGCTATTTTAGGTTCTCATAAATTCAAGCATGTTCTAGAGAGTATAATTCATCATATAAACATGTCCTAAAACCCAAAGGAAGACATAGGAAGAGTTCACCCATTTCGTTGAGATCAAACCCACCGGATGTACTTCGAATCCTTTTCGTTTCGCCGAACGAAGTTGGCCCCCAAGCTCCTAGTACCCTAAGATAAATATTTGAAGGGATACGAGCTTCGACTAAGCATCTAAATAAATCATCCAAAATTCACATGGAAAAGATGTGAAAATTACCTTTGATCTAGGAAATCTTGTCCAAAGCTCAAATCAACTCAAAGGATCTTCAAATCCAACCTAAAGGAGAGTTCTACACCCATCAATTAGGTTCCAAAAGGTCCAAATCCAAAATCCCCAATTCTAACCCTAGAATCCCAAAACTAGGGTTTCTACCAAAAGAGAGCACAAAACTCGGAACTAGAGGAAAGAAGTATGTTGTTTACCTCTTTGAAGCTTTCTTCTAGCTCCAAAATCCTCAAGGCTTGAAGTTCTACCCACAACCAAGCACCAACTTCGAGCTCCAAGCTTCATCCATGGTGGAACATGCACCAAGAAGCCAAAAGAGAGAAGGAGAGTGATCAATCCCCAAAGAAACCACCCAAAAATCAAAAGGGAAAAGGGAAAAAAGAGAGGAGCTCTTACCTCTCTCCCTCTCACGTCCACAGCACAAAAAGGAAGCCCTAAGGGCTTTGGTGCTGTTAAAGGGGTGCACAAACGCAAAACGAGTCCTGCGGTTTGATTTTCGAAATCATCGGCATCTTAGAGTACAAACCCATTTTGTACCGGTATAAACCCTGCGAAAAGCCAAACCCGAGCCTCGGGTTGCCAAGTCTGCCCTTTTATACCGGTATAAATTTCGGTCTGTACCGGTATAGCCATCATTTTATACCGGTATAGACACCATTTTGTACCGGTACAAGGCACAGAATTTCCAACCCGAGAGCCACCTAAAATCCAACTTTTTGGACTTTAGTGCTGGGGATTCATCCCCTAACCTCGGTACACGCGCCATAGGTCGGAACACAGTCAACGACCCTCCAGAAAATCTGGAAAAGCTCCAACACAAGTCAAATACTCGAACTCCGCAATTTGCGCAAGTCCAGTATGTTACAGCTTTCTTAGAGACCGAGACTCTATGGCATCAACGACTAGGTCACATTAATTTTAAGAAACTATCAAAGATATCTAAGAAGGAAATTGTGTTAGGTGTTCCCAAAATTGACTTTAAGGAAAATGTTGTGTGCGGGGGTTGCCAATTCGGTAAACAAATTAGGTCGGCACATAAGAATTTGAAACATTTAGGGACATCTAGACCGTTAGAATTACTTCACATGGATTTAATGGGACCATCTAGAATCCAAAGCTTGGGTGGAAAACGTTACATCTTTTTGATTGTGGATGATTTTTCTCGTTTTGTTTGGAGTGGTTTTCTTCGTGAAAAAGCCGATACTTTTGATTTATTTTCTGAAATTTGCCTCCGTCTTATGAATGAACGAAACGATAAAATTATACGTATAAGAAGTGATCGAGGAGGATAATTCATAAACTCAAAATTTGTTGATTTTTGTACTTCTAATGGTATTAAACATGAATTCTCCGCTCCTTACACTCCACAACAAAATGGAGTAGTTGAAAGAAAAAATCGAGTGGTGCAAGAGATGGCCCGTGTTATGCTCCATAGTAAGAAAATTGCCTTACATTTTTGGGCGGAAGCGGTTAACACGGCGGTCTATGTCATCAATCGAGCTTATGTACGTCCGGGTACAATAAATACTTCATATGAGTTGTGGAAGGGTAGAAAACCTAATATAAAATACTTTCGTGTCTTCGGGAGTAAATGTGTTATCCTTCGGGATCGTGAAAGTCTTGGAAAGTTTGACTCCCGGAGTGACGAAGGAATATTTCTCGGTTATTCTACATCTAGTAGAGCATATAGAGCGTATAATTTACAAACTAAGACGGTGGTAGAATCAATTAATATTAAAGTAGATGAGGCTTCTTCATCTTCCATTGATACTCCACATGTTTTGCATTACGATGATGATAAAGATTCTCCTTTTATTTTTCCTTCTTTTGATGATGTTGCTTGTGCTGAAATCCCTACTTCACCTAATGTTGTTGCATCAAATGATTCATCTGAACCATCTACTAGTGTTCCTGAAATGACACCTGTAAGAGATCACCCTTTGTCGAATATTATTGGAGACCCTCTTACTGGTGTGAAAACGAGGAGACAACTTTTGTGTGAATTTGCTTGTTATGTCTCTTTGATTGAGCCGAAAAATATGGATGAAGCTCTTCAAGATGAATATTGGATTAATGCCATGCAAGAAGAGCTTGGTCAATTTATTAGAAACGATGTGTGGGAACTTGTTCCTCGTCCTGAGAATCAACATATCATTGGTACCAAATGGATTTTCAAGAATAAGAAAAATGAGGATGGTACTATTGTACGGAATAAGGCGAGATTAGTAGCTAAGGGGTATTCTCAGGTTGAGGGCATCGATTTTGATGAGTCGTTCGCCCCGGTTGCCCGATTAGAGTCGATTCGTATTTTGTTTGCGATTGCTTGTCATTTTAAAATAAAACTTTTTCAACTGGACGTAAAGAGTGTATTTTTAAATGGATTTCTGAAGGAAGAAGTTTATGTTGAACAACCGAAAGGTTTTATAGACTCAAAATTTTCAAATCATGTTTTTCATCTCAAAAAGGCACTTTACGGGTTGAAACAAGCACCGCGAGCATGGTATGAACGACTCACGAAATATCTTTTGGAGAAGGGATATAACCGAGGGGGAGCGGATCGGACTTTGTTTGTTAAACACTCGGATGGTGGATTTATTGTGGCTCAAATTTATGTGGATGACATAGTTTTTGGAGCAACAAAAGATAAAGATTCTAAAGAGTTTGCTAACTTGATGACGAATGAGTTTGAAATGTCTATGATGGGTGAACTCACATATTTCCTTGGACTTCAAGTAAAACAAACAAAAGACGGGATTCATGTAAGCCAATCCAAGTACGCAAAGGAACTAGTTAAAAAGTTTGGATTGGACAATGCAAAACATTTTGATACTCCGATGGGTACAACTAACAAAGGGCTAGGAACGAATATTGAAGGAAATAGTGTTGATGAAAAGACTTATCGGAGCATGATTGGAAGTCTTTTGTATTTAACTGCGAGTAGACCGGATATATCTTTTAGTGTTGGAATTTGTGCTCGCTATCAAGCAAATCTAAAGGAGATTCATTTGAAGGTTGTGAAAAGAGTGATTAGATATGTCAAGGGAACATCACATTATGGTATTTGGTATCCGATGGGAACATCTCTTGACATTATTGGCTACTCGGATGCTGACTGGGTCGGATCAGCGGATGACAGAAAAAGTACAAGTGGAGGGTGTTTTTATTTGGGTCACTGTTTAGTGGCTTGGCACAGTAAGAAGCAAAATTGTATAGCACTTTCTACTGCTGAGGCCGAGTATATTTCTGCGGTTAGTTGCGCTACTCAGTTATTATGGATGAAAAGTTTACTGAGTGACTACCGGATTCCTACCACCTCTCTTACTATTCTGTGTGATAATACGAGTGCCATAAATATTTCTAAATATTCTGTTCTTCACTCTCGAACAAAACATATTGAACTAAGATATCATTTTTTAAGAGAATTGGTCGATTCAAATGTTCTTCATCTTGAATATGTTTCTACCGATGATCAACTTGCGGATGTTTTAACTAGGCCTTTAGATCAAAAACGTTTTTTACATTTGAGAAAGGCTATCGGTATGAATCTTTCAATCTAGGTATATTCTATGGGTCATACTTAATAAAACTGAAAATTGTGCATCATTCATTTCTTTGCATAAGCTTATTTTGAGGTTTCTTTGTTATGAGGAGTTTTTCATTGTTTACAACATTTGCTATAATCTCTTTGACTTGTTTATTAAGTTTGCATGATTTCTCTTAACATTGCTCTATTCTTTTAAATTCTTCTTTGTCATTCAATTTGAACCTCAACATCATCTATGAATTATTTTTATATACTTGTTAAATTGGTATCTCTCTCTTGAACTATCAAAAGAGTATTTGAGTTTGTTTGATTATTTGCACCATGCGATTAATTAGTTCACTATTTTCTGAAATCTCAATAATATTTTTCCATTGAGGGTTGCACTACTTGAGGGGAGTAACTTTACATATTAAAGATGTGGAAAGAGTTACATCCCTATATGGGAGTGTGAAAACTACCACCAACATAAGATGCGGAAAGAGTTACATCCCTTACGGGCCCTTACGGGAGTGTGAAAACTACCGCCACATGTAGGAAAGAGCTACCACCCCGGTCGTCCGGTAAGTGTGTGAAGCTACCACATGAGCAATTTATTGAACAACCAAAAAGGTTAAGAAAAATTTAAATATTGTAAATTTTCAGGTGATATATGGTGGATAGTACGAGGATTAGTTAAAAATGTTTCAAAAGATGCTCAAAGAGCCACTCCTTAGTTTTGATGTGTGCATAACTCAATTGGACGATATTCTTGTGGTTATTTCAGTTAATGTGATCTACTTGAAACTTTATATTTGCAAATTTGATGACTAAATTCGATGCGTCTATTGTTAGAGCTTGACTGATATGCTTAATTTCACAATATATACTATTATTTCTTGGTTGATGTAAGGTTCAACTTGTATAACATTTTTGAATTTTCTTGAATGGATTCGTGTTAATAATTCTCATACAACTTAATTTCACGTCGATCATGGAGGAAAAAGGTGAAAGTTTTTGTTGACTTCGGGATCCGGATCCGGAAGCCCGGTCCGGATCGCACGCACTTTCTGTGCGTGGACTGGCGTGGCATCCGGACCTCGCCAGCCGGGTCCGGACCCAGCTGGAGCGGCGGGATTATAAACCGCACGACAGAGGATTTGTTTTTTGTGTTTCAAAACTTGTGTTTTCTCTGGAGCTTCTCTCTCTAGAACCCCTAGACACATTTTGGTGCCATTTGCACTGATTTTCTTCGGTTTATTGGTAAGATTTTGCTCTTTATCTCCATTTTGCATTTTTGTGCCTTAATGTGTAGGATTTCGAATTTTGAGAGTTTGATCTCATTTTTTTTGTTTTGAACTGAGTTGGTAGCTTGTTTCCTACTTATTCTTGCCTAGCATTGATTTCTACAAACTTTGTTTCGCTTCTTTTCCTCAGATCTGTGAGCACATTGGCTAAAATCCTAGGGTTTCACATTTTTTTGATGTTTTTACTGTTCACTGCAGAAATTTTCGAAAAATTGTGATTTGTATCTTGTTTTTCATGCATAGTCATTATATTAAAATTGTTCCTAATGGCCCTAGGATACTCTAGATGATTTTTAAAATTTTTTTGACCAATTATGCGTAATTAATGATGTTTTATGTCTATTTTTTAATGTGGACAGCGGTTGTTCTTTTCTCGAGGTGTTTTCGTAGGTTATCAGTTCTTGCGTTTCTGATGGCACGTGGGGGTCCGGGAGGAAAGCGCCGACGCCCCTCGACACAAGAGCCGGCCGACGACGCGGGTAGTGAATATAACCCGGGAGATGATTCGGGAGCAGAATCTCAGGGAGAGGATTGGGAAGCCGTTGCCACTGAGATTCGCTCAAAGAAGAAAGAACAAGAGAGAGGGAAAGGAAAAGAAAAAGGACAAGGCAAAGGAAAAGCTAAAGGAAAGGGAAAGGAGAAGGTGATTGAGACACGGGACATGGAATCGCCTCAGACACCTCATACCTATGTTCGTGGTCATCGAGGCTCCGGCGGTATATCTCTTCATGAGCGTGATGCTGACCATGCTCGTGATCCTCCTGTTGATGACCGCCGGCGAGACATGTATTCGTCAAAGACATGCATAGGAGAACGGTTTGTGGGCGTGGCAAATTTGTTTGAGAAAGTCCCGGGGTTTCAAGCTCTTTTTGAGCACGGTGACTTACACGAAGTTTGTAACTTCGCCGAGCAGACGGGTTATGGTCTCGAACTCATCAGGGAATTCTATATGAGAGCGGGGCATCTTGGAATCGGATGACGGTCCTCGTTTTTACGACTTCGGTTCGAGGAGTCGAGATGTCTATTACACCGGCCACCATTGGGACTGTGCTTGGTATGGAGGCCCGTACCGATGGTATTGACTATCTTCAGGCCGGTTATGGTGCCATTGGTGATTGGACAAGGATGCTCAGGTTTCTTTGTGTTCCTGACGCCGAGAACAACGAAAACGCGATCTTATCTAAGGATTTAAGACTGGAGTATCGGTTTCTTAATTTTGTGGTTTGCTACAATGTCATGCCTTTAGCAAACACAAAGATTATAAGGTGGGATCGTGTGCTGTATCTCTATCTCCTTGGTCATCCAGAGATTGTTCAGGAGCGAAACATTAATTTGAACGTCCCTTTTCTGATTTGGAAGCGGATGGCGCGAGAGATAAAAACTTCGAGTAAGAAGGATCGCCTTCCTTATCTACTGTTGATCATGCGAATTCTCCGACTTCATGAGGTAAACATTGACTGTTCCTCATATGAGCATCCTCTTGGACCTATTGGGGAGACGACGATGGTTAAGTCTCGGGCTCAACTTCATCCTGGTGCTCCTCCTCCTGTTCATCCACCTGCTCCACCTTCTCCGCCTCAGGCTGCTCCGGATGATGGTGCATCCATGTCCTCGATTTTTAGTGAGCAGCAGCGACTTTCCGGTGAGTTAGAGAGACAGGGATCGGTTCAGGATGTCATTCGTCAAGATATTGTCAAGCTCAAGAGGCGCCAAGGGCGGTTTTCTCAGTATTTGCGCCTTCTTTGTGAGAAGATGGGATGTACGGGATCTGAGATGCCTCCACCTGACACCGACTCCGAATAGGGTGCTCGGGTCCTCGTTTTTGTCGTTTTGGCTTTTTGTGACAAAAAGGGGGAGATGATGATGCTTATGATATTAGTTTTTGCTTTTCTAGGAGATGTTAGTTTTTGCTTTTGCTGCAGATGTTAGATGTTTTTTATATGACTCTGGACTGTAACTATGACTATTTGCTTTTATGCTTAATGGAATCTTTGATGCTTGAATCGGTGTTGAGAGTTTTTGCAGGAACATTCAAGACTTCAAGACTCCGATGTCTAGGTCATAGAGTTTATAACAGGGTTAGAGTCTGTAATTTTTGTTTTTATTGGATCGGTCATGCGGGGGTTATTGTTTGGTGATTGCAGTAATCCTTTTCTTTCTGGTTTTGAGTTTTGCACGGGCTTCTTATTGTGTTTTGTCACGAAATCGCCAAAGGGGGAGATTGTTAAGGATTTTATAAGTTGGCGTATTTCGTGTAGTGTTTGGAGTCTTGAAGGAGTCAGGAGCACACTTGGACAAAGAAGATGCGAACGGGCGTTACAAGACTCTGGCACTGAAGCTCGGCACCTCAGGTATGATACTAAGATCATTTATAGTGTTTTTGATCAAAGATATAGTAGTTAGAAGACTTAGATTAATTTCTATTTAATAAAAAATCAAAGCTGGAAAAATCTGATTCAGATCCGGATCTGAAGGGTGTGATCCGGATCCCGTAAGCAAGGTTTCTGCGCAACTATAATTGAGATCCGGACACAGGTTGTGATCCGGATCCGTACCTTGGTGTCTCAAGCGTAAGGGTGGACCGGATCTAAGAGATTGGATCTGGATCCCGAAGCCTAGTGTTTTGATGTTGCGCATCCTAGGACCGGATCCTATGGTTTAGGACCGGACCCAATGAAAATTGTTTTTGAATAACGGAAGAGAGAACCGGTTGACGGGGTCAGGTCCGGACCTCCCAAGACTGGTCTCTGAGTATGGGGTCCGGACCTTGGCTGCGGGAAATCTTTCCAGATTTGGTTGTTTTAATCCTAATCTATCTCTAAGTCTCCTAAACATTATATAAGGACCATGTGGGTTCAGAATTTGATATGCTTACAATCTTATTCTCTTTTGAAAACCCTAGAAACTCTTTTTAAACATAATGTTTTTCTAAATCAGAGTTTCGGCGGTATTGATCATCAAATTGGTTCTAGGTTTTTGATTATTCTTTTGGAATCAAGTTGATGATCAATTAAAAAGAGATCCCCCATCGGTTTTGGTTTTTAATTGTTAAAATCACCATAAATCATCGTCTTTTACTCCGGATGGAGATTGGCGCGGAGATCGCGTGAAGGACCGTGGATTCGGTGGACGCGTCGAGGATTCGGAGCGTTGTTGTGGCAAGGATTTGCGGCGTGATCGATTGAAGGATTTCAAGCGATCGAGGACTAGCGAAAGAGATCCACATTGGAGAATTGGTAAAGTTGGGTTAGGTCATCGGTAAATCACCTTGTACTCAATTTGATTCTTAGTGGATTTTCGTGTGATCGGTCCCGTGGGTTTTTCTCTCCGTTTTGGAGTTTTCCCACGTTAAAATCTCGTGTGTGGATTTTAATTTCCGCATTTATTTTTAAAACGCATTGAGATTTGTGGTTTTTGGCCGTTACACCTATTCACCCCCCTCTAGGTGTCGATAACCTTTTAGATCTTTGGGATCCATATCTTACAAATGTCAAACTCAAGACTCTACTAGTGTTGTATACACTACTTGTTCTTGTCGTCGTTCTTTCATGCCATACATGTTATCTAAGCATTCTAGACTCATCATTGCCACATTCTCTAAGTACATGTCCAATGTCACATTCACTTGCCAATTACACCAAGTTCTTGTTCTTGTTCTTGTTCTTTAGCATGCATACATAGGGTTCTTGTTCTTTATCATACGATCTCATAGTACTATTTCTCATGCATTTGATCTCACAAATTGCAATATAAACTCATAATTACCCTACCATGCATTATGCTCAACATATATAGAATGCTCAAAAGTGACACTTAGACATAGAAAGAATTCCGGTGTCCTTGGAATGCACCACCCACCTCTAAATATTATAGATGGGTTGTCCGACAAGTTTCGTGCTCAACCGACGCCTATTTTGAAATCTGCGCAGTTAACAGAGCCTGCATCAGGCTAGCTTACATAGTAACTCATACATATGCTTTTCGTTTAAATAAACGGAGTTGTCCCACGCGTCGGGGATACTCCCAATTAGGTTTCTACAAGGTCAATTTGACCCTAGAACCTCTACGGCCAAAAGCCCCAAATTTGAGTGCTCTACCAAGCCCTATGTGAAACCCTTGGTTTTTATCTCTTAAACAAGCAAAAGATAGCTTGTTAATCCTCTTAGAGTTCATCTAGAACAATTTAAACCACTATTAGGGTCTCTACTTGAAACCCTAAGAATCCACCATGAGAGGACCTTGTGCTCCCATGGGTTTTCATGGAGCTCAAGTCTCAAGAGACCTCTAAACATGAGAGAAGCTCAAAACTCTAGGTTTCATGGAAGAAAATCCAAACCCTAGCCTAGGTTTTCCATAAAACCTCACCTTGGCCCAAGCTATCCCAATATCCACCTTGTAGGAGAGCTTCTTGAACCTACAAGGCTTCCAAAATCTCCTCCTTAGGCTTCTTATTCTTCTTCTCCAAGCTCTAGGAGCAAATCTCTAGAGAGAGAAAGAGAGGAAATAAGAGGGAGGGGTGTTGGGGTGAATGGCTGTGAAAGAGAGGGCCATTGGGTATATTACATGTTGTAACATTAGCATTTAAACCCCTTCAATCTCAAAAATCACAAACTGCACAATCTGTGCAGTTTTCGGGCTTAGAGACCGGTCTCTGGTCACAAGGACCGGTCCCAGAGAGGGGTCATCAGGGTACTTAGCCAGTTTCAGGCTGTTTCGCATGCTAAGACCGGTCTCAGTCCTCAGGGACCGGTCTCTGGGGGAGGGAGGTGTTAAGGAATTGTCTAAGTTGGCGAGTTTCGTGTGATTGTAAGGAGTTTTGGAGACGAAGATGAATATCGAATCAAAGGTTTAACAAAATGAGCAATTCAAGAGCAAAATCAAGAAAGGATGAAGTTCGGTAATTCAGGTATGAACTAGGACACTTTATGGTGTAGTTTAATTCATAAAAACATGATTATAAGACACTAGAAGTTTTGAAGTTGAGTTTTTAACGAAATTGAGTTTTCATACTACATAATTGGTTGTGAGGACCGGTCCCCACGTTGGGAGGACCGGTTCCAGTAAGCACCTTCTGCGCAACAATGCATGAGGGACCGGTTCCTTGTCTTTGAAGACCGGTTCCAGTAAGCCCTCTTTGCATTACATTGATAAGAGACCGGTTCCCTGTCTTTGAGGACCGGTTCCAGTAAGCCCTCTTTTCATGACGCAAAGAGAGAGACCGGTCTCCCATCTTTGAGGACCGGTTCCAGTAACTGGGATTTTCCATGACGCAAAGAGAGACCGGTCCCCTGGATCAAAGAAATCGGTCTGTTGGTAATTAAATTCTGTTGCGCAGAGGAGGACCGGTCTCTGAAGACGAAATCTATTTTTAAAGATCGTGTTTTTAAAACTAAATCTATCTAGATGTCTTCTAAACATATAAATATGAGATGAGGGGTCATAGGTATACAAGACTTAGAGAGAAATAATATGAAAAACCCTAGAAAGCTTGTGATGTTTTTCTTCGATCCATAGTTTTCAAAAATCAAGCTTTTAGGGTTCGATCATCGATACGATTCTACGAAAAGAATTTGATATCTTTAAGAATCGTTTTGATGATGAACTTCTAGGGTTTTCGCTCCTCATCTCATATGTGCTTTCTAAATTCATAAAATCACCACAAAGTTTCCTCAATCTCTTCGAACTTCGGACGAAGTTTGGCGCGTGGATTTCGCGTGAAGGCCGTGGATTCGGTGAGCGTTTCGTGGATTCGAGACGTGGATGCTGTGAGGATTTGCAGTGGGATCGATAGAAGGATTTCCGTCGATCGAGGACCAACGGAGACGATCTACAACGACGATTCGGTAAAATCGAGTTGTGTTTTGGGTCAAATCACTTGTACTTGATTTTTCTATAGTGGATGGTTTTGCGTGATTGGTCCCGTGGGTTTTTCTCTCAGATTTGGAGTTTTCCCACATTAAATCTCGGTGTTTGATTTTTATTTTCCGCATTTATTTTATTTTGCATCGAGATTCCTTATTTTTGCCGTTTACACCTATTCACCCCCCTCTAGGTGTTAATTACCTTTTAGATCTTTGGGATTCATATCTCACAATTGGTATCAGAGCGGGTATAGGTTGTAATCTATGGCTGAGGGCGGTAACATTAATCGACCTCCGCTTTTTGATGGCACTAATTACGCTTACTGGAAAGTTCGTATGAGAGCGTTCCTTATTGCCATCGACGAGCGAGTTTGGCAATCAATTGAATTTGGATGGAAACATCCAACTGAGGTTGTCGATAATGTTAGCGGCCCTAAACCTAGAAATAAGTGGACGAAGGAAGAAAATGAATTATCATCGTTTAATGGGAAGGGTATCAATGCTTTATTCAATTCTTTAAATCAAACGGAATTTTCTCGTGTCTCGGCGTGTCAAGCCCCCAAGGAGATTTGGGACACATTACAAGTTACGACTTCGTTGTCGCAATCAACCCACATGAACACTCCGTTCGTGGATCGCATCCAACTCACCCATAGACTTATCGGCTAGGCCGATTACATCGATCTCCTTAGGTGAGCCATCGGCCACCAATCTTACGTATGCCTATCGCCTATACCTGTCTCAACTACGCGTAGCGTCTTCCGCTCACGGATGCAGACCCAATCATAATCGGGCGAAATTCTCACTTTGGAATTCGCACTCACTCCAACCCAGAGCAACCATGACCCCAAACCACATAAAATCCTCGGGTTGGGTCACTACACACTCGGTGCATCATCAATCTCGCGATCCTACATGACAAACTCTACCGAGTCACACGCACCACTACCGGCTCCTGGGCACCTAATGCGAGCCATCAGCCCCACGATGATCACAGGCACGCTTCACACTTAGCGATGCCACAGTGCTACTGCCTGCACACTCACCCGGCTGAGCCAGTTCCGCACGCCACGAGTACCTACACTCGTGCGTTCTATGCTCCATAAACTAAATTTTTAGCATTAGGCACTCCTGCCTATGCGCACCGGTCACAAGCACGACTCGTCCACCTCAACTCAAGGTACCACAAGACCTACGTGCTCGTACTCGGCAACTATCCGCTCGCTCTTTCAACAGTGATTATACTTTCACTGTTCGTTCTATCGAAACTATATCCGAAAATCTTGATCTACTCTTGTGTTCAAAAGAGTTATGATTCGACTCTCGCAATCGGCTAATCACTTTGCCTTGGGAGTCGGTTTGGTATCTCCATCTTTATCGCGAGTCTTACCATTAGACTCTCACTAGCGACTCGCTATTGCCAGCTTACTCTCTACCTGTTCCAATAGGTACCACACCTTTGTATGCAAGCATGCCCGGGTATCCTCATTCACCCGTCTACTTGGTCCCTACTATATAATGTATTAATAGTAGCAACCAACCACGACAATGCACGCTATGCACTATCCTTTCATCACGCAGAAGCATGCAATTGCTTCAACTAAACCATACTTGCCGAAACATCGTCGGCAGCAGTAGGTTCCCCAACTTGGGTCGCACACCACGGCCACTTGCCGCCCACAACACATCTCTCGTCCCGCGGCGTACACCGCCGCGCCTGGTGAGATCTTCTACAATCCCGCATCCTAAAGAAGTCACAGAGGCACTCCCAGGGTTCGGGATTGCAACCGCACTCAAAATACACACTGCCCAAACTGGGCAAGTTTTGAGTATGGGGACCGGTCTTCGCCATGGAGACCGGTCTCCAAGTGTACCTGCCCTCGGGTCTGCGCACATGGAGACCGGTCCTCATGTAGGGAGACCGGTCCCCAATGTCTTCGGGGCAGAATCAGCGTACTGAGTCCGGACATCCTACAATGTCCGGTCCTTGGTTGTTCGGTCTTCGCATCAATGTCCGGACATCCGTCCAGAATTTTGAAGCTTCCCTCCTGCTTGCGCATTTCACACTCGAGGCCAACTCCGGTGCACACTTCACCTTCGGATTAGCTTCGAACTTTTCGAAGCTCATCTCCTCGACAATTAGTTGATGCTGAGCGAAGTCAAATTCTCATATTCCGAGAATTCACTTCCCTACCTGCGCAACCTTGACAACGTCAGGCCGAAGTCTCCACACGACCAAATTGGCCACATTGTCATCATCCCGCACTACGTCAGGGACGCAACTCACGATACGAGAAAATTCTCGCTCGCATTGCCTCACGGTGCGGTCTACATACCACAGCTTCGGGAGCCTCTCCTGAAGCCTTCACCTTCCACCATCGAGGAAGTAAACGGAGAATGCTAATCCCGAAACTCATCCAAAACCATAGGAGGGAGACACGGCAATCGATCCCACTCGACGCCGATCCTCTACACTTCGTCGCAACTCCCGGCCGTACTCAACGAACCGAAACTGGTGTGGTCACCACGGACCCACCGTCTCTGGGAGTCTTTCCACTTGCTCCTTCCAGCATATGGCATCCTTCTGCTGACATCGCACTAATTCGACTTGTGGCCTCATCACTATCACAGGTGGGGCCAACAGATAGTGAAGTTTCAATTCTCCGCTCGCATCGAATCGCTCAGGATCATCACTTGTCCCGACCCGCATCGATCTAATTAAAGATCGCCTACGCCGTACCATCGCTTTCTAAGACACGACAACTCGGTCAACTCTCGACCCTCAAGGTCGAGCGCGAAACAACTGACACCGACTCAAATCAGGCGAAAGTCACACAAGGGCGTCTATTCTCATCGCTCGGTTTCATGTTGTATGCATCCAACATGATCACCCTCGGTTGCGAATAACGACACCTCGAGTCTACCTCCAATATCCGTTTTAGAGGTTTCTACTTTTGACCCAATCAATTAAACTTTCGCCGCATGTCTCAAGTCCTCGTCTCTCACGAGCCTATAACCTTAAGGTTTACCGTCCTAAGGTCTCCTAGGTCAATCCTAGACTTTCTCTCTTTGCTTGCTCTTAACTCGCTCTGATACCACACAGTCTGTCACGCCCCGAGCCCGCTACCAATTTGGTCCGGCCCGGGCACGTCAAACAGACGCCGAACGGACAGCACCTCCCCTGTCCGCCCAAGGCTAAAGCGACGAGATCAAGTACAACAAGTTCCCAGGAAACAACTTGAATACGTACAAGATCATACAACAACGACGAGAGCACAACCAGTGCTAAACATACAAGAGCAAGCATCACGAGTAACATACAAGTGAATAAAAGAGAGATACTAATCTATTACATCCATACAACTGCTTAATACAAATTGATTGCCATACAACATCCAAATATGAACATAAAGCTTACATCCTCGAGAATATAACATGAGATGTACAATCATTCAAAATACCTCACAACCTATACATCATCTACTCTCCAATATACATATGGAAACTCTAATGCAAATAGGAAGCATCTACTCACTAGCACTAGGGCGCTAAGCCCCTACCACGATTCTCAGCTGGCGCACTCGTACCTGTACCTGTAATAGTACCCCAACCACACGGGGTGAGAACTATATAAATATAGTTCCCAGTGGGCTCGGCCGCCGACCCCGCCGATCTTCCCACTAGGTCCAAGGAGGCACAGAAAGATAGATAGATAGATAGATAGATAGATCGACATAATAGAAATCAGCAGCTATACTGTAAATAGACATGCAATATCTAGCTATGCCTCAGGTCAGTGTAATGCATGCACAAACTCATAGTGAAGCTAACTACTATACCACTATGTTCAATGTCATCTAGCAACAACCTACTATCATGCTAGTGTACCTCGACGACATAATGAATGTAACTACAATACAGCTATACAGTCCACTATGTCACATCCTGGTATGAGTGCAAATTCTCTTATGCTGTTCATGTTATGACCCAATCCATGACCCAATCCATTAGGCTACCCCGCCTAAGACTTCAAGTCCTATGACCCAATCCCTTAGGCTACCCCGCCTAAGATTTCACATCGTGTGGTCATCTTGCTCTACTAATCCCAACACATAATCTCACTCAGCCTATCTCAACTCATACCTCAAAGGTCCTAGGTAAAGAGCTACCCCGCTCCTTACCCGACACAATCTCAATCTGCTAGTCTCAGCTCATATCTCACAAGTTCTAGGTAAAGAGCTACCCCGCTCTTTACCCGATACAATCTCACTCTACTAAGTACAAGGCTACTCCACTCAAATCTCATAGGTGAAGGAATAGTATGTCCACTCAGGATCTGAGGCTAGATCCATTAGGCCATCTATTAGGCAACTATGCTCAACGACAATGTAACTCATAGTAAGGGCTAACTACCATACTACTATGCTCAAAGGTTTGCCATTTCTTTGTGAACCCAATCTCTTGGCTGGCCCGAGGGCTTGCCTCACTCTCGCGTCCCTTCTCTCGACAGCGAGGAGTCTAAACCGCTCAACCCGCCCGAGACCGTCGTGGATAGCAAGCTACTAACCGCCGTAGCTCCTACCGTAGCGTGTGCCTAATACTCCGGAGTGCACAAACCGTGTGGAGCGACCACCACGAGTATAACAGACAACGCGAGCACGATCCAATCCTCGCCCACGGAGGATACCCTACCAACTAGGGTGTTCATCATATCTTTTGTCACGCCCCGGGACCCAGCGGAAGCCCGCCCGGCGCGTGCCCAGACCCGCCGTATGTCTACAACATACAAGGCGTCTAACAAAAAAACAATAAATGACCAACAAAATAAAAGAATCTAGAAGTATCAGAGCAGTATAACAACTAGAATTCTAAACAATTAAGCATAAAAGAAGTGACTAAAAATAAAGTACCAAATCCACTAAGAACTATAAAAGAGTAATACAACAGTAACCTCCACGAGCAACAACTAAGGATCCCAAAGCGAAAACTAATATAATATATGGTGGTCTCTATCACTGGATACAAAAGATCACTCTCTCACAACACAAAAAAGAGAGGAAGAACCACCTAAACAAAAGTGGCAACGAAGCTAGCTATCTAGGCGACTCCCTTGCCGCGATCCTGTGCCTCCGCCTGCAGCCGAAGGCTCTAAACACATTAGAAAAACGGGCGTGAGAACTATTAAAAATAGTTTCCGGTGGGCAATTACGACTTCGATTTGCAAGCTCCACTAGGCCCCAAAACTAAGCAAGTAAGTGTAAGCGAAATAAATAACGAGTAAGCTACTAAAGCATGATATCTCTACTTAGCATAAATAAGCATAAGTAAACGACTATTCTAAGCATGAATAGTAAGTATAACCAACAGACCAATATCCATAGCAATAGTAAAGAGTTAAAGTTTACTATTCTAACCATAGCCCAATAATTCCACAAGTGATAGTAAGGTGTTAAAGTTTACCATTCTAGTCAAAGTCCACAGTTTTCATTAAACTACATTAAGTTTAAGCACAATAAGTTCAACCCGAAGGCGATATGGCCGATGCCCACCCGAAGGCTGCCTAGCCCAAATGCCGAGCCTAATGGCCCCGTAGTAGTCAACATTCCCACCCTAGGAATGCGACTGTCCCACGGCAATCCACTTCGGCGACCAATCCCGCACGGCGAATACAAGAAACGCGTTGGCCAACTCCGGAGTGTCGGCTTGTAGGGAGCTACCCTCACAAGCATGTGCGAATGAGCACAATGGCAAAAGTCACAAAGCTCGTCACAAGTCCCAAATCATCATGTCTCTAACATGGAATGTACAATTGTCCACAAGGCCTATCTCTATGTCATCATGTCTCTAACATGGAATATAGTATATGTTAAGTGGCCTATGTCAAGTCTCTATGTTGCGATTTCATAGTTTTCTATGTTAAGTGCCGCTTTATGACACTTAAGGTTTCTAAGTCCCAACATGTATTTAATGTTCACAATTAACATTATCAAAGCTAAAATCACCATAAATGGCACACTCCCAGGCGCCCCCAAGAACCACCCCCACATGCATGCAGTTTAACCCAAATAGCTCTACTATATAGAGTGGAAATTTTATCATACATAAGGCATGCATTTTAAGTGATTCAAAATTCATAATAAATCTATTTAGCATGAATATGCATTCAAAATAATTAAATCAAACCAACTAAGCACTTAGGAGCCATTTGCTCCTATGCTCATGAAGCCAAACCCACCGAGTGCGAAAATCGCCGATCCGAATCGCTAACTAAGCTTCGATTCCTACTCCTAGCACCCTACAAGGCATGCCATAGGAATTACAAACTCAAAAGATGAGTCTTGAGTTCAAACAATAAGAAACTCTACTAAAGGGTGAAGAATACTCACCGAAAGCGAAGAAAGTGCTCTTGATCTCCAAATGGGAGTTAGAGTCCTTCTAATCCAACCTAAATCAAAGTTCTAAACTCATCAATTAGGTCCCAAAGGCCCTCAATCGAAAATCCCCAAATCCTAACCCTAGAATCCCATTCTAGGGTTTCATCTCACAAAACCCACAAAATTCGAAACTAGAGGAAAGAGATCACTCACATACCTCTAAGAAGCTCTAATCCAAGCTCAAAAAGCCCTAGGCTTGAAGCTTGATCCTCCACAAAGCTCCAAAAAGTAAGCTCCAAGCTCCAACAAGAAGATAATGGCTCTAGGTGGCCAAAGGAGAGGAGAGAGAGATCAATCTCCTAACAATCCACCAAAAATCCAAAAGAGCACAAGGGTTTAGAGAGAAGGTCTCCTACCTTGCTTCTTGTGATGGAGGGCTCAAATGAAGCCCTAGGGGTGTGTGGGGACCTAATAGAAGCAACAAGATGCTAAAACACCCCCGATTCGGTCTGCTCACATTACTCGGTTGTACCGGTACAAACCCATTTGGTACCGGTATAAACCCTGCTAAACAGCCAAACCCGAGCCTCGGGTTGGCCAAGTCTGCCTCTTTATACCGGTATAAATCTTGGTCTGTACCGGTATAGCAATCATTTTGTACCGGTATAGACACCGTTTTGTACCGGTATAAGGCACAGAATTTCCAACCCGAGAGCCACCTAAAATCCAACTTTTTGGACTTTAGGGCTTGGGACTCATCCCCAAACCTCGGTACACGCGCCATAGGTCGGAACACAGTCAACGACCCTCCAGAAAATCTGGAAAAGCTCCAAACTCAAGTCAGATACTCGAACTCCGCAGTTTGCGCAAGTCCAGTATGTTACATTCACCCCTCCTAAAAAGGAGTTTCGTCCGCGAAACTCTAAAGCGAACTCATACCTCAAGATTCCATCTGAAAGAGATGGGGATAGCGCTCCTGCAGTGCGCTCTCAGGCTCCCACGTGGCCTCTCGCTCCTCGTGGTTGCTCCAAAGAACCTTCACGTACGGAATGTCCCGATTCCGCAATTTCTTCACCTCGCGAGCCAAGATCTTCACGGGTTGCTCCTCGAAGCTCAAATCCTCCCGCAGCTCTATGGGTATAGCCTCCAATACATGAGCCGGATCATGGATATACTTCCGAAGGACCGATACATGAAAGACGTTGTGCACGCCCGATAGGTTCGGCGGTAGAGCAAGTCGATACGCTACCGGACCTATACGTTCCAAGATCTCATATGGTCCAATAAACCGAGGACTTAACTTACCTCGAATTTCAAATCTCCGAATTCCCTTTGACGGCGAGACTTTCAAGAAGACATGATCTCCAATCTGAAACTCCAAGTCTCGTCGGCGTTTATCTGCATAGCTCCTCTGCCTACTCAGGGCCGTCAGTAGTCGCTCCCGAGCGATTCGAACTTTATCCTCGCTGAGCACTTCGGGGCCTAAAGCCAATCTTTCGCCCACTTCACTCCAATGAAGTGGCGATCTGCACTTTCGTCCATACAATGCCTCGAACGGTGCCATCTTGATACTTGCTTGATAACTATTGTTATAAGCAAACTCCGCCATAGGTAGATGCTGCGACCATCCCCCCCGAAAGTCAATCACACATGCTCGAAGCATGTCCTCTAGAGACTGTATAGTGCACTCCGACCGTCCGTCACTGCGGGGGTGGAAAGCGATCTTGAAATCCAATCTAGTACCCAAGGCGTCTGTAGACTCCTCCGAAGTGTGACACAAAGCGAGTGTCCCTGTCAGATACGATCGATGTAGGTACTCCATGAAGTCGCACAATCTCATCAAGGTACACTTGTGCGAGCTTCTCTCCAGCCCAAGTAGTATGGATAGGTATAAAGTGCGCCGACTTCGTCAACCTATCCACAATCACCCAAATAGCATCATGCCCCGCTTGAGAGCGAGGCAATCCAGTCACGAAGTCCATGGTGATCTTCTCCCACTTCCACACGGGAATAGGCAAACTCTGAAGTTTTCCCGCTGGAACTCGATGCTCAGCTTTCACTTGTTGGCAAGTTAAACATCTAGCAACAAACTCGCCAACATCCTTCTTCATCCCAGGCCACCAATAGAGTAACCTCAAGTCCTTGTACATTTTGGTGCCTCCTGGATGAATAGCATAAGGTGCCCTGTGTGCCTCCTGAAGGATGTCCTCTCTAAGTCCCAAATCCGCACACAAATCCGTCCACCAAAGCGCATCACTCCCTGATCATCCACAAGGAAGTCACCGGTGCAACCATCAACCATTTTGTCTCGAATCCTTTGCAACTCTAAGTCAAGAGCTTGCTTCTCTTTAATTCTATCCATAAGAGTAGGTTGCACAACCATAGTCATCAGCCGCAAAGGTGTATCGGGAGTCACTACCTCCAACTCCAACCGCTTCATCTGCTCGATCAACTGCGGTTGAGTAACAACATGCATCGCTAAGTTTTCAGTCGATTTCCGACTTAGCGCATCCGCCACCACGTTAGCCTTGCCCGGGTGGTAGAGAATAGTCAAATCATAATCCTTGAGTAGCTCCAACCATCTGCGCTGTCTCAAGTTCAACTCCTTCTGAGTGAAAAGATACTTCAAGCTCTTGTGATCCGTATAGACCTCGCACCGCTCGCCATACAAATAGTGGCGCCATAGCTTCAATGCAAAGACCACGGCCGCTAACTCCAAGTCGTGTGTAGGATAGTTCTTCTCATATTCCTTTAATTGGCGAGATGCATACGCGATCACCTTGTCACCCTGCATCAAAACACAACCCAATCCGTTAAGAGATGCATCACTATAAACCACATACCTGCTCCAGCAATAGGTAATGTGAGGATTGGAGCGGTCGTCAATCTCAGCTTCAACTCTTGAAAGCTCTTTTCACACGCATCATTCCAAATGAATTTAGCTCCTTTGTGCGTGAGCCTCGTGAGGGAAGTAGATAACTTCGCAAAGCCCTCCACGAATCTGCGGTAGTAGCCGGCCAAACCAAGGAAACTCCTGATCTCTGTGACGCTCGTCGGTCTTGGCCAATCCTGAATGGCTTCTATCTTTCTAGGATCCACTGCTATACCTGATCCTGAAATCACATGTCCCAGAAAAGCCACTTCTCGAAGCCAAAATTCGCACTTCTTCGGCTGTGCAAATAACTTCTTTTCCCGAAGCACTTGAAGTACCAATCTCAAGTGTTCCTCGTGTTCCACATCACTTCGGGAATAAACCAAGATGTCGTCGATGAAGACCACGACGAACTTTGTCTAGATAAGGCTTGAAAACACGGTTCATTAGATGCATAAAAGCTGCCGGGGCATTAGTAAGCCCAAACGGCATAACAGTGAACTCATAATGTCCATACCGTGATCTAAAAGCCGTCTTCGCCACATCCCCAGGCGCAATCTTCAACTGATGGTATCCCGACTTCAAGTCTATCTTGGAATACACATTCGATCCTTGAAGTTAATCAAAAAGATCATCAATCCTCGGCAACGGATACTTATTCTTGATCGTGACTTTATTAAGTTCACGATAGTCCACGCAAAGGCGAAGTGATCCGTTCTTCTTCTTCACAATAAGAACCGGTGCTCCCCAAGGTGACACACTCGGTCGAATGAAGCCCTTGTCCAACATATCCTGTAACTGTGCCCTCAGCTCCTTTAACTCTGCCGGTGCCATCCTATAGGGTGCCTTCGAGACTGGGGTAGTCCCCGGAACGAGATCTACCACAAATTCGATCTCACTATCAGGTGGCATGCACAGTAGCTCCGCCTGAAACACGTCCTGAAACTCCCGTACCACCGGGATATCCTCGATCCTAGGGGTATCATCCTCACCCCTCAATGCGATACTAGCCAAATAGGCTACGCATCCCCGGTTGATCAGTTGCCTAGCTCGAGACGAACTGATCGACATCGCAAAAAGCGAACTCTGACATCCTCTAAACACCACCTCACTCTGACCCGGTTCTCTAAAGTAAGCAGTTCGATTAACACAATCGATAGTGGCGTAGTATCTAGTCAACCAATCCATACCCAAAACCACGTCAAAATCCCCCAACTTGCGCACTACTCGCAAATCCGCGGGCATGGTCCAATCCCCTACCCGAATAGGGCAACTGGGGCAATACTCTCGCACGTCCACAATGTGGTCGGGTACAACAATACGTCCAGGGTGTAGGAAAGGAACAAACTGGATGTCATGCAACTCTGCAGACAGCCGATCTATAAATGAATGTGATGCGCCGGTATCAAATAATGCACGTACTCTAATGCCATCAAGTAAAATGATACACCGCCACCACATCCTCACTGTCGCCGCCTCGATCTGCGCGGCGTACATGCGCCCACTCGGTGCACGACGTGACCCTCGCTACGGCGGCTGGACGGTCGGCCGCCCGGTCTGATGCTTGTCGACGGGGTCCCACAGGGGCGGTGGTAGAGCCGGTGCCGATACGAGAGAAGTGTGGTGCGTGCGAACCGGCACTCGGTACGGATGTGGCCCTCACCGGCCACACTAGAAGCACACTGCCTGCCGTGGACAACTGCGGCGGGTGGTGAGGACCACCGCAGATCACACACCGGGAGGTCGGCGTCGGTCGGGTCCTCTCGGCCGGGGCGGTGCGCCACGGCTGCGGCTGGCGGTGTCTCGGATGCTTCGGTGGCCTCCTAGAGTGCGTCGCTCGCACCCTCGGCCGCGGGCCTCTTGCCCTTCCCCCTTGTCCAAACCCTCGCGTCTCTCCCCGCACCATGGCCGCGCCGCTCTCTACGTTGAGCGCGCGGTTCACCACCGTCGGTAAGTCCGAAGCTCGGAGGACCGCACGAACCGGAAAATCGACGGTCGCGATCCACGCTCGAAAATGCGGGCCTTATCCTCGTCGTCCGCACGACGAAGGGCACGCAATGCGAGAAAACTCTCTCTCGTACTCGGCTACGAGATCTGTCCCCTCGTGTCGTGCGCAAACTCGCTCCATTCGCCTCTTGACGGCGAAGTAGTGTGCCAACGGTAGCTCCTTGAACCTCGTCCAAGTAATAGAAGCTAAGTGTCGGGGTTCTCTCGGAGATCCATCCACCACCGTAGGCCTCGCCGTCCAAGTGGTGGGTGGCGAGCCACACTCTGTCCCGCTCCTCCACGAACGTGTCACGGAACGGTTCTCCATGTGCATCAACCACTTTTCCACGATCCGGTGGTCGACCTTCTCTCCGTCAAAGGTCCTCGGGCTGCACCTCCTGAACTCCTTGAGGCGAGCCATGAGTCGATCCCTCTCGGCTCCCTGAGCCATAACTGGAAATGCCGCTGCCACCGGTGATGCTCGAACTGGCGGGGTGTCCCGGTCCTCCTCCCGGCGCTCAACTGCCGGAGTCGTCTGGTGTGAGCCGGCCGCGGGGGATTGCGCCCGCGGTAAGTCAACCTCGGGCGTCTTTGGCGGTGAAGGGCACGAGCCTCCCTCGCGGCCCGCTGCCGCGATGGAGATCCTCCATGCGCTTCATGCGCGCTTCCTGTCGCTGGGCCGCGGTCGCCTGCTGCGTCACCAAAGCCGTGAGGGCCGCCAACTGGCCCCTCAACTCACGGACCTCGCCGGATCCGGAGGTAGCGGAGGCCTCGACCTCCTCAAAAGTTGCCGCATTGTCCGCTCCAACAGATTTCGAGCGAGTTATCGGCATCACCACTACAACATCATAAAAGCGCAAGTTAGTAAGCTCACGCAATCGCATCCCCGCTCATGCTATAAATACCCAAATCATGCGAAAGTAATGAAGTGTCATTTACTACTAACTCCGATGTTACGTTGTCGGCCGCCAACGTAACCCTCCAGTTAGGAGTTATACACTTCGGTCCAACTCTACTTACTAGAGTTATTCAAGATACCCAATCTTAATACTTTCGCTCACAAGTTAAATAGACCTCGTCACTCACGAGCCTATATCCTATAGTCCAACCGGCCTAAGGTTTGCTAGGTCCACAAGAAGACTCAACCCTAGTCTCTGATACCAATTTAATCTGTCACGCCCGGACCCGGCGGACGCCGCCACAGGCGCACTCCGCCGCGTATGTCTACAACATACAAGGCGTCTAACAAAAAAACAATAAATGACCAACAAAATAAAAGAATCTAGAAGTATCAGAGCAGTATAACAACTAGAATTCTAAACAATTAAGCATAAAAGAAGTGACTAAAAATAAAGTACCAAATCCACTAAGAACTATAAAAGAGTAATACAACAGTAACCTCCACGAGCAACAACTAAGGATCTCAAAGCGAAAACTAATATAATACATGGTGGTCTCTATCACTGGATACAAAAGATCACTCTCTAACAACACAAAAAGAGAGGAAGAACCACCTAAACAAAAGTGGCAACGAAGCTAGCTATCTAGGCGACTCCCTTGCCGCGATCCCGTGCCTCCGCCGGTGCCGAAGGCTCTGAAACACATTAGAAAAAGAGGGCGTGAGAACTATTAAAAATAGTTCCCAGTGGGCAATTACCGACTTCGATTTGCAAGCTCCACTAGGCCCCAAAACTAAGCAAGTAAGTGTAAGCGAAATAAATAACGAGTAAGCTACTAAAGCATGATATCTCTACTTAGCATAAATAAGCATAAGTAAACGACTATTCTAAGCATGAATAGTAAGTATAACCAACAGTCCAATATCCATAGCAATAGTAAAGAGTTAAAGTTTACTATTCTAACCATAGCCCAATAATTCCACAAGTGATAGTAAGGTGTTAAAGTTTACCATTCTAGTCAAAGTCCACAGTTTTCATTAAACTACATTAAGTTTAAGCACAATAAGTTCAACCCGAAGGCGATATGGCCGATGCCCACCCGAAGGCTGCCTAGCCCAAATGCCGAGCCTAATGGCCCCGTAGTAGTCAACATTCCCACCCGAAGAATGAGACTGTCCCACGGCAATCCACTTCGGCGCCCAATCCCGCACGGCGAATACAAGAAACGCGTTGGAGCTACCCTCACAAGCATGTGCGAATGAGCACAATGGCAAAAGTCACAAAGCTCGTCACAAGTCCCAAATCATCATGTCTCTAACATGGAATGTACAATTGTCCACAAGGCCTATCTCTATGTCATCATGTCTCTAACATGGAATATAGTATATGTTAAGTGGCCTATGTCAAGTCTCTATGTTGCAGTTTCATAGTTTTCTATGTTAAGTGCCGCTTTATGACACTTAAGGTTTCTAAGTCCCAACATGTATTTAATGTTCACAATTAACATTATCAAAGCTAAAATCACCATAAATGGCACACTCCCAGGCGCCCCCAAGAACCACCCCCACATGCATGCAGTTTAACCCAAATAGCTCTACTATATAGAGTGGAAATTTTATCATACATAAGGCATGCATTTTAAGTGATTCAAAATTCATAATAAATCTATTTAGCATGAATATGCATTCAAAATAATTAAATCAAACCAACTAAGCACTTAGGAGCCATTTGCTCCTATGCTCATGAAGCCAAACCCACCGAGTGCGAAAATCGCCGATCCGAATCGCTAACTAAGCTTCGATTCCTACTCCTAGCACCCTACAAGGCATGCCATAGGAATTACAAACTCAAAAGATGAGTCTTGAGTTCAAACAATAAGAAACTCTACTAAAGGGTGAAGAATACTCACCGAAGAAAGTGCTCTTGATCTCCAAATGGGAGTTAGAGTCCTTCTAATCCAACCTAAATCAAAGTTCTAAACTCATCAATTAGGTCCCAAAGGCCCTCAATCGAAAATCCCCAAATCCTAACCCTAGAATCCCATTCTAGGGTTTCATCTCACAAAAACCCACAAAATTCGAAACTAGAGGAAAGAGATCACTCACATACCTCTAAGAAGCTCTAATCCAAGCTCAAAAAGCCCTAGGCTTGAAGCTTGATCCTCCACAAAGCTCCAAAAAGCAAGCTCCAAGCTCCAACAAGAAGATAATGGCTCTAGGTGGCCAAAGGAGAAGGAGAGAGAGATCAATCTCCTAACAATCCACCAAAAATCCAAAAGAGCACAAGGGTTTAGAGAGAGAAGGTCTCCTACCTTGCTTGCTGTGATGGAGGGCTCAAATGAAGCCCTAGGGGTGTGTGGGGACCTAATAGAAGCAACAAGATGCTAAAACACCCCTGATTCGGTGCTCACATTACTCGCTTGTACCGGTACAAACCCATTTTGTACCGGTATAAACCCTGCGAAACAGCCAAACCCGAGCCTCGGGTTTGCCAAGTCTGCCCTCTTTATACCGGTATAAATCTTGGTCTGTACCGGTATAGCAATCATTTTGTACCGGTATAGACACCGTTTTGTACCGGTATAAGGCACAGAATTTCCAACCCGAGAGCCACCTAAAATCCAACTTTTTGGACTTTAGGGCTTGGGACTCATCCCCAAACCTCGGTACACGCGCCATAGGTCGGAACACAGTCAACGACCTTCCAGAAAATCTGGAAAAGCTCCAACACAAGTCAAATACTCGAACTCCGCAGTTTGCGCAAGTCCAGTATGTTACATCTTTACACTCACTTTCTAGTGTCTCAACTGGACTAGGCTCCTATGCCACTCACCTAGATCTAACTGACTCTAGGTTCACTGCCAATCCATGTTCCACAACACTAGGTTCATATCTGACCTATGTTACATATCACTAAGTTAATGCCACTCGATCTATCCTAGGTTCAACAACACTAGGTTCACATCTGTTCAACCTATGTTCACGACACTAGGTTAATGCAATATACCACAATTAGAGAAATGCACCTATCCCTATGTTCAATGCCGTAGTATTAACTACACTAGGTTCACATGCAACATGACACTCGTCCATAGATTAACATTAACTAATGCCACATGTCATGGTTTAATGTTCTCAACACACTACTTGCACACGTTCACTAAGTTGTCATTCAACTAGAGTTTAATCCTCATTAATAATGTCATTATAGGGTTTCACGACACTATGTCCCAATCTCATACATATTAAGTTCTTCTTTCATTTAGCATCATAGGTTCGCAATGTCATCTCCTAGTCCTCATGTTCATTACATCAAGTGTTCACATCATAATACTATATTAATCATAGACATCATACTAGGAGTAGGAATGCATGTATCATCACCCTATAATGCAAATCCATAAAGCACTATATATATACATCATGCTATATGAAATTCAATAAAGCACTAAGACATAGAAGGAAGCTCACTGGCTTCTGCCAACACCTCCCACCTTTTTTTGCGTTCCGATTGCTCGTCCTCACTCGCAATCGGCCTCCACGACACTCGATATCGGGTTTGGCCCGGACTCTTGCGCGGCCACCCAAACGGTCACCGATCCCCGATCTGAGATCTCGTGGCGTTACCCCACGCCTTCACGATGCCCTGGTTCCGATTTCACGAATTATGGGCTTCTATTTCGCGTGCTGCGGCTATCTGGTAAGAATATATTAAAATATTAATAACTTCGCACACGCTCGTCGGATCACCGAACCGAGCGCGCCAACGCGTTCGTTATACCCTCAATTAGGTTTACATACCCTCAAATGAGATCAAACTCAAGTATATAGCAAAACCCCATTTTTGACCCTAGGTTTGCTATATTGCAAAATCCACCATTAGAGCCTTAGATTTAAGCTCTAATCATGTATTTAGCATGCTAGGGTTCTACTAAAACCATCCCTAAAGCTTAAAATCCAAACTAGAGAGAGATGCCATTAAAGAGGTAGCAAGCTTACCTCTTAAGCTTGCTCTCATGCACCAAGAGAAGAGGAAGAAGATGGCCTTGATCATCATCATCTTCTTCTTCATCTCCTTCTCTTCCTCCTTCTTCTTCCTCCTTTCTTTCTTTCCTTCCCTTTTCGTTTAGAGAGAGAGGGGGAGAGAGAGAGTTTGTGTTTTTAGGTTTAGAGTGTGAGGGAGTGAAAGAGAGAAGGCCCCAGCCATCTCTAATAACCCCCACATGCCCTATTTGCAAGAAACCCCTCAACTATTCAAACCGCACCAACCGGGCATTTTCGGTGCAGTGGTCCTGGACATCCCCCCATTGTCCTGGACAAAGACTGCGAAATCCATTTTTGCCCATTTGACGTGTCCTGGACATCATCCATTGTCCGGACATCCATTGTCCTGGACAAAGATTCCTTTGTCCGACCTGGGTCTCCTCACCCAACATTTAAGGACTTAGCCAAATTTCAAGACTTTTCGTTTCGTTTCGCTCGTTCTCGCTCGTCTTGCGTCCGATTCTTTTCAAATCGCACCGAGACTTTCCAAACATGTTTTCGAACACGTTTTCATCATCTTTTCATCCACGCTAATGCCGGATTTAGCTCACGGCCCAACATAGCCTTTCGGGTTCCGTTTCCGCGCCTTCGCGCACCGAAACGCCCGAATGCTCCCGAACTTCACCGAACTTCATCGGGGCCATTCAAATGGCTTTCCAACCAATTGAACATCATAACCTCATGATTTTAGAAGTCCGGTACCTTACAATACTCGTTTGCAAGATATTGTTAATACGTGTGCGAACTTGGGGGAAAAGATTTCTGAATCTAAAGTTGTTCGTAAAATTTTAAGAACCCTTCCCGAACGATTTCGTCCAAAGGTTGCGGCCATAGAAACGGTAAAACATCCGGATGAACTTAAAGTAGAAGAATTAGTCGGTGCTCTTCAAACTTATGAAATGACTTTTCCTACTAATTCATCTTCTTCCAAGTTGTCTTCTAAGGTTTCAGGTATGGCTTTGAAATCGACGAAAGGAGACGACTTGACATCATCGTCAGATTCGGATAATGACGCGACATTGGAGGAGTTCAAAAAGCAACTGGCGCTTTTAACGAGGAAGTTTCGTCGAAACTTTAGGAAGAGACAATCTTCAAATCGAAACTTCTCAAAATCGAATAAATCAAAAGGGAGTTTTCCTTCTTCCTCTTCATCTTCAAAATCTAAAAAATTTGAGAATTATTCAAAAGACACAACAAAAGAAAAGAAGAATAATGAAGGTCAAATTCAATGCTATAAGTGCAGAGGGTTTGGTCATATTGCATCGGATTGTCCCAATAAGAAGTCTTTGAAAAAGAAAGCGATGCAAGACATCACTTGGGATGATTCTTCTTCTGAGGAGTCACCTCAAGTGATGAGGACGTGAATGCGACTGCACTTATTGCTTATGATACTTCTTTTGTGTATTTATCATCTACTGACTCTATTTCTATGACTCACTTACATGATCAACCCGCTTCGGAGAATTTTATGGACGAAGAGTCGGATGCAGACGAGATGGCCGCCGCATATCACCAATTGATCGTTGAGTCGAAGAAGATGGCAAAGCATAACAAGAGGTTGAGAAGAAGGATCATCGATTTAGAAGAAGAAAATTCAAGATTGGGCACATCGACAAAGGATTTGGAACAAGAAAAAGATGGCCTGTCAAGAGCATACAACTTCTTGCTAGAGAAAATCTCCGTGCTTGAGAAGGAAAAAGAATCATATGAAGATAATATGAAATACCTCAACAAGCAACTTACGGAGGCAATGGAAGCAAACCTGGAATTCACCAAAACAATTATTCAATTGAAGTCGGACATGAAGAAGTTTTCCTCTGGAACTACAAAACTCGACAAGATGTTAGGAATTGGTCAAACTAACACGTTTGGTCTTGGTTATGAACGGACGTATGTGGAACAAGTGAACAAGCAAATAAGCGAGATCCCTAACAAACCAAGGCCTAAGGTTCAAGGTAATCCTATTCCTTTTACAAAATCTTTTACTAATAAAATTTGTCATGCTTGTGGAGTTTTAGGTCATGTGAAAAGGTTTTGCAAGCAAAAGAAGAAGAGGAATTTCACAACACCGTTGAACCCAACAAAGAAGAATGATTCGAACAAGAGAACAAAGCAAGTCTGGAGGCGAAAGTTGGATGATCCAAAGAAGAAAATGAACAAATTCGTCGACAAGCAAACAATGTATCAATCAAGTCAACTGACGCACTCTAAAACACGAAAGGTTTGGGTGCGCAAAGGTGAACTCTTCCTATGCCTTGTCATTCACACCTCACTTCATGCTTATGATACTACTTCTTGGTATCTAGATAGTGGTTGTTCACGCCATATGACCAGTGATAACAACTGTTTCACTTCTTTAAATAAAATTTCCGGAGGATTTGTCGTTTTCGGAGATGGCCGGTCATCTAAAATTATTGGCAAAGGAACAAGCCACTATCTCTGATGGCCCTACTTTGAATGATGTATTTTATGTTGAAGGGCTTAGATCAAATCTCATAAGCATAAGTCAATTGTGTGATGACGGGTACTCTGTGAATTTTTTTGCAAAAGAATGTTCTGTGATGCATGATGATGATTCTTTCTTCTCAAAAGGTGTTAGATCACAGAATAATTGTTATGTAGTTCCTAGTTCTTCAACCGAATTTTGTAACCTAGCGACACTAGATACTGAAACTCTTTGGCATGAACGTTTAGGTCACATGAACTTTAAGGAACTATCCAAGATAACGAGAAAGGAGGTAGTTAGAGGTGTACCTAAGATAGATTATAAAGAGAACATTGTATGTGGGGGTTGTCAACTGGGAAACAAATTAGATCCACACATAAGAGTTTGAATCACTTAGGAACATCTAAACCACTTGAACTTCTTCATATGGACTTGATGGGACCTTCTAGGATTCAAAGTATTGGGGGAAAACGTTATATTTTACTTATAGTTGATGACTTTGCTCGTTTTGCTTGGTGTGCATTTTTGAGAGAAAAAGTTGATACTTTTGACTCTTTTTCTGAACTTTGTCTTCGTCTTATGACTGAACGTAATGATAATATTATACGCATTAGGAGTGATCAAGGGGGAGAATTTATAAATTCAAAATTTGTTAATTTTTGTGTTTCAAAAGGAATTAAACATGAATTCTCTGCCCCTTATACTCCACAACAAAATGGAGTTGTTGAACGAAAAAACCGGGTTGTTCAAGAGATGGCACGTGTTATGCTTCATAGTAAGAAAATTGCACTTCATTTTTGGGCTGAAACAGTTAACACGGCGGTCTATGTTATTAATCGTGTTTATACACGTCCGGGTACTTTAAATACTCCATATGAATTGTGGAACGGTAGAACACCAAATGTAAAATATTTTCGTGTCTTTGGGAGTAGATGCTTTATCCTTCGGGATCGTGAAAATCTTGAAAAATTTGACTCCCGAAGTCATGAAGGAATTTTCCTTGGGTATTCTACTACTAGTCGAGCTTATCGTGCGTATAATTTATATTCTAAGACGGTGATAGAATCAAGTAATATAAAAGTAGACGAAGCTTTTTCTACAAATACTTCTTTGAATGATACTTCAACTACTTTGATTGATAATGATGATGATTCTCCTTTTGTCTTACCTGTGAATGATGAAAATTGCGTTGTTGATGAACCCGTTCAAACTGAAACTAATACATCGGAACCCCCTACTGTTACTGAATTGACACCTGTGAAAGATCACCCTTTGTCTAATGTGATTGGAGACCCTCTCACTGGTGTAAAAACTAGGAGACAACTTCAGTGTGAGTTTGCATGCTATGTATCATTAGTTAAGCCAAAAAATATTGACGAAGCTCTTCTTGATGAATTTTGGATAAATGCTATGCAAGAAGAACTTGGTCAATTCACTAGAAATGATGTCTGGGAATTAGTGCCACGTCCCGAGCAACAACATATAATAGGTACAAAATGGATTTTTAAAAATAAGAAAAATGAGGATGGTACCATTATTCGAAACAAAGCTAGACTTGTTGCTCAGGGATATTCTCAAATTGAAGGAACTGATTTTGATGAATCCTTCGCCCCGGTTGCTCGTCTTGAATCCATCCGTATTATGTTCGCAATTGCTTGTCATTTTAAAATTACGCTTTTTCAAATGGATGTCAAAAGTACATTTTTAAATGGATTTTTAAAAGAGGAAGTTTTTGTAGAACAACCAAAAGGTTTTATAGATTCAAAATTTTCCGATCATGTTTTTTGATTGAAAAAGGCACTTTATGGACTTAAACAAGCACCGCGAGCATGGTACGAACGTTTAACAAACTTTCTTTTAAATAAAGGCTACAACCGAGGGGAAGCGGATAGAACTCTTTTTGTAAAACACACGAAAAATGATTTTATAGTGGCCCAAATTTATGTGGATGACATTATTTTTGGCGCAACTAAGGATAAAGATGCCACTAAATTTGCGAGTTTGATGACAAGTGAGTTTGAGATGTCAATGATGGGTGAGCTTACTTACTTTCTTGGACTTCAAGTTAAACAATTTAGAGAAGGAATTCATTTGTGTCAATCTAAGTATGCGAAGGAGTTGGTGAAGAAATTTGGATTGGACAGTACAAAAGTTTTTAATACTCCGATGGGCACTAGTAACAAAGGACTTGGATTAAATTCTGAAGGACAAAGTGTAGATGAAAAACAGTATCGGAGTATGATTGGTAGTTTGCTTTATTTGACTGCGAGTAGACCCGATATTACTTTTAGCGTTGAAGTTTGTGCCCGATATCAAGTAAATCCGAAAGAGGTTCATTTGAAAGCAGTTAAAAGAATAATTCGGTATATTAAAGGCACTTCTGAGTATGGTATCTGGTATCCAAAGGGAACG
>CM045943.1:11003226-11183056 GCA_025177825.1 Aechmea fasciata | reverse complement strand
TTAGGTATGGGATGGCTTGTCTGGTCTGAGCGGTTCGACGATTTAAGCTGAGGGTGTTTTAGCCTTTTGTTGCGTCTAATATAGCACCCCTTGCCCCTAGGGCTTCGCCTTGTGCTGAGAACAAGAGAGAAAGAGGTAAGGAGCTTCTCTCTCTACTGCCTTGTGTTTTCTAGGGTTTTGGTGGGATGTTTTGAGGATTAAAACCCTCTCCTTTGCTCTTTTTGCTTGATAGAGCCTCTACCACCATTGTTGGAGCTTGGAGCTTGGTGGTTGGAGCTTTGTGGAGGATCAAGCTTCAAGCCTAGGGCTTTTTGAGCTTGGTGTTGAGCTTCTTAGAGGTATGTGAATGATCTCTTCCCTCTAGTTTGGTTTTTGTGGGTTTTTGTGAGATGAAACCCTAGTGTTGGATTCTAGGGTTAGGATTTGGGGATTTTCGATTTAGGGCCTTTGGGACCTAATTGATGGGTTTAGAACTTTGATTTAGGTTGGATTGGAAGGACTCTAACTCCCATTTGGAGATCAAGAGCACTTCCTTCGCATTCGGTGAGTTTTCTCCAACCTTTTGTCGAAATCCTTAAAGTGTGAACTCAAGATTTATCTTCTTAGCTTGTAACTCCTAGGGTGTGCTTTTTAGGACTCTAGGAGTGATTATCGAAGCTTCGTTAGCGGTTCGGAGCAACGCTTTTCGCACTTGGTGGGTTTGGCTTCATGAGCATAGGAGCAAATGGCTCCTAAGTGCTTATTCGGTTTGATTTAATTATTTTGAATGCATATTCATGCTAAATAGATTTATTATGAATTTTGAACCACTTAAAATGCATGCCTCATGTATGATAAAATTTTCACTCTATATAGTAGAGCTTTCGGGATTAAACAGCATGCATGTGAGGGTGGGATTTGTGGGCACCTGGGAGTATGCCATTCATGTTTATGTAGCTTAATTAATGTAATTGAGAACATTAAACTTGTGTTGGAACTTAGAAAAGCTTAAGTGTCATCAAGCGGCACTTAACTTAGAAAACTATGAAACTGCAACATAGAGACTTGACATAGGCCTTTGGACATCTATTATTTCCATGTTAGAGACATGATGACATAGAGATAGGCCTTTGGACATCTATTATTTCCATGTTAGAGACATGATGACATAGAGATAGGCCTTTGGACATCTATTATTTCCATGTTAGAGACATGACGATTTGGGACTTGTGACTATATGCCATTGTGCTCATTCGCACATGCTTGTGAGGGTCGCTCCTACAAGCCGGCACTCCGGAGTTGGCCAACGCGTTTCTTGTATTCGCCGTGCGGGATTGGGCGCCGAAGTGGATTGCCGTGGGACAGTCTAATTCCTAGGGTGGGAATGTTGACTACTACGGGGCCATTAGGCTCGGCATTTGGGCTAGGCAGCCTTCGGGTGGGCATCGGCCATATCGCCTTCGGGTTGATCTCATTGTACTTAAACTTAATGTAGTTTAAAGAAAACTGTGGACTTTGACTAGAATAGTAAACTTTAACACTTTACTATCACTTGTGGACAGTATAGATCTTGATTAGAATAGTAAACTTAGTCTCTTACTATCAAGTTGGGAACTTCATGTTAATTATAACGCTTTCTATTCATGCTTAGAATAGCTTACTTATGCAAATTCATGCTAAGTAGAGATATCGTGTTTAGTAGTTTACATATTATTTACATGTCGCTTACTATCGCTTCTTATCGTTTATGCTTACTTGCTTAGTTTTGGGCCTAGTGGAGCATGCAACTGAAGTCAGTAATTGCCCACTGGGAACTATTAATTAATAGTTCTCACGCCCTCTTTTTCTAATGTGTTTCAGAGCCTTCGGCACCGGCGGAGGCAAGGGATCGTGGAAAGGGAATCGCTAGCTAGTTATCGCAGCTTTCCACCTTGTAGGGGTTTTTCTCTCTTTTTCTACTTTGGTGAGATTGAGAGAGTTTTGTATCCCTATGTAGAGACTACCATGTACTTAGTTATAGTGGTGTTGGATTTCTTTGGTTGTACTCTCTTTATAGTTTATATTGGAGATTGGTACTTTATTTTAGTCACTTCTTTTATGTTCCCTTGTATAGAATTCTAGTTGTTATACTGCTCTGATACTTCTAGATTCTTTTTATTTCGTTGGTTATTTATCGTTTTGTTAGACGCCTTGTATGTTGTAGACATACGGCGGGTCAGGCACGCCGGCGCTTAGATTGGGTCCGGGCGTGATTAAATTGGTATCAGAGCCTAGGGTTGAGTCTTCTTGTGGACCTAGCAAACCTTAGGCATGTTGGACTATAGGATATAGGCTTGTGAGAGACGAGGTCTATTTAACTTGTGAGCGAATGTACTAAGAGTGGGGATATTGAACAACTCGAGTAAGTAATGTTGGTTCAAAGTGTATAACTTCTAACCCGCGGAGGGTTACGTTGGCGGCCGACAACGTAACATCGGGAGTTAGTAGTAAATGACACTTCATTACTTTCGCATGATTTGGGTATTTATAGCATGAGCGGGGATGCGATTGCGTGAGCTTACTAACTTGCGCTTTTATGATGTTGTAGTGACGATGCTGATAACTCGCTCGAAATCTGTTGGAGCGGACAATGCGGCAACGTTTGAGGAGGTCGAGGCCTCCGCTACCTCCGGATCCGGCGAGGTCCGTGAGTTGAGGGGCCAGTTGGCGGCCCTCACGGCATTGGTGACGCAGCAGGCGACCGCGGCCCAGCGGCAGGAAGCGCGCATGAAGCGCATGGAGGATCTTCTCTCTGCGGCGGCGGGCTGCGAGGGAGGCTCGGACCCTTCACCGCCGGCGCCGGCGAGGTTGACTTACCGCGGGCGAAGTCCCCGCGGCCGGCTCACACCGAGACGACTCGGCGGTTGAGCGCGGGAGGAGGACCGGGACACCCCGCCGGTTCGAGCATCACCGGCGGCGGCATTTCCGATTATGGCTCGGGGAGCCGAGAGGGATCGACTCATGGGTCGCCTCAAGGAGTTTAGGAAGTGCGGCCGAGGATCTTCGACGGAGAGAACGTCGACCGGATTGTGGAAAAGTGGTTGATGCACATGGAGAAGCTATTCCGACACATTTGTGGAGGAGCGGGATAGGGTGTGGCTCGCCACCCACCACCTCGACGGCGAGGCCTACGTGGTGGATGGACATTCGGGAGAACCCCGGCCAGTTGGCATCTATTACTTGGTTGAAGTTCAAGGAACTTCTATTGTCACATTACTTCCCCGACGGTGTCAAGAGGCGGATGGAGAGCGAGCTGCGCGGCCTTACTCGGGGGATCGATGCGTAGCCGAGTACGAGAGGGAGTTTTCTCGGCTTACGCATTGCGTACCCCTTCGTCGTGCGAGACGACGAGGATAAGGCCCGCATCTTCGAGCGTGGTGCGGCCGTCGATCTTCCGTTTCGTGCGGTCATCGGAGCTTCAGACTTACATACAGGTGGTGAACCGCGCGCTCACTATGGAGAGCGGCGCGGCTATGGTACAGGAGAGACGCGAGGGCTTGGATAAAGGAAAGGGCAAGAGGCCCGCGACCGAGGGTGCGAGCCAGACGCACTCTAGGAGGCCCCGAAGCATCCGAGGCACCGTGCCGCGATCGAGCGCACCGACTCGGCGAGAGGACCCGACCGACGCCGACCTCCCGGTGTGTGATCTGCGGTGGTCCTCACCACCCGCCGCCGGTGTCCACGGCGGGCGGCAGTGCTTCCAATGTGGCCGGGAGGGCCACATCCGTCTCGAGTGCCGCGAGGTTCTTCAGCACCGTCTTCGCATCGGCACCGCTCTACGGCCGCCGGCCGAGGACCCCGTCGACACCGTACCAGGCCCGGGCGCCGACCGTCAGCGCCGAGCGAGTCACGTCGAGCGCCGAGTGGGCGCATGTACGCCGCGCGCATCGAGGCGGCGACGGCGGCGAGGATGGGCGGTATCATTTTACTTGATGGCATTAGAGTACGTGCATTATTTGATATCGGTGCATCACATTCATTTATTGATCGGCTGTTTGCCGAGTTGCATGACATCCAGTTTGTTCCTTTACTACACCCTGGACGTATTGTTGTACCCGACCACATTGTGGACGTGCGAGAGTATTGCCCCAGTTGCCCTATTCGGGTAGGAGATTGGACTATGCCGCGGATTTGCGAGTAGTGCGCAAGTTGGGGGATTTTGACGTGGTTTTGGGTATGGATTGGTTGACTAGATACTACGCCACCATCGATTGTGTTAATCGAACGGTTACTTTTAGAGAACCGGGTCAGAGTGAGGTGGTGTTTAGAGGATGCCAGAGTTCGCTTTTTGCGATGTCGATCAGTTCGTCTCGAGCTAGACAACTGCTCAACCGTGGATGCGTAGCCTATTTGGCTAGTATCGCAATGAGGGGTGAGGATGATACCCCTAGGATCGAGGATATTCCGGTGGTACGAGAGTTTCTGGACGTGTTTCCAGCGGAGCTACCAGGCATGCCACCTGATAGGGAGATCGAGTTTGTGGTAGATCTCGTTCCCGGGACTACCCCAGTATCGAAGGCACCCTATAGGATGGCACCGGCGAGTTAAAGGAGGTGAGGGCACGATTACGAGGACATGTTGGACAAGGGCTTCATTCGACCGAGTGTGTCACCTTGGGGAGCACCGGTTCTTTTTGTGAAGAAGAAGAACGGATCACTTCGCCTTTGCGTGGACTATCGTGAACTTAATAAAGTCACGATCAAGAATAAATATCCGTTGCCGAGGATTGATGATCTTTTTGACCAACTTCAAAGGTCGAACGTGTATTCCAAGATAGACTTGAAGTCGGGATTCCATCAGTTGAAGATTGCGCCTGGGGATGTGGCGAAGACGGCTTTTAGATCACGGTATGGACATTATGAGTTCAACGTTATGCCGTTTGGGCTTACTAATGCCCGGCGGCTTTTATGGATCTAATGAACCGTGTTTTCAAGCCTTATCTAGACGGGTTCGTCGTGGTCTTCATCGACGATATCTTGATTTATTCCGAAGTGATGTGGAACACGAGGAACACTTGAGATTAGTACTTCAAGTGCTTCGGGAAAAGAAGTTATTTGCTCAGCCGAAGAAGTGTGAATTTTGGCTTCGAGAAGTGGCTTTTCTGGGACATGTGATTTCAGGATCAGGCATAGCAGTGGATCCTAGGAAAATAGAAGCCATTCAGGATTGGCCAAGACCGACGAGCGTCACCGAGAGCAGGAGCTTCCTTGGTTTGGCCGGCTACTACCGTCGATTCGTGGAGGGCTTTGCGAAGTTATCTACCCCCCTCACGAGGCTCACGCACAAAGGAGCTAATTTCATTTGGAATGATGCGTGTGAAAAGAGCTTTCAAGAGTTGAAGCTGAGATTGACGACCGCTCCAATCCTCACATTACCTATTCTTTGGAGCGAGTACGTGGTTTATAGTGATGCATCTCTTAACGGATTGGGGGTGTGTCTTGATGCGGGGGAGACAAAGTGATCGAGTATGCTTCTCGCCAATTGAAGGAATACGAGAAGAACTATCATACACACGACTTGGTGTTGGCGGCCGTAGTCATTGCATTGAAGCTATGGCGCCACTATTTGTATAGCGGTGCGAGGTCTATACGGATCACAAGAGCTTAAAGTACCTTTTCACTCGAAGGAGTTGAACTTGAGGCAATGTGAGATAGTTGGAGCTGCTCAAGGATTATGATTTGACTATTCTCTACCACCCGGGCAAGGCTAACGTGGTGGCGGATGCGCTAAGTTGGAAATCGACCGAGAACTTAGCGATGCACGTGGTTACTCAACCGCAGTTGATCGAGCAAATGAAGCGGTTGGAGTTGGAGGTAGTGACTCCCGATACGCCTATGCGGCTGATGACTATGGTTGTGCAACCTACACTTATGGATAGAATTAAAGAGAAGCAAGCTCTTGACTTAGAGTTGCAAAGGATTCGAGACAAAATGGTTGATGGTTACACCGGTGACTTCCTAGTGGATGATCGGGGAGTGATGCGCTTTGGTGGACGGATTTGTGTGCGGCGGATTTGGGACTTAGAGAGGACATCCTTCGGGGAGGCACACGGGGCACCTTATGCTATTCATCCGGGAGGCACCAAAATGTACAAGGACTTGAGGTTACTTTATTGGTGGCACAGGATGAAGAAGGATGTTGGCGAGTTTGTTGCTAGATGTCTAACTTGCCAACGGTGAAAGTGAGCATCGAGTTCCGGCGGGAAAACTTCGGAGTTTGTCTATTCCGTGTGGAAGTGGGAAAGATCACCATGGACTTCGTGACGGGATTGCCTCGCTCTCAAGCTGGGCATGATGCTATTTGGGTGATCGTGGATAGGTTGACGAAGTCGGCGCACTTTATACCTATCCATACTACTTGGGCTGGAGAGAAGCTCGCACAAGTGTACCTTGATGAGATTGTGCGACTCCATGGAGTACCTACATCGATCGTATCTGACAGGGACACTCGCTTTGTGTCATACTTCTGGAGGAGTCTACAGGACGCCTTGGGTACTAGATTGGATTTCAGCACTGCTTTCCACCCCAAGAGTGACGGGCAGTCGGAGCGCACTATACAGACTCTAGAGGACATGCTTCGAGCATGTGTGATTGACTGCCAGGGAGGATGGTCGCAGCATCTGTCTATGGCGGAGTTTGCTTATAACAATAGTTATCAAGCAAGTATCAAGATGGCACCGTTCGAGGCATTATATGGACGAAAGTGCAGATCACCACTTCATTGGAGTGAAGTTGGCGAAAGATTGGCTTTAGGCCGGAAGTGCTCCGAGAGCGAGAGGATAAAGTTCGAATTGCTCGGGAGCGACTACGCGGACCCAGTAGGCGGAGGAGCTATGCGGATAAACGCCGACGAGACTTGGAGTTTCGATTGGAGATCATGTCTTCTTGAAAGTCTCGCCGTCAAAGGGAATTCGGAGATTTGGAATTCGAGGTAAGTTAAGTCCTCGATTCATTGGACCCTATGAGATCTTGGAACGTATAGGTCCGGTAGCGTATCGACTTGCTCTACCACCGAACCTATCGGGCGTGCATAACGTCTTTCATGTATCGGTCCTTCGGAAATATATCCATGATCCGGCTCATGTATTGGAGGCTGTACCCATAGAGCTGCGGGAGGATTTGAGCTTCGAGGAGCAACCCGTGAAGATCTTGGCTCGCGAAGTGAAGAAATTGCGGAATCGGGACATTCCGTACGTGAAGGTTCTTTGGAGCAACCACGAGGAGCAAGAGGCCACGTGGGAGCCTGAGAGCGCCTTTGCGGGAGCGCTATCCCCATCTCTTTCGAGATGGAATCTTGAGGTATGAGTTCGCTTTAGAGTTTCGCGGACGAAACTCCTTTTAGGAGGGTGAATGTAACATACTTGGACTTGCGCAAATTGTGGAGTTCGAGTAGTTGACTTGAGTTTGGAGCTTTTCCAGATTTTCTGGAGGGTCGTTGACTGTGTTCCGACCTATGGCACGAGCACCGAGGTTAGTGGATGAATTCCAAGCACTAAAGTCCAAAAATTTGGATTTTAGGTTGCTCTCGGGTTTGACTCTGGAGGGCTTGTACCGGTACAGCCTTGGTTGCTATCTGGGTACGGCCATTGTTGCTATCTTGGTACGGGGTGGATTCTACCGGTATGGTATGTTGGAAGCGACCAACCCGAGCCTCGGGTTTGGGTCATTTCGCGAGTGCTCTTAGGTATGGGAAGGCTTGTCTGAGAGTACGAGCAGCGCTTCGAGCGATTTTAAAGGGTGTTTTAGCCTTTTGTTGCTTCTAATATAGCACCCCTTGCCCCTAGGGCTTCTCCTTGTGCTGAGAACAAGAGAGAAAGAGGTAAGGAGCTTCTCTCTCTACTCCCTTGTGTTTTCTAGGGTTTTGGTGGGATGTTTTGAGGATTAAAACCCTCTCTGTGCTCTTTTTGCTTGATAGAGCCTCTACCACCATTGTTGGAGCTTGGAGCTTGGTGGTTGGAGCTTTGTGGAGGATCAAGCTTCAAGCCTAGGGCTTTTTGAGCTTGGTGTTGAGCTTCTTAGAGGTATGTGAATGATCTCTTCCCTCTAGTTTGGTTTTTGTGGGTTTTTGTGAGATGAAACCCTAGTGTTGGATTCTAGGGTTAGAATTTGGGGATTTTCGATTTAGGGCCTTTGGGACCTAATTGATGGGTTTAGAACTTTGATTTAGGTTGGATTGGAAGGACTCTAACTCCCATTTGGAGATCAAGAGCACTTCCTTCGCATTCGGTGAGTTTTCTCCAACCTTTTGTCGAAATCCTTAAAGTGTGAACCCAAGATTTATCTTCTTAGCTTGTAACTCCTAGGGTGTGCTTTTTAGGACTCTAGGAGTGATTATGGAAGCTTCGTTAGCGGTTCGGAGCAACGCTTTTCGCACTTGGTGGGTTTGGCTTCATGAGCATAGGAGCAAATGGCTCCTAAGTGCTTATTCGGTTTGATTTAATTATTTGGAATGCATATTCATGCTAAATAGATTTATTATGAATTTTGAACCACTTAAAATGCATGCCTCATGTATGATAAAATTTTCACTCTATATAGTAGAGCTTTCGGGGTTAAACAGCATGCATGTGAGGGTAGGATTTGTGGGCACCTGGGAGTGTGCCATTTATGTTTATGTAGCTTAATTAATGTAATTGAGAACATTAAACTTGTGTTGGAACTTAGAAAAGCTTAAGTGTTATCAAGCGGCACTTAACTTAGAAAACTATGAAACTGCAACATAGAGACTTGACATAGGCCTTTGGACATCTATTATTTCCATGTTAGAGACATGATGACATAGAGATAGGCCTTTGGACATCTATTATTTCCATATTAGAGACATGATGACGTAGAGATAGGCCTTTGGACATCTATTATTTCCATGTTAGAGACATGATGACATAGAGATAGGCCTTTGGACATCTATTATTTCCATGTTAGAGACATGACGATTTGGGACTTGTGACTATATGCCATTGTGCTCATTCGCACATGCTTGTGAGGGTCGCTCCCTACAAGCCGGCACTCCGGAGTTGGCCAACGCGTTTCTTGTATTCGCCGTGCGGGATTGGGCGCAAAGTGGATTGCCGTGGGACAGTCTAATTCCTAGGGTGGGAATGTTGACTACTACGGGGCCATTAGGCTCGGCATTTGGGCTAGGCAGCCTTCGGGTGGGCATCGGCCATATCGCTTTCGGGTTGATCTCATTGTACTTAAACTTAATGTAGTTTAAAGAAAACTGTGGACTTTGACTAGAATAGTAAACTTTAACACTTTACTATCACTTGTGGACGATAGATCTTGATTAGAATAGTAAACTTAGTCTCTTACTATCAAGTTGGGAACTTCATGTTAATTATAACTCTTTCTATTCATGCTTAGAATAGCTTACTTATGCAAATTCATGCTAAGTAGAGATATCGTGTTTAGTAGTTTACATATTATTTACATGTCGCTTACTATCGCTTCTTATCGTTTATGCTTACTTGCTTAGTTTTGGGCCTAGTGGAGCATGCAACTGAAGTCAGTAATTGCCCACTGGAAACTATTAATTAATAGTTCTCACGCCCTCTTTTTCTAATGTGTTTCAGAGCCTTCGGCACCGGCGGAGGCAAGGGATCGTGGAAAGGGAATCGCTAGCTAGTTATCGCAGCTTTCCACCTTGTAGGGGTTTTTCTCTCTTTTTGTACTTTGGTGAGATTGGGAGAGTTTTGTATCCCTATGTAGAGCCTACCATGTACTTAGTTATAGTGGTGTTGGATTTCTTTGGTTGTACTCTCTTTATAGTTTATATTGGAGATTGGTACTTTATTTTAGTCACTTCCTTTATGTTCCCTTGTATAGAATTCTAGTTGTTATACTGCTCTGATGCTTCTAGATTCTTTTTATTTCGTTGGTTATTTATCGTTTTGTTAGACGCCTTGTATGTTGTAGACATACGGCGGCGGGTCTGGGCACGCGCCGGGCGGGCTTCCGTTGGGTCCCGGGGCGTGACAGCTATCTTTTACATCCACATTGCTTTTACATTGTGTTTGCATCATCAAAATGGGTATACATGATTGCATTTTGATCTCATGACAAATGTACATCCAAAACTCCAAAATACATATACATTCTCAGGTGGTAGCCTCTCACAAAATAGGCATGTCCTCTCAACTGTACTTGGAATACTAATGCATAAAGAAAACTACTAACTATCTAGGGCGCTACGCCCTTACCCCGGTCCTTGCCCGGTCCGCTCATACTCGGCCTTGCAACAAAGTAGGATGAGAACTACGAATAGTTCCTAGTGGGTTCGGCCCTACGCCGATCTTCCCACTAGGTCTAAGCAACCATAAGCAAATAGATAGATATGATAATGAAAGCTGCTAACATAGTAATGAAGTCTACTATCAATTTACTATGCTACTATGCCTTCAACATGGATAATGCATGCAATGTCCACCTATCAATGAATCCAACTATCATGCTAGAATACCTCAACAATGTAAATCAATGAAAGGATGACATAGTAATGAAATCGACTATCATGCCACTATGTTCAACGAGTATGTCATTCATTAGTTTATTACCCAATCCACTTGGTTAACCCAAAGGTTTGCCCCAACTCACATCTCTAATCCCATGGGGGGGGGGGCGCCTCAACTGCTCAACCCACCCGAGACCATCTGCAGGACAAGTACGTTAGTCCATCGTGTTATAACTCTGGAGTGCACTGCTTGGGTGGAGCGACCACCACCAACAAAAGCAGACTATGTGAGTATGATCCAATCCTCATCAACTGAGGACACCCTTCCAACTAGGGCTAACAATAACTCAGGAACTCAACTATCCCAATGTCCATGTTCAAGTGTCCCAACTACACTAAGTTCACATGTCATATGTTCATAACTTGGGAAATCATCTATCCCTAGGTTCATCATGTCATAGTGTCTCTACTACACTAGTCATATGCCACTCGTTATGTCATGCCACTCGTCTATGACATCACCTATATCAAGGTCATCGCTTGTCATTGGCATTACAGGGTTACATATCAAAAATCCAATCCTCACGCATCCAACATATCATGTGTTCCACTCACAATGCTATTTCAATCAAGGAGGCATATAAGGAGATGGAAACACAACTACAACATCCTATAATGCATAATTAACATAGGAGACGCATGGTCAACAAGGCAACATAGACATAAAGTGAAGCTCAAGCGCTTCGGGTGGCACCCCCCACCTTTTGGCGATGCCGCAATACTAGAACTCCGATTTCGTGATTTATGGACGTCGCCTGGGCCCTCTAGGCGGAAACGAAGCCAAAACGGCCTTTTTCTCAAATATCTTCGCGTAGCCTCGACGGATTGCCGAGGCCGAGGCCACCAACACGTCAGAATACCTAGCAATTAGGGTTACATAGGTTCAATTTAGCTCAAAACCATCCATGAGTAAAAACCCTCTTTTGGAAGCCCTAAACCTCACTATTGTAAAAGATTGCATCAAGCCATTTATTCTTGCAATAAATAAGATCAACTACACCTAGAGCTTCAATAAATTCCATTCCTAGGGTATTTAAACCCATCCCTAGCAATCCACCATGAGAAAGGCCAAAAGCTTACCTCTACAAGCTATCCTCTCCAAGCTAAGGAAGAAGAAGATGATGGTGCTCTACCTTCAAGCTCCAATCTCCTCCATCTCCTCCTCTTGTCCCACTCCTAGAGAGAGAGAGAGAGAGCTTCATAGAGAGGGATAGAGATGACCTTGGTTGTAAATGTGAGGGAAAAGGAGAGAAATGAGCTCTCAACCCCTCATGTACACTCCTCTCATGTCACAATTGCACATAACACCCTCAACTCCTTCTTTCACACACAGCCCGCACTGGGCATTTCGCAGCTACGGGGTCCGATCCCTGCAGCCAGGGTACGGACCACGGGAGCACGAAATTTTTGAAAAAGTGCAGATTTGCACTACATGCTCTCCAGGGTCCTCCAACACCCTTAAAAGCCATTTTTCAACGCATTCGACTTTTTCGAAGCGTTCTGAAGCGATCTTCGGTCAATTTGAACGAAGTTTGTTTTCACGTGTTGAGGTTCTACTTCCTCACAAAATCCCTAACAAGAATTTTATTGTATAGCTAAACTCTCTATTGATGATATTTTTTGTGTGTATTTTAATTACGTAATCAATCGTCAAGTTTCGGAGAAAAAGAGTTAGAGTGGAGATTTTATGCGATCTTTACTTTTCACTTAAAGTGAGTAGTAACCCAGTATTTTGGGGAGGCCAATGAGAAGAGATGGCTTCTAGAGCGTATTGGACTCAATTCATTGTGATCAAATAGCTTATTTTCAACTGTCCGACTATCCCAGACCCATTGGCGCTGACGGATCTTGGTTTTGACGCATGGTTTTCTTGAAAACTGGATTTTATCGCAAAGAGGGTTTTAGTTCTTTATCTTTTTTGCTTTTTAAAGCTTATTGTTGCTTCGTTTTGCGTGTGGACCCTCGAGTAGGGGCTTTTTTGTGATAGAATGTTTGCGTCAAGGGACTTCGGTTTCAATTTGGCTAAGTCGGGGGATTTGGAGGCGATTGTCGGTTTATATATATTGTTAGTTTTGGAGCCCTTGAACCCTAACCCTAACCCCCGTCGCCCCCGCCGCCCCCCCGCCCCCCGCCCCCTCCCCTACCTCCCAAGATGCACCATCGCCAACGTTAGTGTCGCCGGCCGCCGAAAACAGAAAATAACTCATCTTCCTTTTCTCTCTCTTTATCCCTCCTATATTCCTGTTGTGTGAGAAGGGGACACGAGTCGGCTACCTCTGCGTGTCACGCCCCGGGGTCATTTAATAAGTAAAAACACAGCGGAAATTTTTTTTTTTTTTTTTTAAACCTTGATCCCCAAGGACATGACGGACACACAAATACGGAGAGACCATGTACACACGGACGAGTCTCCACTGTGTTGCACGGCATCGCACAAGTACAATGAGTCTTTTACAATCATACAACCACAACAAAGTGTACATGTAATGAATTTAACTTACATCCATACACAAATTACACCATTCACCACAGGTTACATTCACTAGTATATAATCACAAATCCACATCTATCAGTTGAAATGTTCCCTACTCGGGAACTGGTTTTGAAACTCTAAGTTATAAAATCCCTTTTGAAAATCTTTTACAAACTGTTTCCCACACGGAAACCCTTTCTTTGAAAACACTACCACGAGGGGTAGAAATCCTTTTCCTTTGAAATGCTACCACGAAGGGTAGGAGGCAGTTTAATTCACAAAACATGAGTTCTTTCATAAACTTCCAAAAAACCATTATAAGTCTCAATCCAACACTAAAGTTGTAACAACCCACTTTCCCGTAAAGCGTGTCGAGTTCCGTCAAAATGAGCGGGACCCGGAGTGGATGCGAGTAGGTGTGGGGTCTTGGCGCTTTGGAACACGCGCACAGCGAAGTGGGGTCGTGGAAAGGCTAAGCGCAAGTACGGTGGAATTCCCAGGACTTGGAGCGAGACCAGGACATCCGAGGGGATGTCCAGGATGCCACCAAGTGCCCCGGGCGCGGATGAGGAAATTGGCTAAGTCTGGAAAACCGGCGTGCGAGGCCAGGACAACCGGCCAAGGCAGGACAATCCGAGACCAGGACATCCATCAACAGGACATTGTGCGTACCGTACGAGAAAAATGGCTAAGTCCCGAAAGGAGGCGTGCGAGACCGGACAAGCCGTAGAGGCCGGACATTGGGCAGCGCCGATGCGCGAGAATGTAAATACTTGGGTTTGGGGGGCTTAGTTGTAAATGTTACAACATGTTATTAGCCCTAACCCCTCTCCCTCACAGCCCACACTCATTTCCTCTCCACTCTCACTCTCTTTTCTCCCTTTCTCTCTCTAGAAAAGCCCTAGGAGATCAAGGAGAACTTGGGGAATAAGAAGGAGAAGGTTTTGGAGCTCTTGGTGGGCATTGGAGCTCTCCTACAACAAAGCTTTGGTTGAGCTTGCTACAAGAGGTAGGCTTTTGCAAGTTAACCTTAGGGTTTGAGTTTTTCTCCTAAGTTTTTGAGGTTTCTAGCTTTTTGCTAGTGTTAGAAGCTTGCTAGAGCAAGAACACCATGAAACCTCCATGAGAGCTCAAGGTCCTCTCATGGTGGATCATTAGGGTTTCTAGTAGAGGCTCTACAAGTGGTTTAGATTGTTCTAGATGAACTCTAAGAGGTGTAACAAGCTTCCCTTTGCTTGCTTTAGAGATCTAAACCTAGGGTTTCACATAGGGTTGGGTAGAGCACCCAAATTTGGGGCTTTTTGCCATGGGGGTTCTAGGGTCAAATTGACCTTGTAGAAACCTAATTGGGAGTATTCCCGACGCGTGGGACAACTCCGTTTGTTTAAACGAAAAGCCAAATTATGAGTTACTATGTAAACCGGCCTGAGTTAGGCTCTGTTTAACGCGCAGGTGGTAAACTAGGGATCGGTTGGGCACGAAACTCGACCCACAACCCATCCATAATATTTAGAGGTGGGTGGTGCATTCCAAGGACGTCGGACTTCTCTCTATGTCTAAGTGTCACTTCTATTGAACATATTTAATATTGAGCATGTTGAATCGTAGGGTTAAATATGCATTTCTTATTGCTTTGTGAGTTCAAATGCATGAGGTAGATTTGTATGAGATTGTATGGTAAAAGAACAAGAACCCTATGTATGCATGTTAAAGAACAAGAACTTAGTGTAATGGACAAGTGAATGTGACATTGGACATGAACTTAGAGATTGTGACAAGTGTGAGTCTAGAATACTTAGACAACATGTGTGGCATCAAAGAACAAGAACAAGTAGTGTATATAACACTAGTAGAGTTTTGAGATTGACATTATGACAACAACCTTAGAGTTAAGGGTCGTATGAACATAGTCTCCTTGAAGTCAAGGAATGGATTGAATTGAAATTCTTAAAGTTAAGGATCGATCGTACTCACCATATAGTCCTTGCTCGAGGGCAGTAGCTCCTCCTCGGGCGATGTGCTCTGGAGTTGTCGTCCTTTGGGTTGTAGTGTTTCCCCGAGGAGGACGGTCCCGTCGGGTTGTAGTGTTTCCTCGACAATCGGGATTTGAGTTGGTTGAGTCTTGTTGAGGGCGAAACCTACGGGTTAGCCAAGAGATTGGGTATTGAACTATGATCCTTCAATCATTATGAGTTACTATTCGATCATCTTATTGTTTACTTTCAAGCGTATTAGCTGCATTTGTTAGTTGGTTATTATCTTACCTTTCTTTCTATTACGCTTGAACTAGACCTAGTGGGAAAGTCGGCGTGGTTGGTTGCCGAACCCACTGGGCACTTCGTTGTAGTTCTCACCCCACTATCTCCACAGGGCCGGGACCGAGCGAGCCGGCCGAGGATCGCGGTAAGGGCATCGCGCCCTAGATAGAGACCGCCAAGTTATTACTTTTTGGTAGTTGCATCCCCTTTATATCATCTTTTGTATTTGATGATCATAGTTGCTTAACTTTGAATGTAATCAAGTTTTATTTTGAGGTAAAGTGATGTAAGAAAGAAATGATGCAATTGAATGTAAGGACTTTAAAGATCTCAAAGTTGTAAAGATATTTACATGTATGAGATTGAAATTAATCATGTTACTTGTATGTTTACATTAGTACTTTCACTCTGGCTATGTTGCTTACCCTCCTGTAAGCCTTTTGTGTATGCTTCCGCATGTGTAAAAAATATACTCTAGCTGTACTTGTTGAGCCTTGGGCGGACAGGGGAAGCCCTGTCCGTTCGGCGTCTGTTGACGGGGCCCGAACCCGACCAAATAGGAGGGTTGCGGGGCGGGAAGCCCTCCCGTTGCGTCATTTGCGGCGGGGATCATCGACCGAACTTATGCCCGCAACGGGAAGGAAAGTGTTTCAAGTGTGGCCAACCGGGGCACATGATAAGAGAGTGCCCTAGTTGGGGGTCGTCCGCTCAGACGGCGGCGTCATCCCCTTCCACACCGAGGCAGCTGATGGGATTGCCACCCCCTATGGCGGCTGGACGCTCATCATCATCGCGTCAGCCGGCGGCATCGAGAGCACCGAGTGGACGGGTTTCGCCACTCGGGTGGAGGAGCGGTTCCGACTCCGACGACATCGTGGCAGGTATTGTCTCTATCAATGGTACTAGAGCTCAAGCTATTTTTGATACGGGCGCATCGCAGTCATTTATACGTGCATCGTTTGCTAGAACTCATGACCTAGAGATTATACATGATGAGGAAGGTTGGGATATTAAATCCCCCGGGCATGCCTATAGCGTCTATGACGAGTGTCAGCGTGTCCCGGTCCGGATAGGCGATTGGGTCATGCCGTCGATATGTTAATGCTTGACACAGTTGTGGTCGTTTGATGTAATCTTGGGGCTAGACTGGCTTACCAAGTATTATGCGGTCATCGACTGCGAGGGAAGGGTAATCACTTTTCGGGAGCCAAATCAAGAGGTAATGGTGTATCGAGCGTGTAAGGGTGCACGCTTTGCTGCGACCATATCCACGGTTAGGGCAAGAAAAATGATAAAGGGTGGTTGCAAAGCTTACTTGGCGACCATCGTGGACAGCCGCAGGGAACACCCAGACCTTGAGGGAATTCGGGTGGTGTGTGAGTACCCGGATGTATTTCCGGCGGAGTTACCGGGATTGCCCCCAGACCGGGAAGTTGAATTCGTTATCGACTTGATTCCCGGGGCGGCGCCAGTTTCGAAGGCTCCGTATAGGATGGCACCGGTGGAGCTAAAGGAGCTTAAAGCACAGCTGGAAGACTTGCTCGACAAAGGCTTTGTTAGGCCGAGCGTGTCCCCGTGGGGAGCTCCTGTGCTTTTCGTCAAGAAGAAAGATGGCACACTTCGACTCTGCGTGGATTATCGCGAATTGAACAAGGTCACGGTGAAGAACAAGTATCCATTGCCTAGGATCGATGACTTGTTCGATCAGTTGAAAGGGTCAAAGGTGTATTCAAAGATAGACCTACAATCGGGGTATCATCAATTGAAGATACGACGCAAGGATGTGCACAAGTCGGCGTACCGTACGCGGTATGGCCATTATGAGTTCACGGTGATGCCATTCGGGCTTACTAATGCCCCGGCGGCATTTATGGACTTAATGAATCGCGTCTTCCGTCCGCTATTGGACCGGTGCGTCGTGGTCTTCATTGACGACGTATTGGTGTATTCTCGGACCGAGGAAGAACACGAGGAGCATCGAGGCTTGTCTTGGAAATACTCGAAACGAAAAGTTATATGCCAAATTGAAGAAATGCGAATTTTGGCTTTCGGAGGTTACTTTTCTAGGACATGTGATCTCGGGCGAAGGTATCTCTGTAGACCCGAAGAAAGTAGAGGCAATCAAGGATTGGCCTCGCCCGACGAGTGCGACGGAAATCCGCGATTTTCTTGGACTTGCGGGTTACTATCGGCGGTTTGTGGAGGGATTCTCCAAAATAACCACTCGCTAACGCGCCTCACGCATAAGGGGTCAAGTATGTTTGGAGCGAAGATTGCGATCGGAGCTTCAAGGAGTTAAAGGAGAGGTTGACGACAACCCCGGTACTTGCCCTACCGACGCCGGGGGAGACATATGTCGTGTACAGTGATGCTTCCTACGTCGGGCTAGGGTGTGTGTTGATGCAAAATGGGCGAGTCATAGCATATGCGTCGCGCCAATTGAAGCCCTATGAAAAGAACTACCCAGTCCACGACTTGGAATTAGCCGCGGTGATTTTCGCGCTAAAATTATGGAGGCATTACTTATATGGGGAACATTGTGAGATCTACACGGACCACAAAAGTCTTAAGTACTTGTTCACCCAGAAGGAGCTTAATATGCGACAACGGCGGTGGTTAGAATTACTGAAGGACTATGATGTCACGATCTTATACCACCCCGGACAGGCTAACGTCGTAGCCGACGCGCTAAGTAGAAAATCTGGAGAAGACTTAGCATCGGCAATTACTCCTCAACCGTTGTTGCAAAAGGAGATGCAACGGTTTGGATTGGAAGTAGTGGCAGGAGTCTGGCTACACTTGCTACCTTAGTGGTACAACCGACCCTATTGGAGAGAATCAAAGAATTGCAAAATCTTGATGAATATCTCCGGAGGGTGCGAGGTCAAGTAGAAAGCGGTAGTGCGATGACTTTGGCATTGGGACCGATGGCGCCCTTCGGTATCGGAACCGTTGGTGTGTGCCTAAGGACAAGGATCTCCGCAAGGCGATTATGCAAGAAGCGCATCAATCTCCTTATAGCATCCACCCGGGCGGCACCAAAATGTACCAAGATTTAAAGTTGCAATATTGGTGGCCGGGCATGAAGAAAGACATTGGGGACTTTGTTGCGCAATGTCTTACTTGCCAACAAGTAAAGGCGGAGCGGCGATTTCCGGCGGGAAAACTACAAAGTCTACCTATACCCGTTTGGAAATGGGAGAATATAGCTATGGACTTTGTGACCGGGTTGCCTCGATCTCAAGGGGGGCACGACGCAATTTGGGTGGTCGTGGACCGGTTGACGAAGTCGGCACATTTCCTACCGATTCATATCACTTGGTCGGGGGACAAGTTGGCTCAAGTCTATATTGACAAGATTGTGAGGCTTCACGGGGTTCCGGCGTCTGTCGTATCGGATCGGGACCCGAGGTTCACCTCTCACTTTTGGAGGAGCCTACAGGAGGCATTGGGTACACGGCTCGATTTTAGCACGGCATTTCATCCTCAAAGTGATGGTCAATCGGAGAGAACGATACAAATACTTGAGGATATGCTCCGAGCGTGTGTACTTGATTATAAGGGCAATTGGCATGACCATCTACCAATGGCGGACTTCGCGTACAATAATAGTTACCAGGAAAGTATCGCGATGGCGCCATTTGAGGCCCTGTATGGAAGAAAGTGTCGCTCTCCAATTCATTGGAGCGACGTGGGCGAGAAAGCTGTTCTTGGCCCCGATGTAGTGCGGGAGGCCGAGGAGAAAGTTCGCATTGCCCGCCAACGACTTGCGACGGCGCAATCTCGGCACAAGAGTTATGCCGACAAGCGAAGAAAGGACATAGAGTTCGAAGTTGGCGACCATGTGTTCTTAAAGATATCGCCGACGCGAGGAATCAAACGTTTTGGAGTACGGGGAAAGCTAAGTCCTCGATACCTCGGACCGTTTGAGGTTTTGGAGCGAGTTGGAGAGGTGGCCTACATAGTAGCACTACCACCAAGGCTTGCGGGGGTACACGATGTATTCCATGTATCGAACCTTCGCAAGTATGTTCATGATCCCGACCATATCCTTGCGTTTGAACCGTCGGAGATTCAAGAGGATATGACCTATGACGAGTTCCCGGCGTATATTATCGATCGGGAAGAAAGAAAACTACGGAGCCGAAGAATTCCGTATGTTAAAGTCCGTTGGATCAACCACAACGACCGGGAGGCTACGTGGGAGCTTGAAAGCGTGATGCGGGAGCGTTACCCCCATCTATTTGACAATCTGGATTGAGGTATGAATCGAGATTACAAGTTTCGCGGACGAAACTAAATTTAAGGGGTGGAGAATGTAACAACCCACTTTCCCGTAAAGCGTGTCGAGTTCCGTCAAAATGAGCGGGACCCGGAGTGGATGCGAGTAGGTGTGGGGTCTTGGCGCTTTGGAACACGCGCACAGCGAAGTGGGGTCGTGGAAAGGCTAAACTGCAAGTCTGGGGAATTCCCAGGACTTGGAAGCGGCCGAGCAGGACATCCGAGGGGATGTCCGGATGCCACTAAGTGCCCCGTGATGAGGAAATTGGCTAAGTCTGGAAAACCGGCGTGCGAGGCCAGGACAACCGGCCAAGGCAGGACAATCAGAGACGGGACATCCATCCGAGACCAGGACATTGGCTGCGTACCATGCGAAAAATGGCTAAGTCCCGAAAGGAGGCGTGCGAGGCAGGACAACGTAGAGACCGGACATTGGGCCAGCGCGATGCAGCGAGAATGTAAATACTTGGGTTTGGGGGGCTTAGTTGTAAATGTTACAACATGTTATTAGCCCTAACCCCTCTCCCTCACAGCCCACACTCATTTCCTCTCCACTCTCACTCTCTTTTCTCCCTTTCTCTCTCTAGAAAAGCCCTAGGAGATCAAGGAGAACTTGGGGAAGAAGAAGAAGGAGAAGGTTTTGGAGCTCTTGGTGGGCATTGGAGCTCTCCTACAACAAAGCTTTGGTTGAGCTTGCTACAAGAGGTAGGCTTTTGCAAGTTAACCTTAGGGTTTGAGTTTTTCTCCTAAGTTTTTGAGGTTTCTAGCTTTTTGCTAGTGTTAGAAGCTTGCTAGAGCAAGAACACCATGAAACCTCCATGAGAGCTCAAGGTCCTCTCATGGTGGATCATTAGGGTTTCTAGTAGAGGCTCTACAAGTGGTTTAGATTGTTCTAGATGAACTCTAAGAGGTGTAACAAGCTTCCCTTTGCTTGCTTTAGAGATCTAAACCTAGGGTTTCACATAGGGTTGGGTAGAGCACCCAAATTTGGGGCTTTTTGCCATGGGGGTTCTAGGGTCAAATTGACCTTGTAGAAACCTAATTGGGAGTATTCCCGACGCGTGGGACAACTCCGTTTGTTTAAACGAAAAGCCAAATTATGAGTTACTATGTAAACCAGAGTTAGGCTGTTTACGCGCAATTGGTAAACTAGGGATCGGTTGGGCACGAAACTCGACCCACAACCCATCCATAATATTTAGAGGTGGGTGGTGCATTCCAAGGACGTCGGACTTCTCTCTATGTCTAAGTGTCACTTCTATTGAACATATTTAATATTGAGCATGTTGAATCGTAGGGTTAAATATGCATTTCTTATTGCTTTGTGAGTTCAAATGCATGAGGTAGATTTGTATGAGATTGTATGGTAAAAGAACAAGAACCCTATGTATGCATGTTAAAGAACAAGAACTTAGTGTAATGGACAAGGGAATGTGACATTGGACATGAACTTAGAGATTGTCACAAGTGTGAGTCTAGAATACTTAGACAACATGTGTGGCATCAAAGAACAAGAACAAGTAGAGTATATAACACTAGTAGAGTTTTGAGATTGACATTATGACAACAACCTTAGAGTTAAGGGTCATGTGAACATAGTCTCCTTGAAGTCAAGGAATGAATTGAAATTAAAATCCTTAGAGTTAAGGATTGATCGTACTCACCATATAGTCCTTGCTCGAGGGCGGTAGCTCCCCCTCGGGCGATGTGCTCCGGAGTTGTCATCACTGGGTTGTAGTGTTTCCCAGAGGACGGTCCGACGGGTTGTAGTGTTTCCTCGACAATCGGGATTTGAGTTGGTTGAGTCTTGTTGAGGGCGAAACCTACGGGTTAGCCAAGAGATTGGGTATTGAACTATGATCCTTCAATCATTATGAGTTACTATTCGATCATCTTATTGTTTACTTTCAAGGGTATTAGCTGCATTTGTTAGTTGGTTATTATCTTACCTTTCTTTCTATTACGCTTGAACTAGACCTAGTGGGAAAGTCGGCGTGGTTGGTTGCCGAACCCACTGGGAACTTCATTGTAGTTCTCACCCCACTATCTCCACAGGGCCGGGACCGAGCGAGCCGGCCGAGGATCGCGGTAAGGGCATCGCGCCCTAGATAGAGACCGCCAAGTTATTACTTTTTGGTAGTTGCATCCCCTTTATATCATCTTTTGTATTTGATGATCATAGTTGCTTAACTTTGGATGTAATCAAGTTTTATTTTGAGGTAAAGTGATGTAAGAAAGAAATGATGCAATTGAATGTAAGGACTTTAAAGAACTCAAAGTTGTAAAGATATTTACATGTATGAGATTGAAATTAATCATGTTACTTGTATGTTTACATTAGTACTTTCACTCTGGCTATGTTGCTTACCCTCGTGTAAGCCTTTTGTGTATGCTTCCGCATGTGTAAAAATTATACTCTAGCTGTACTTGTTGAGCCTTGGGCGGACAGGGGAAGCCCTGTCGTCGGCGTACGGTGACGGAGGCCCGAACTAGGAGGGTTGCGGGGCGTGACAAAAGTAGAGCTAGAACTGAACCATGATGTACTCTAAGTAATAAAACGAGAAAGGTAAGGAAGTAACCGATACTGGTAGGACCTAAGCGTACTCTAGACCCGCTCCTCACCTGCTGTCCCACTAAGACCTGCAACGTCACCTGCAAAAGAAGGCGAGGGGTGAGAACATGTAAACATGTCTCCCCCTCCCAGTGGATACCTCGCGGAGATAGACACAAGAGGAGATAATAGTAGTAGTACAGTAGCTATGATAAACAAGTAAATGGAGAGAGATATATAGATATGAAACAACAGCTACTGTAAGTATGCATCGAAAAGCTGATAAAGTAAAATACCCAATCTGAAATCTGCTGCTCTGTTGGTCCTCAGACCTCAAGCCTATGCCCCCTGTATCACAAAGCCTGCATTCTACCCATATCAACCAATGGTCGCCTATGGGCTCACGGGTTGGCTCGTCCAACCACCTTTCCGGAAAAGAACACATCATGGTACGGTGGATCAGACCGCCCGTGTTCGTGAACTGCACTCAAGTCCTGGGCAATCGATGCTGTTATGCTCAAAAACCATACGTCGACAAGCGGTGACAATCCGTCCCTAAAGGGACATCGACCCCTTTGGGTCATTAAGTAAACTCGCCAGCCACGTAGGTCACGGAAGCAGAAACAGACCGAGCAGTCCTTTGTAATCGAAACAAGCGGACCGAATAGGTCAACTGAAAAAGCGTGAAAGTACCGACCAATCAGGTCAACTAGGATGGAACAACTCAACATCCTCTCAACTGTATGCGAGTACTACTCAAGGAAACACAAGAACTGACCACTCAGGTCAACTAGAATGGAACAACTCAACATCCTCTCAACTGTATGCGAGTACTACGAAGGGAACACGAGAACCGACCAACTGAACAACAAGGTCACTGAGTATACTGAAGTAGACTGACCGAACAGGTCACTGATGTCATAGGCTGACAAGAAGCAAACTACTCTACTCCGACACATGGTACTAAGCATGGAAACACTGAGTAGAGTAAAACTGTAACACAAAGGTGCAAGATATATCAGCGATAAAAGATATGAATAGCAAGGTGGAAGGAACGTCACCAGCGTGTACCACTGTACGGACGTCGGATCGAAGTACCCACCTGTACAACTGTAGAAGATCTGTCGACTGTGGAAACGAAGAAACCGGACCTACGAAAAGGTCCACTAGGTTAGCGTCTAACCCACCAACACAAGTACTGACTCCACATCCCACAAACTAATCCCACGGAGATTGGTTTTCCAAAACCAATTACCGTAACTCGCCGGAAGTCCCGTAAACCGCACCGGACTCCGGGACCTGTTGTCCTGAAATGCACCGACTCGTGTCACGAGTCACCCGCTGCCATAAAACACTCTTATTTGGATGTTTTGGCAGCAAACATAAGATAACACTACAATACAATTATCATCGGATAATTGTACGAACACGGGTTCCCGAAAGTGTCTATTTCGACACCGGAACCAACCGTCGCTCACCCGTCATTTCTAAACCCTCGAAATGACGCGGGTGACCAGCCAACAAGGCTTAGCGACACCGTAAATAATCTCTAAGAGTTGTCGGAAGAAATCCGAACCGTAAACACGTTTCCGTCGGCGAATTTTGCTGAAAAACGCTCCGAAAATCACTTCTGATTTTCTGTAAATATCTGGGGCCTTGGACAATCAGTCCAGAGGTTACCCGCAACACTCCTACGCTGTCTACGACACGAAATTCTAAATTGCATAAAAGTCCCCTGAGCTCCATAAAATCGCATTATTTCATGCGATTTAGGGCTATTATGGGTCGTGCACGCAAACCAGTGCACCGTAAATTCTGAAATCGTACTCGCTGTAAGTCTTCGACATGCTGAAGACCGTGCTCGCCTTTCGGAGCATAATCGGACATCGTAGTGCGCGCACAAGCGACACTAAATTCAGTAAATAGCGCGCACAGCGCGTAAAGTACAAATTTCCCGCTAAACGAGGCATCGAAAACTTAAGCGGAGGTGAGCATCGCGTTCAGCACGAAAAGGCGATGACCGTGCTCACCTCACAAGGTCAAAAAGACCTACTGTAGCCTCGGGAATCGTGCACAAACCCTAGACTAGCATGCTGTTTACAAAATACACAGCTTACCTGACCAGGGAGCTAGGGTTGGCGCCGGCGGTCGGTCCGGCCGGGAAGAGAGCACCACGTCGGAGAGGTCCACGCACACGGTGGCCGGCGGCGAGAGGATGGCGGAGCGCGGCGGCGGAGGATCAACTTCTTCTTCTTCCTCTAATATCTCCAATTACTTAAGTCTTTAAGTAAAACCGTTCAAACCCCTTTTCTCGATAACCGTGATTCAGAATCGAGTTCCGTCAGTGGCATTGGTTCCAGAATAGTCGAGCCGTTCGAAACGAGCTATTGGAAGCCTATGTTCGAAGTCCGGTACGCTCCTGGACCCATCTTTACTCCGCGATTTCTCGAAAATTCGGAGTTACTATTCACTTAAGTCAAACTTAGAGTCGCGTAACTTTTTCGTTTTAGCTCGGTTTCGCCTGAAATTTGACGTGTGCTCTTATAATATAATTACGCACACATTCACCGTCTCCAAATATTTTATTTTTGTTCTGGAAAAATGCTAGTTATTACACTACGCCGCCGCCAGACACGGACCACCGCCAGGTTAGGGGGTGGGCCCAGGCCGGGCCTAAACAAGGCCGGCCCGATGGGCCATGTTTGGGCCGGGCTTTGGGTATTAAAAACTAGACATTGGGTTCGAGCCGGGCTTCAAAATTTAGGCCCGAATAATTTTTGGGCCTATTTGGGCTTGTCCAAGCCGGGGCCAAACCCGACCCAAAAGCCCGATATATTAATTATTAAAGTAAAATATTTAATATATATATATATATATATATATATATATATATATATATATATATATATATATATATATATATATATATATATATATATATATATAATTTATTTATAAAAAGAATAAATGATTTAGTATATCATATATTGTATATATTATTATTAGTGATATATACTTATATATATATGAGGATATATTGTATATTAACAAAATATTTAGTTCCATATTAGTATATATTAAATAGTATTATTACATATTAATTACTTAATTATACATATCTATAAGTAAATATACGGTACATATTATTATATATAACTAATTAGTTATGCACATAACACTTACTAAATATATAATATTTTAAAATTTTTTAAAAAATTAATTAGGCGTTCTATGTACACAACTTAAGGATAATTTTAAAATACTACAATATTTCTTTAAAAAAACTACATATGCCCTAATTAATTAAACGTTCTACTCTTATATGAAAAGTTTCTATCTTATAATTTACTTCGATTGCTAGTATCGAAGTCTAAGTCTTAATTTTAGTTTATTAATTTTTTCTTTGTTTAGTCTTATTTTATTGATGAATAATTATTGTTAGACATTAATGGTATTATATTTGATGTTAAATTTTAATGTTTTTGATGTGATCAAATCCCAGTAAAACATAGATATTTTATTTTAATTTTATACAAATAAAAGTATTTATGTATTATATGATAAATATATAAAATGGGCCTTCACAAAGCCCGATGGGTATTGGGTATTGGGTATTGGGCTTGGGCTTGGGCCGGGCCTTAATTTTTTTAAAAATTGGGTAAAAGCCGACCGAAGCCCAACATATTTTTTTGGGCCGGGCTTGGGCATAGTATTACCCGACCCAAGTACGGCCTAGTTCCACCCCTACCGCCGGCGTGGTCCTCCGATTCCAAGCAACCGTCCTTGAGGCTCCCTAGCGCCACCATGCATTGGGAGTTGCATGCGCAGCGGCAAAGGAGGAGCTGCAGCAGCCATGTGGTCGTGGGGAACCACTCGGCCTCTGCCGCACCTCCCTGCCGCCTTTGACCATCGTTGCCGACCTTTGGGAGTTCATCGCCGCCACCCCCGGCCATTCCTGAGCCGCCGCCGCGCCGCCCCATGATGCCCTAGCCGATGGCTGTTTTTGTTGCCTGCCATCGCCGCTGCGCCGCCGTCCTACCTCGCCGCTGGCCAGGGCTCCCGACCCTTCCCTCCGGGTGCGGAGACCACCTTCCAGCCAAAGCTCGAGCCGCCGTGCCACCAGCGCCCCTATGGCTGATACTGTAGCCCGGGCATGGTGCATACTCGAGGTTTCTTCTTTGGCGACTTTCGTTTCCGACCATTTGAGGCTTTGGCGAGTCTTCGAATTGTGAGCACAACACTCTTGGAACTTTGTGGAGCGTCGTGCTCACCTACGCTGCGATCGGCGAAGCCCCGTTCCACGTGAAGGTCGTGGCCGCTTTCGGAACCTTATTTTTGGTAGTTCTCTCGTTGTTTTGTGACTGTTCAGCCACCGTTTTTACTTCAGATAGCGAGCACAGGCATCCTTGCATCAAGTTGATTCGGATCGGTTGGTTTGATCCGTTGCTTCACAGATTAGGGTAACGAGCTCTAAACTCGTTGTTCATGCATTATTTTATATAGAACTTAGCATTATTGTGGACTGTTTGCTTATGTTATGCTTTGGGAACACCGTGCATTCCCTCGAACAGCGTGAAGATGTAGTTAACAATCTCTTAGCTGACTATCAAGGTTCGGAAATAGTTGCGATGTTAGTTTGTGGACCACGGTGTCATTCGGCAAAATTCACCGAACAAACGGGGTTTTGTTGGTGAGTTTTATTGTTCGTAGTTATGGATGCCCTTGGTTCATCGTTTGTGGCCTTGGACTTTGCAAATTGCAATGTTCGAGTGTTAAATGTGAACCGAGCTTTTCCAAATTTTACGGAGGGTCGTTGAGCGTGTTCCGACCTATGGCACGTGTCTGGGTTAGTGGATGAATTCCAAGCACTAAAGTCCAAAAAGTTGGATTTTAGGTTGCTCTCGATTTCTTATACGAAGTCATCAAATTACGGAAAAGTTGCTGACACAGTCTGACCTTGGTTGCTATCACAGAGTACAGGAGGGGGATGCATGCGGGGTATGGAGACATTTGAAGCGACGAGCCCGAGCCTCGGGTTTGGGAGCACATTCACTTGGAGGTCTGTCTGCGTCTGATTGACTTTAACTCTTAGAGTCTGACCCTGTGATTTGAAAATCCCGAAAGCTGAGGGGCTTTAACACAATTGGTTGCTTCTATTAGTAGCACCCACGCCCCCTTAGGGCTTTTTTTGTGCTGAGGACCTGAGGGAGAGAGGTAGGGGAGCCCTCCAACCATTTCCCTTCCACCACTTGGTTTTTGGATGGATTTCTAAAGAGATTAACCCTCTCTTTTCCCCTCTTTTGCTTGCTAGTGCTAGCATCTTCTTGGTTGAGGCTTGGAGCTTGATCTTGGAGCTCTATTGGAGGAAGACCTTCACTTCTAGAGGATTGTGGACTTTGATTTGGAGCTCCTTAAAGGTAGGCATCACCTCTATTTTCTCTAGTTTGGGATTTTGAAGCTTTCTACTTGTTGAAACCCTAGATTTAGTAGATTAGGGTTTATTTTGGGGATTTGCAACCTAGGGCTTTTAGAGTCCAATTAATTGGTTTAGAACCTTTGTTTAGGTTGCCTTGGAAGAGATCTCACCTCCATTTGAGGATTGGAGAAGGATTTTTACTTTAAGGTGAAATTTTCCTTACTCTCTACATAGAAGCTTAAAGTTTGAACTCAAGACTTATCTCTTGAGGTTGTAACTCCTAGGATCTACTTTGTAGGGTACTAGGAGTAGGAATCGAAGCTTCGTTAGCGGTTCGGAGCGACGCTTGGAGCGACGGTGGGTTTGGCCTCACCTAGCGCAATGAGAAATTCTCATTGGTGCTTATTTGCTTATGGTTAAATGGAAATTAGTGCATTTTCATGTTATTTGATTTATTTGTGAATTTTAGAATGCTTAAGATACATATGTTATGTGTAACGCAATTTTACTCTATATAGTAGAGACGTTTGCATGTGAGAGCTGAAGCCTTATAGCATTCTATTTGGAAACTTGAAACTATGTGTTTAAGAGAAATTTGACATGTGTTTGAGGACATAGAACTATAAATGACATAGGAGAAAAGCCCTTGTCATTAAGCGGCATGGGCTTGGCATCAAAAGTGTAAAATAGTGAGCTAATGTCATCAAGCGGCATTAGGCTCGTGAATGAACTTGACAATGAAATTCTAGTGTCATGAGAGTTGTTGTACTAGACCTTAGGGTTGCTAGTGACATTTGCCATGTGTGGGACTTGGGACTTGGACTTGCTTGTTGCCATTTGTGCTCTTCGCACATGCTTGTGAGGGTCGCTCCCTACAAGCCGGCACTCCGGAGTTAGCCTTTGCGATGTATTCGCACGTGCGGTGTTGAGAAACCTATGGGGCCGAATTGGTTAGACTCATTCCTACGGGGATGTTGGGGCTACCACGACACTTAGGGCGCAAGCGGGATTGCACTTGTGTAGATCCCAAATTGAGATTGAACATCGTCTTTCTATAATAAAGGATAATCACTACTTAACTTAGATTAGTAGTTGGATATATATGTTGTGATATAGTATTGGACATAGTAGTATACTTGATAGGTCATCTCTTCTATTAGAGTATACTTGTGAACTTATTTGAATATACTTGTTTAAAGTTGGCTATCGGGTAGATTAAAGCATGTAATATAATTACCTCGGGTTAATTATTCAGTTTTTCTGTTACGCTTTATTTACAGTTATTTATTTCAGTACTTATATTACTCTCTTTTGGGCCTAGTGGAGCAATTTTGTGCAGGTTAGTAATTGCCCACTGGGAACTATATGTTTATAGTTCTCACGCCGTCTGTTTCTGACTCGTTTCAGTGCCTTCTGCATCGGGGGAGGCTCGGGACCGCGGCAAAGGAGTTGCCTCGGGATAGCGGCTTGTGAGAGGGTTTTGGATAGGTGGTTTCCTTTTTCTCTTATTTTATTTTGGAGAGAAGGAGTGTTTTTACCTTGTATAGAGACCACCACTTTTGTGTAGTTGAGAGGTTTTGTTGTAACTGTGTACTACTCTCTATTTCTATGTTAGTGATTTAGACGCCTTACTTTCTTTTACTTGTGGTTTGGTTCATGTTTAGTTGTGGCTCTGATATTCATAGTTGTAGCCTTATATTGTTTTAATTCCATTTTTTTAGTTAGACGCCTTGTATGTGTTGACATATGGCGGGTGCAGGCACGCTTTGGGGAAGGTCTGAGCCCGGGCGTGACAGATTAATTTGGTATCAGAGCCTAGGGTGACGTCTTAGAGGACCTAGTAAACCTTAGGCTGGTTGGACTATAAGGATTAGACTCGTGAGAGACGTGATCTATTTGACTTATAAGCGAAAGTGTTTGATTGGGTTTTATGATAACTCTAAAAAGTTGGAGTATAATCGAAGTGTATAACTTCTAGCTTCGCGGAGGGTTACGTTGGCGGACGACAACGTAACATCGGAGTTAGTAGAAAGCACACTTCTTTACTTTCGCACAATTTGGGTTTCGAGTGGGGATTGCGATAGCGTGGGTTTTATTAACTTGCGCTTTATGTTGTTGCGTGTTGATGCCTATCACTCGCTCCCGATCTATTGGAGCGACGGACTTGGCACATCTTGAGGAGGTCGAGACCTCCGCTACTTCGAGTCCGGCGAGGTCCGCGAGCCGAGGGATCGAGTGGCGGTCCTCACCGACCTTGTGGCTCGGCGACGGCGGCGGCCCGACAACGAGCCGAGGCGGCGCGCGCGAGACGAGAGGATGAAGCGGCGGAGGACCTTCTTCGCAGCGAGCGCCGCGGGAGGCCGAGACACCGTACCACCAGCCCCAGCCGACGTGGTAGCACCGAGGGCGCCGACTCCAGCGCCTGGATCTTTACATTCTGTGCCGTTTGTGGCACGCCGGAGAGGGTAGCGACGGCACCGCCGTTCGGATGCCCCGGGAGGAGCGGTGTTCCCTACGATGGTTGAGGGCTTGAGCGAGACCGGCGATGAGCCGCCTCAATGAGTTCGGAGATGCAATCCACGTATATTCGACGGCGAGAACGTGGATCACGGATTGTAGAGAAATGGCTTATGCACATGGAAAAGCTATTTCGGGATACCTTTGTCGAGGAGAGGGACAGAGTGGCTCGCCACTCACCATCTGGACGGCGAGGCCTATCAGTGGTGGCGGGACATTCGGGAGAACCCGAGCACCGACTTGGCAGAGATGACTTGGACGAGGTTCAAGGGATTGCTACTCGAGCACTACTTCCCCGACAGTGTTCGACGACAGATGGAGACTGATTTGCGCAACCTGCGCCAGGGGGAGCGGACAGTGGCAGAGTATGAGCGGGAGTTCACCAGGCTTCTACACTGTGTACCTTTCGTCATGCGGGACGACGAGGACAAGGCCAGGATCTTCGAGAATGGACTTCGGCCATCTATCTTTAGACTCGTGCGATCGTACGGATTGCAGAACCTATAGAGAGGTGGTAAATCGCGCTCTCATTGTGGAGCGGGCGCGATGGTCTTGAAGGACGAGCGGGGAAGGCTTGGATCGGGGCAAGGGCAAGAGGCCCTCAGGCGAGGGTGCGAGCCAGGCGCACTCTAGGAAGCCGCCAAAGTACCCCAGGAGCCAGTCACGTGGACGAGGACCCCCACAGCAGCGCCGAGGATCAGAGCGGCGACCAGCGCCGCGATGTGTGATTTGTAGCGGCCCCATCCTCCCGACGGTGCCCACGGGCGGGGTCGATGCTTCTCTTGCGGCCGGGAGGGCCATTTTCGATCCCGAGTGTCAGGGATGCGCCCCACACCGTCGGCCGGCTTGACCGGCTTCACCGGGTTCCGGCCGGGGACACTGCGGCATCTTACCGGGCGGGAGATCTTACGCATAGAGACGAGAGCGAGGGTCACGACGAGGGCCGAGTGGACGATTGTATGCCGCCGGACAGAAACGGCGGCGGTGAGGACGTGGTTGCGGTATCATTTTGATTTCCGCATTCGAGTTCGTGCTTTATTTGATACGGCGCATCTTGTTCTTTTATTGATCGGTACATTTGCTTGCCGAGTTGCATAGCATTCCTATGACTTCCTTGTTGCATTCGGGGCGAGTGGTTATACCCGGACATTATATAGACGTTCGGGAGTGTTGTGCTAGTTGCCCGGTTCAGATTGGGGATTGGATCATGCCCGCGGACCTGTTTGTGGTGCGCAAACTTGGAGAGTTTGACATAGTTTTGGGCATGGATTGGTTGACCCGGTACTTTGCTACGATCGATTGTGTGAGTCATACTGTGACTTTTAGAGAGCCTGGTCACGAGGAGGTTGTGTTTCAGGGTTGCCAGAGTTCGCTGTTTGCGATGACTATTAGCTCCTCTCGAGCTAGGCAGTTGATTAGTAGCGGGTGCATAGCCTATTTGGCTAGTATTGCACCCCGAGATGTTGAGGACTCTCCTAGGATTGAGGATATCCCCTGTGGTGAGGAGTTCCGGGATGTGTTTCCGGCAGAGCTACCGGGAATGCCGCCGATAGGGAGATTGAGTTTGTAGTAGATCTCGTCCCCGGGACTACTCCAATCTCAAAGGCGCCCTATAGGATGGCACCAGCAGAACCTAAGGAGCTGAGGGCACAGTTGCGGGATCTCGTGGCTAAAGGTTGTGTGAGGCCGAGTGTGTCGCCTTGGGGAGCACCGGTTCTCTTTGTGAGGAAAAAGGACGGATCACTTCGCTTATGTATGGATTATCGTGAACTTAACAAAGTCACGATTAAGAATAAGTATCCGTTGCCGAGGATCGATGATCTGTTTGACCAGCTTCAGGGATCTCGCGTGTACTCCAAGATCGACTTGCAGTCGGGTTATCATCAGCTGAAGATCAAGCCTGAGGATGTGTCAAAGACGGCTTTCAGGACACGGTATGGACACTATGAGTTCACCGTTATGCCGTTTGGGCTTACTAATGCCCCGGCAGCTTTTATGGATTTAATGAACCGTGTTTTCAAGCCATATTTGGACAGATTTGTCGTGCTGTTTATAGACGACATTTTGGTCTATTCCCGAAGTGATGCGGATCACGAGGAACACTTGAGATTGGTACTTCAAGTGCTTCGGGAAAAGAAACTCTATGCCAAGTTGAAGAAATGTGAGTTCTGGCTTAGAGAGGTGGCGTTTTTGGGCCATGTGATTTCGGGATCAGGTATAGCCGTGGACCCCAAGAAAATTGAAGCCGTCAAGGATTGGCCAAGACCGACGAGTGTCACAGAGATACGGAGTTTTATTGGTTTGGCCGGCTACTACAGGAGGTTTGTTGAGGGATTTGCTAAGTTATCTACTCCCCTCACGAGACTCACGCATAAAGGAACCAAGTTCATTTGGAATGATGCGTGTGAGAGAAGCTTTCAAGAGTTGAAGCTGCGATTGACTACCGCACCAATCCTAACCTTGCCCGTTGCTGGAGCAGGGTATGTGATTTATAGTGATGCTTCCTTTAATGGATTGGGTTGCGTGTTGATGCAGGATGGAAAGGTGATCGCGTATGCTTCACGCCAGCTGAAGGAATATGAAAGGAATTATTGTTAAGGATTTTGTGTTGGCAAGTTTCGTGAATTGAGTCGGAGTCTTGAAGAATCGGAACGGATCGAAGAACGACGAAGAATCAAAGACTTCGAAGAAAAGGGAATTGGCTCACGATGTGAATCACGATGTCTAGGTAAGATTTTAATTCATAATATGGCGATTCATACTTAGTTATAGGCATTAGAATCATAAATCATTGTTTAACGGATTAGAAATTATATTGGAACTTTATAATTTTCAAAAATTGGAAAATTTACAAACTGTACCTGAACCTGTACGGGTACAGCCATCCCATTACCGGTAACAGCCTGAAAAGTGTACGGGTACAGAATCATACCCATTACCGGTAACAGCCTGAACTTGTACGGGTACAGCCATCATACCCATTACCGGTAACAGCCTGAACCTGTACCGGTACAAGCATGGTTGCTATACCGGTACAGCCATCAATCCATTACCGGTAATGGGCCTTCGAAAAATAATCTTCCGTCCTTGTGGAACCGGTAACCAGTTCAATTTTGTACCGGTACAGATAGGTAAAAAATCTGAAAAATCTCTAATCCGAATCTAATTGATTCTAAAGTCTATAAATAAGATGTTAGGGTTCTCTAACTCTGTATGCTTCATGAATATACATGTTTGAGAAACCCTAGAGGCTAGGAATTGATCTAAAACCTATTTTCTACTTCATAGCCTCTTCTAGGTCAAATCGAGATATTGTAATTTCTTATCTATATGTCGATTTGATCTACGCTCGCTGGAGTTTTCTTCTTCGGTTTTCTACGATACTCCTAAGCGAAGGATCACCATACTCATGATGCTTCTCATGAACGGCGTCGTGGATTCGGCGTGAGGCGTCGTGGATTCGACGCGATTGAAGGCGGTTCGTGGATTCGGATCGTTGGCTCGTGGATTCGAGTGGCGTCGTGGATTCGGCGTGATAGAAGCTTCGTGGATTCGAAGTGGTGGCGTTTCGTGGATTCGAGACGTGGCGTTCGTGGACTCGGACGTGAGGGCGTGGACAACCCGAAGGAGGATTGCGCGGAGATCCATAAGAGAGTTAGAGAGGTTAAGTCCGTGGAGTCGGTAATCACCTTGTAATCTTTTCTTTTAGTGGATTGTTATTCGCGTGTTGGTCCCGTGGGTTTTTTACTCCTAGTTGGAGTTTTCCCACGTAAATCTCGGTGTGCTTTTTAATTTCCGCATTTACCTTTTTAAAGCATCGAGAATTGTGGTTTTTGGCCGATACACCTATTCACCCCCCTCTAGGTGTTGTTTGATACAATCTAGATAGATCCTTGGGGCTTCCCCGTAACTCACAATTGGTATCAGAGCGGGATCTAGATATATTGCTATCTAATGGCCGAAGAGTTAGTAGGTGTGTTGCAAACTTACGATATGACTTTTCCTACTAATCAATCTTCTTCCAAGTCTTTTTCTCAAAGTAATAGGGTTGCGTTGAAAACATCAAAGGAAGAAGACGTGAACTCGGATTCCGGCGATGAGGAATCAAACGACGAGGAATTAGCGGAAGCGTATCATCAACTCCTCGTCGAATCCAAGAAGATGGCGAAGTTCATTAAAAAGTTAAGGCGTCGTCTATTGGAACTTGAAAAGGAGAATAATAATTTGAAGACATCGAATAAAGCTCTTGAGGAGGAGAGGGAATCAATTTTGAATAACAATTCGGTCCTCCAAAAGAAGCTAGATGAAGCGGATTCAACGATCAAATCCTCTATGGATAAAATTAAATTTTTGGAGCATCAATATGAGGAATCACACAAATCCAACAAAGAGTTAACTAATCAAGTTCATCAACTCAAGTCCGATCTTCAAAAATTTTCTTCGGGATCGAAGAAAGTAGATCACATGCTCGGATTGGGTCAAACGATCAAGGTTGGACTTGGGTACGAAAGTACATATGTTGAGAAGGGTCAAAAGATGACATCGAAAGTCTCAACAAGTTTGAAGGAGAAGGTGTGTCACAGATGTGGCATCAAAGGACACATCAAAAAGAGTTGCCCGAACAAAAATTTCAAGCCTCAATCGGCAACTTCGAAACGACAATTGGTATCATCTACAACTCAGCTTCCCCCACGGAATCAAAAGAAAAATCAATTGAGTCGAGTGCATCAAGCAAACCGTGACTCATATGTGAACCTAAATCAAAGCCACAAGCGAATCGGACATCTAAATCTCAACGTCAATATCGATCGAACCCACAACCGAACCGGATTTCTAAGTCGAAACAACGTGCGGTTTGGGTTTCTAAGCCTCAAGGACAACATCAAAAGTCAAAACAAGTTGGGCAAATCATCGACAAGCCAAGACAACCAACAATCCGACAAGTTTGGATTCGGAAAGGTGATATCTTTCCATACTCTTCGTCTTAGTTTGTTTTCTTTTATGTAATGCTTTGATTGGTGCTTGGTGCATATTTTTATTCATTGCATTACATGATTAGACGATTTTTTGTGCTTAGAATTCATTCGTTTTTAAATCATTTTGGAAAGGTGATTGGGAGTTTGATTGAAATTTTTTTTAGAAAGGAGATGATTGAATATCATTATATTGGAGAGATTGATGATTTTTCAAAGAGCTTTAATCAGTAGTTAAAGTCAATTCAAATTGAATTAAATTCATATTAATTATCGGTTTTACTCCACTTTTTATTATCTTGACGATAATTTAATATGTGATTTCTTCTTACATACATTCATCAAAATTTTGAAATTAATTTTAATCTCTTAGTAATTAATTCATCTTGGTTGTGAATATTGAATATAATTGATGGATATTTGCTAATTGACTAAAATTCGTCAAAATTATTTTCAATTGTGAGATTGTCTAATTTAGGGGGAGTTTGAATTATTAAAAAAAAAAAAAGGAGAAACTCCTATATTTAAAAGATGTGGAAAGAGTTACATCCGAAAGGAGTGTGAAAACTACCACCACATGTAGGAAAGAGCTACCACCTACGTCCGTGTGTGAAGCTACCACATGGGTACTTATATGAAAAACCGAAAGGTTGAAAAAAAATATATGTGAATATTTTAGAATTTTCGGCGTTATAAGGTGGTAGAATGAAAAGATGCTCAATGAGCCACCCCCGGTGTTTATTAGTTAAATCTCTATTTTGAACGGGTTGCGACAAGTTGGTGTCAATGTTGCCAAATTTCTAAAATTATTTTTCATCAATTTGCATCTTGATGTTTTGAAACATTAGATTATCTTTAATATCAAATTTTGATGTTTTGATGTCTTTTGAAATCACTTAATATTTTATCTTCATCATAATGATTTTTGGAGTACAACTTTTAATTTTTATGAAATTAATCTAATTTTGAAGGATTTTTGAGAAAACAAGGCAAAACTTTTGAAGAGGAGGACACGGAGTGATTTTACCTTTTTGAGCTTCATTATATATGTTTTATCTTTTCACTCCTAGGGCTATATTTTCTTTATGCATCTAGGTATGAAACTATGAAATACTTACTCTGTTTAGTTAGTTTTCTCTCTATTTGTGTTTTCTTTTGGCAATTTTTGACAAAAAGGGGAGAATGGAGAACAAGTACAAAAGGAGAGGATATTTGGTATTTGATGCATACACGAAGGGGAGACATACGAAGGGGAAACGTGATGAGCTTGAGGGAGAAGGAGAGATAATATTTTTGAAAAGGAATTGGAGAAAAGAACAAAGGGAGAGAAGAGGTATAAAATTAACTTTGAAAATTTGTTAAAAATTTGTTTTGCAGGAAATCAAGACTTCAAGACTCCTAGTTGCGTCTAAGTCATAGAGTTTGTTTTAGGAGTTTTGATGTATTTTTGTGTTTCAAATTGTATTTGGACTACATGCGAGAAGTTTGATGTTTTGGTGATGACATTGAACTTCGTTTTTCTTTTATGATGTAATTTTAGTTAATTTTTTTGTTTTGTCACGAAATTGCCAAAGGGGAGATTGTTAAGGATTTTGTGTTGGCAAGTTTCGTGAATTGAGGCGGAGTCTTGAAGAATCGGAGCGGATCGAAGAACGACGAAGAATCAAAGACTTCGAAGAAAAGGGAATTGGCTCACGATGTGAATCACGATGTCTAGGTAAGATTTTAATTCATAATATGGTGATTCATACTTAGTTATAGGCATTAGAATCATAAATCATTGTTTAACGGATTAGAAATTATATTGGAACTTTGTAATTTTTCAAAAATTGGAAAATTTCCAAACTGTACACGAACATGCAATGCAGTCCATAATATAACTTTAGAAAGCAGTACTTTTTCTCATTCAACCGAACAAAGAGTAAAACCCAATTATATTGTTCTATTATGCCCCGAGAGTGTATATTGGCAACGTATCGTTGTCTACGTTCACAAGAACCAAAATCGGAACAACATTAGACTATTCAGTTGTGCCTTAACAGTATAACTTTAGAAACAGTACTTTTTCTCATTCAACCAAACAAAGAGTGAAACCCAATTATATTGTTCTATTATGCCCCGAGAGTGTATATTGGCAACGTATCGTTGTCTACGTTCACAAGAACCAAAATCGGAACAACATTAGACTACTCGATTTGCGCCCTAACAGTATATCTTTAGAAACAATACTTTTTCTCATTCAACCGAACAAAGAGTGAAACTCAATTATATTGTTATATTATGCCCCGAGAGTGTATATTGGCAACGTATCGTTGTCTACGTTCTAAAAACCAAAATCGGAACAACATTAGACTATTCGGTTGCGCCACTAACGGTATATCTTTAGAAACGTGTACTTTTTCTCATTCAACCGAACAAAGAGTGAAACCCAATTATATTGTTCTATTATGCCCCGAGAGTGTATATTGGCAACGTATCGTTGTATACGTTCACAAGAACCAAAATCGGTACAACACTAGACTACTCGGTTGTGCCCTAACAGTATAACTTTAGAAACAGTACTTTCTCTCATTCAACCAAATAAAGAGTGAAACGCAATTATATTGTTCTATTATGCCCCCGAGAGTGTATATTGGCAATGTATCGTTGTCTACGTTCACAAGAACCAAAATCGGAACAACATTAGGCTACTCAGTTGCGCCATAACAGTATAACTTTGGAAATAGTACTTTTTCTCATTCCATAGAACAAAGAGTGAAACCTAATTATATTGTTCTATTATGCCCAGAGAGTATATATTGGCAACGTATCGTTGTCTACGTTCACAAGAACCAAACCAGGAACAACATTAGACTACTCGGTTACTTGCGCCTAACGGTATAACTTTAGAAACGAACTTTTCTCATTCAAGAACAAAGAGTGAAACCCAATTATATTATTCTATTATGCCCGAGAGTGTATATTGGCGGCGTATCGTTGTCTACGTTCACAAGAACCAAAACACGAACAACATTAGACTACTCGGTTGAGACCTAACGGTATAACTTTAGAAACGATACTTTTTCTCATTCAGCAGAACAAAGAGTGAAACCCAATTATATTGTTCTATTATGCCCGAGAGTGTATATTGGCAACGTATCGTTGTCTACGTTCACAAGAACCAATATCGGAACAACATTAGACTACTCGATTGCGCCCTTACGGTATAACTTTAGAAAGCAGAACTTTTCTCATTCGGTAGAACAAAGAGTGAAACCCAATTATATTATTCTATTATGCCCTGAGAGTGTATATTGGCAGCGTATCTTTGTCTACGTTCACAAGAACCAAAACCGGAACAACATTAGACTACTCAGTTGAGACCTAATAATATAACTTTAGAAACAGTACTTTTTCTCATTCAACCGAACAAAGAGTGAAACTCAATTATATTGTTATATTATGCCCCGAGAGTGTATATTGGCAACGTATCGTTGTCTACGTTCACAAGAACCAAAATCGGAACAACATTAGACTATTCAGTTGTGCCCTAACAGTATAACTTTAGAAACAGTACTTTTTCTCATTCAACCAAACAAAAAGTGAAACCCAATTATATTGTTCTATTATGCCCCGAGAGTGTATATAGGAAACGTATCGTTGTCTACGTTCACAAGAACCAAAACCGGAACAACATTAGACAACTCAGTTGCGCCATAACAGTATAACTTTGGAAATAGTACTTTTTCTCATTCCACCGAACAAAGAGTGAAACCTAATTATATTGTTCAATTATGCCCCGAGAGTGTATATTGGCAACGTATCGTCGTCTACGTTCACAAGAACCAAAACCGGAACTACATTAGACAACTCAGTTGCGCCATAACAGTATAACTTTAGAAACAGTACTTTTTCTCATTCAACCGAACAAAGAGTGAAACCCAATTATATTGTACTATTATGCACCGAGAGTGTATAATGGCAACGTATCGTTGTCTACGTTCACAAGAACCAAAATCCGAACAACATTAGACTATTCAGTTGCGCCCTAACAGTATAACTTTAGAAACAGTACTTTTTCTCACTCCACCGAACAAAGAGTGAAACCCAATTATATTGTTCAATTATGCCCCGAGAGTGTATATTGGCAACGTATCGTTGTCTACGTTCACAAGAACCAAAACCGGACCAACACTAGACAACTCGGTTAACGTGTGATACAAAACAATACTTTTTCTCATTCCACCGAACGAAGAGTAAAACCTAATTATATTGTTCTATTATGCCCCGAGAGTGTATATTGGCAACGTATCGTTATCTACGTTCACAACAACCAAAACCGGAACAACATTTGACTACTCAGTTGAGACCTAATAATATAACTTAAGAAACAGTACTTTTTCTCATTCAACCGAACAAAGAGTGAAACCCAATTATATTGTTCTATTATGCCGCGAGAGTGTATATTGGCAACGTATCGTTGTCTACGTTCACAAGAACCAAAATCGGAACAACATTAGACTACTCAGTTGCGCCATAACAGTATATCTTTAGAAACGATTTTTCTCATTCAACCAAATAAAGAGAAACCTATTTATATTGTTCTATTATGCCGCGAGAGTGTATATTGGCAACGTATCGTTGTCTACGTTCACAAGAACCAAAATCGGAACAACATTAGACTATTCAATTGTGCCCTAACAGTATAACTTTAGAAACAGTACTTTTTCTCATTCAACCAAACAAAGAGTGAAACCCTATTATATTGTTCTATTATGCCCCGAGAGTGTATATAGGAAACGTATCGTTGTCTACGTTCACAAGAACCAAAACAGGAACAACATTAGACAACTCAGTTGCGCCATAACAGTATTACTTTGGAAATAGTACTTTTTCTCATTCCACCGAACAAAGAGTGAAACCTATTTATATTGTTCTATTATGCCCCGAGAGTGTATATTGGCAACGTATCGTCGTCTACGTTCACAAGAACCAAAACCGGAACAACATTAGACTACTCAGTTGCGCCCTTACAGTATAACTTTAGAAACAGAACTTTTTCTCATTCAGCCGAACGAAGAGTGAAACCCAATTATATTATTCTATTATGCCCCGAGAGTGTATATTGGCAACGTATCGTTGTCTACGTTCACAAGAACCAAAACCGGAACAACATTAGACTACTCAGTTGAGACCTAATAATATAACTTTAGAAACAGTACTTTTTCTCATTCAACCGAACAAAGAGTGAAACCCAATTATATTGTTCTATTATGCCCCGAGAGTGTATATTGGCAACGTATCGTTGTCTACGTTCACAAGAACCAAAATCGGAACAACATTAGACTATTCAGTTGTGCCCTAACAGTATAACTTTAGAAACAGTACTTTTTCTCATTCAACCAAACAAAGAGTGAAACCCAATTATATTGTTCTATTATGCCCTGAGAGTGTATATTGGCAACGTATCGTTGTCTACGTTCACAAGAACCAAAATCGGAACAACATTAGACTACTCAGTTGCGCCCTAACAGTATATCTTTAGAAACAGTACTTTTTCTCATTCAACCGAACAAAGAGTGAAACCCAATTATATTGTTATATTATGCCCCGAGAGTGTATATTGGCAACGTATCGTTGTCTACGTTCACAAGAACCAAAATCGGAACAACATTAGACTATTCAGTTGCGCCCTAACAGTATATCTTTAGAAACAGTACTTTTTCTCATTCAACCTAATAAAGAGTGAAACCCAATTATATTGTTATATTATGCCCCGAGAGTGTATATTGGCAACGTATCGTTGTATACGTTCACAAGAACCAAAATCGGAACAACACTAGACTACTCAGTTGTGCCCTAACAGTATAACTTTAGAAACAGTACTTTCTCTCATTCAACCAAATAAAGAGTGAAACGCAATTATATTGTTCTATTATGCCCCCGAGAGTGTATATTGGCAATGTATCGTTGTCTACGTTCACAAGAACCAAAATCGGAACAACATTAGGCTACTCAGTTGCGCCATAACAGTATAACTTTGGAAATAGTACTTTTTCTCATTCCACCGAACAAAGAGTGAAACCTAATTATATTGTTCTATTATGCCCCGAGAGTGTATATTGGCAACGTATCGTTGTCTACGTTCTAAGAACCAAAACCGGAACAACATTAGACTACTCGGTAGCGCCACTAACGGTATAACTTTAGAAACGAGAACTTTTCTCATTCAACCGAACAAAGAGTGAAACCCAATTATATTATTCTATTATGCCCCGAGGGTGTATATTGGTAGCGTATCGTTGTCTACGTTCACAAGAACCAAAACCTGAACAACATTAGACTACTCAGTTGCGCCCTAACAGTATAACTTTAGAAACAGTACTTTTTCTCATTCAACCGAACAAAGAGTGAAACCCAATTATATTGTTCTATTATGCCCCGAGAGTGTATATTGGCAACGTATCGTTGTCTACGTTCACAAGAACCAATATCGGAACAACATTAGACTACTCAGTTGCGCCCTTACAGTATAACTTTAGAAACAGAACTTTTTCTCATTCAGCCGAACGAAGAGTGAAACCCAATTATATTATTCTATTATGCCCCGAGAGTGTATATTGGCAACGTATCGTTGTCTACGTTCACAAGAACCAAAACCGGAACAACATTAGACTACTCAGTTGAGACCTAATAATATAACTTTAGAAACAGTACTTTTTCTCATTCAACCGAACAAAGAGTGAAACTCAATTATATTGTTATATTATGCCCCGAGAGTGTATATTGGCAACGTATCGTTGTCTACGTTCACAAGAACCAAAATCGGAACAACATTAGACTATTCAGTTGTGCCCTAACAGTATTACTTTAGAAACAGTACTTTTTCTCATTCAACCAAACAAAAAGTGAAACCCAATTATATTGTTCTATTATGCCCCGAGAGTGTATATAGGAAACGTATCGTTGTCTACGTTCACAAGAACCAAAACCGGAACAACATTAGACAACTCAGTTGCGCCATAACAGTATAACTTTGGAAATAGTACTTTTTCTCATTCCACCGAACAAAGAGTGAAACCTAATTATATTGTTCAATTATGCCCCGAGAGTGTATATTGGCAACGTATCGTCGTCTACGTTCACAAGAACCAAAACCGGAACTACATTAGACAACTCAGTTGCGCCATAACAGTATAACTTTAGAAACAGTACTTTTTCTCATTCAACCGAACAAAGAGTGAAACCCAATTATATTGTACTATTATGCACCGAGAGTGTATAATGGCAACGTATCGTTGTCTACGTTCACAAGAACCAAAATCCGAACAACATTAGACTATTCAGTTGCGCCCTAACAGTATAACTTTAGAAACAGTACTTTTTCTCACTCCACCGAACAAAGAGTGAAACCCAATTATATTGTTCAATTATGCCCCGAGAGTGTATATTGGCAACGTATCGTTGTCTACGTTCACAAAAACCAAAACCGGTCCAACACTAGACAACTCAGTTGCGCCGTAACAGTACAACTTTGGAAACAATACTTTCTCTCATTCCACCGAACGAAGAGTAAAACCTAATTATATTGTTCTATTATGCCCCGAGAGTGTATATTGGCAACGTATCGTTATCTACGTTCACAAGAACCAAAACCGGAACAACATTAGACTACTCAGTTGAGACCTAATAATATAACTTTAGAAACAGTACTTTTTCTCATTCAACCGAACAAAGAGTGAAACCCAATTATATTGTTCTGTTATGCGCGAGAGTGTATATTGGCAACGTCGTTGTCTACGTTCACAAGAACCAAAATCGGAACAACATTAGACTACTCGATTTGCGCCCTAACGGTATATCTTTAGAAAGCAGTACTTTTTCTCATTCAACCAAATAAAGAGAGAATCCCAATTATATTGTTCTATTATGCCCCGAGAGTGTATATTGGCAACGTATCGTTGTCTACGTTCACAAGAACCAAAATCGGAACAACATTAGACTATTCAGTTGTGCCCTAACAGTATAACTTTAGAAACAGTACTTTTTCTCATTCAACCAAACAAAGAGTGAAACCCAATTATATTGTTCTATTATGCCCCGAGAGTGTATATAGGAAACGTATCGTTGTCTACGTTCACAAGAACCAAAACCGGAACAACATTAGACAACTCAGTTGCGCCATAACAGTATTACTTTGGAAATAGTACTTTTTCTCATTCCACCGAACAAAGAGTGAAACCTATTTATATTGTTCTATTATGCCCCGAGAGTGTATATTGGCAACGTATCGTCGTCTACGTTCACAAGAACCAAAACCGGAACAACATTAGACTACTCAGTTGCGCCCTTACCGTATAACTTTAGAAACAGAACTTTTCTCATTCAACCAAACAAAGAGTGAAACCCAATTATATTGTTCTATTATGCCCCGAGAGTGTATATTGGCAGCGTATCGTTGTCTACGTTCACAAGAACCAAAACCGGAACAACATTAGACTACTCAGTTGAGACCTAATAATATAACTTTAGAAACAGTACTTTTTCTCATTCAACCGAACAAAGAGTGAAACCCAATTATATTGTTCTATTATGCCCCGAGAGTGTATATTGGCAACGTATCGTTGTCTACGTTCACAAGAACCAAAATCGGAACAACATTAGACTATTCAGTTGTGCCCTAACAGTATAACTTTAGAAACAGTACTTTTTCTCATTCAACCAAACAAAGAGTGAAACCCAATTATATTGTTCTATTATGCCCCGAGAGTGTATATTGGCAACGTATCGTTGTCTACGTTCACAAGAACCAAAATCGGAACAACATTAGACTACTCAGTTGCGCCCTAACAGTATATCTTTAGAAACAATACTTTTTCTCATTCAACCGAACAAAGAGTGAAACTCAATTATATTGTTATATTATGCCCCGAGAGTGTATATTGGCAACGTATCGTTGTCTACGTTCACAAGAACCAAAATCGGAACAACATTAGACTATTCAGTTGCGCCCTAACAGTATATCTTTAGAAACAGTACTTTTTCTCATTCAACCTAATAAAGAGTGAAACCCAATTATATTGTTATATTATGCCCCGAGAGTGTATATTGGCAACGTATCGTTGTATACGTTCACAAGAACCAAAATCGGAACAACACTAGACTACTCAGTTGTGCCCTAACAGTATAACTTTAGAAACAGTACTTTCTCTCATTCAACCAAATAAAGAGTGAAACGCAATTATATTGTTCTATTATGCCCCGAGAGTGTATATTGGCAATGTATCGTTGTCTACGTTCACAAGAACCAAAATCGGAACAACATTAGGCTACTCAGTTGCGCCATAACAGTATAACTTTGGAAATAGTACTTTTTCTCATTCCAAGAACAAAGAGTGAAACCTAATTATATTGTTCTATTATGCCCGAGAGTATATATTGGCAACGTATCGTTGTCTACGTTCACAAGAACCAAAGCAGGAACAACATTAGACTACTCGGTGGCGCCCTAACGGTATAACTTTAGAAAGCAGAACTTTTTCTCATTCAACCAGAACAAAGAGTGAAACCCAATTATATTATTCTATTATGCCCGAGAGTGTATATTGGCGCGTATCGTTGTCTACGTTCCCAAGAACCAAAACACGAACAACATTAGACTACTCGAGTTGAGACCTAACGGTATAACTTTAGAAACGATACTTTTTCTCATTCAGAACAAAGAGTGAAACCCAATTATATTGTTCTATTATGCCCCGAGAGTGTATATTGGCAACGTATCGTTGTCTACGTTCACAAGAACCAATATCGGAACAACATTAGACTACTCAGTTGCGCCCTAACAGTATAACTTTAGAAACAGTACTTTTTCTCATTCAACCGAACAAAGAGTGAAACCCAATTATATTATTCTATTATGCCCCGAGAGTGTATATTGGCGTATCGTTGTCTACGTTCACAAGAACCAAAACCTGAACAACATTAGACTACTCAGTTGAGACCTAATAATATAACTTTAGAAACAGTACTTTTTCTCATTCAACCGAACAAAGAGTGAAACTCAATTATATTGTTATATTATGCCCCGAGAGTGTATATTGGCAACGTATCGTTGTCTACGTTCACAAGAACCAAAATCGGAACAACATTAGACTATTCAGTTGTGCCCTAACAGTATTACTTTAGAAACAGTACTTTTTCTCATTCAACCAAACAAAAAGTGAAACCCAATTATATTGTTCTATTATGCCCCGAGAGTGTATATAGGAAACGTATCGTTGTCTACGTTCACAAGAACCAAAACCAGAACAACATTAGACAACTCAGTTGCGCCATAACAGTATAACTTTGGAAATAGTACTTTTTCTCATTCCACCGAACAAAGAGTGAAACCTAATTATATTGTTCTATTATGCCCCGAGAGTGTATATTGGCAACGTATCGTTGTCTACGTTCACAAGAACCAAAACAGGAACAAAATTAGACTACTCGGTTGCGCCATAACAGTATAACTTTAGAAACAGTACTTTTTCTCATTCAACCGAACAAAGAGTGAAACCCAATTATATTGTACTATTATGCACCGAGAGTGTATAATGGCAACGTATCGTTGTCTACGTTCACAAGAACCAAAATCCGAACAACATTAGACTATTCAGTTGCGCCCTAACAGTATAACTTTAGAAACAGTACTTTTTCTCACTCCACCGAACAAAGAGTGAAACCCAATTATATTGTTCAATTATGCCCCGAGAGTGTATATTGGCAACGTATCGTTGTCTACGTTCACAAAAACCAAAACCGGTCCAACACTAGACAACTCAGTTGCGCCGTAACAGTACAACTTTGGAAACAATACTTTTTCTCATTCCACCGAACGAAGAGTAAAACCTAATTATATTGTTCTATTATGCCCCGAGAGTGTATATTGGCAACGTATCGTTATCTACGTTCACAAGAACCAAAACCGGAACAACATTTGACTACTCAGTTGAGACCTAATAATATAACTTTAGAAACAGTACTTTTTCTCATTCAACCGAACAAAGAGTGAAACCCAATTATATTGTTCTATTATGCCCCGAGAGTGTATATTGGCAACGTATCGTTGTCTACGTTCACAAGAACCAAAATCGGAACAACATTAGACTACTCAGTTGCGCCCTAACAGTATATCTTTAGAAACAGTACTTTTTCTCATTCAACCAAATAAAGAGAGAAACCCAATTATATTGTTCTATTATGCCCCGAGAGTGTATATTGGCAACGTATCGTTGTCTACGTTCACAAGAACCAAAATCGGAACAACATTAGACTATTCAGTTGTGCCCTAACAGTATAACTTTAGAAACAGTACTTTTTCTCATTCAACCAAACAAAGAGTGAAACCCAATTATATTGTTCTATTATGCCCCGAGAGTGTATATAGGAAACGTATCGTTGTCTACGTTCACAAGAACCAAAACCGGAACAACATTAGACAACTCAGTTGCGCCATAACAGTATTACTTTGGAAATAGTTCTTTTTCTAGCTCTACCGCACAAAGAGTGAAACCCAATTATATTGTTCTATTATGCCCCGAGAGTGTATATTGGCAACGTATCGTCGTCTACGTTCACAAGAACCAAAACCGGAACAACATTAGACTACTCAGTTGCGCCCTCACAGTATAACTTTAGAAACAGTACTTTTTCTCATTCAACCGAACAAAAAGCGAAACCCAATGATATTATTCTATTATGCCCCGAGAGTGTATATTGGCAACGTATCGTTATCTACGTTCACAAGAACCAAAACCGGAACAACATTTGACTACTCAGTTGAGACCTAATAATATAACTTTAGAAACAGTACTTTTTCTCATTCAACCGAACAAAGAGTGAAACCCAATTATATTGATCTATTATGCCCCGAGAGTGTATATTGGCAACGTATCGTTGTCTACGTTCACAAGAACCAAAATCGGAACAACATTAGACTACTCAGTTGTGCCCTAACAGTATAACTTTAGAAACAGTACTTTTTCTCATTCAACCAAACAAAGAGTGAAACCCAATTATATTGTTCTATTATGCCCCGAGAGTGTATATTGGCAACGTATCGTTGTCTACGTTCACAAGAACCAAAATCGGAACAACATTAGACTACTCAGTTGCGCCCTAACAGTATATCTTTAGAAACAATACTTTTTCTCATTCAACCGAACAAAGAGTGAAACTCAATTATATTGTTATATTATGCCCCGAGAGTGTATATTGGCAACGTATCGTTGTCTACGTTCACAAGAACCAAAATCGGAACAACATTAGACTATTCAGTTGCGCCCTAACAGTATAACTTTAGAAACAGTACTTTTTCTCATTCAACCTAATAAAGAGTGAAACCCAATTATATTGTTATATTATGCCCCGAGAGTGTATATTGGCAACGTATCGTTGTATACGTTCACAAGAACCAAAATCGGAACAACACTAGACTACTCAGTTGTGCCACTAACGGTATAACTTTAGAAACAGTACTTTTTCTCATTCAACCAAATAAAGTGTGAAACCCAATTATATTGTTCTATTATGCCCCGAGAGTGTATATTGGCAATGTATCGTTGTCTACGTTCACAAGAACCAAAATCGGAACAACATTAGGCTACTCAGTTGCGCCATAACAGTATAACTTTGGAAATAGTACTTTTTCTCATTCCACCGAACAAAGAGTGAAACCTAATTATATTGTTCTATTATGCCCCGAGAGTATATATTGGCAACGTATCGTTGTCTACGTTCACAAGAACCAAAACCGGAACAACATTAGACTACTCGGTGAGCGCCTAACGAGTATAACTTTAGAAAACGAACTTTTTCTCATTCAACCGAACAAAGAGTGAAACCCAATTATATTATTATATTATGCCCCGAGAGTGTATATTGGCAGCGTATCGTTGTCGACGTTCACAAGAACCAAAACCTGAACAACATTAGACTACTCAGTTGAGACCTAACAGTATAACTTTAGAAACAGTACTTTTTCTCATTCAACCGAACAAAGAGTGAAACCCAATTATATTGTTCTATTATGCCCCGAGAGTGTATATTGGCAACGTATCGTTGTCTACGTTCACAAGAACCAATATCGGAACAACATTAGACTACTCAGTTGCGCCCTAACAGTATAACTTTAGAAACAGTACTTTTTCTCATTCAACCGAACAAAGAGTGAAACCCAATTATATTATTGTATTATGCCCCGAGAGTGTATATTGGCAACGTATCGTTGTCTACGTTCACAAGAACCAAAACCGGAACAACATTAGACTACTCAGTTGAGACCTAATAATATAACTTTAGAAACAGTACTTTTTCTCATTCAACCGAACAAAGAGTGAAACTCAATTATATTGTTATATTATGCCCCGAGAGTGTATATTGGCAACGTATCGTTGTCTACGTTCACAAGAACCAAAATCGGAACAACATTAGACTATTCAGTTGGGCCCTAACAGTATAACTTTAGAAACAGTACTTTTTCTCATTCATCCAAACAAAGAGTGAAACCCAATTATATTGTTCTATTATGCCCCGAGAGTGTATATAGGAAACGTATCGTTGTCTACGTTCACAAGAACCAAAACCGGAACAACATTAGACAACTCAGTTGCGCCATAAGAGTATAACTTTGGAAATAGTACTTTTTCTCATTCCACCGAACAAAGAGTGAAACCTAATTATATTGTTCAATTATGCCCCGAGAGTGTATAATGGCAACGTATCGTTGTCTACGTTCACAAGAACCAAAACCGGAACTACATTAGACAACTCAGTTGCGCCCTAACAGTATAACTTTAGAAACAGTACTTTTTCTCATTCAACCGAACAAAGAGTGAAACCCAATTATATTGTTCTATTATGCCCCGAGAGTGTATATTGGCAACGTATCGTTGTCTACGTTCACAAGAACCAAAATCGAAACAACATTAGACTATTCGATTAGCCTAACGGTATAACTTTAGAAACGATACTTTTTCTCACTCCACCGAACAAAGAGTGAAACCCAATTATATTGTTCAATTATGCCCCGAGAGTGTATATTGGCAACGTATCGTTGTCTACGTTCACAAGAACCAAAACCGGAACAACATTAGACAACATTTGACTACTCGGTTGAAACAATACTTTTTCTCATTCCACCGAACGAAGAGTAAAACCTAATTATATTGTTCTATTATGCCCCGAGAGTGTATATTGGCAACGTATCGTTATCTACGTTCACAAGAACCAAAACCGGAACAACATTTGACTACTCAGTTGAGACCTAATAATATAACTTTAGAAACAGTACTTTTTCTCATTCAACCGAACAAAGAGTGAAACCCAATTATATTGTTCTATTATGCCGCGAGAGTGTATATTGGCAACGTATCGTTGTCTACGTTCACAAGAACCAAAATCGGAACAACATTAGACTACTCAGTTGCGCCCTAACAGTATATCTTTAGAAACAGAACTTTTTCTCATTCAACCAAATAAAGAGAGAAACCCAATTATATTGTTCTATTATGCCGCGAGAGTGTATATTGGCAACGTATCGTTGTCTACGTTCACAAGAACCTAAATCGGAACAACATTAGACTATTCAGTTGTGCCCTAACAGTATAACTTTAGAAACAGTACTTTTTCTCATTCAACCAAACAAAGAGTGAAACCCAATTATATTGTTCTATTATGCCCCGAGAGTGTATATAGGAAACGTATCGTTGTCTACGTTCACAAGAACCAAAACCGGAACAACATTAGACAACTCAGTTGCGCCATAACAGTATTACTTTGGAAATAGTACTTTTTCTCATTCCACCGAACAAAGAATGAAACCTAATTATATTGTTCAATTATGCCCCGAGAGTGTATATTGGCAACGTATCGTTGTCTACGTTCACAAGAACCAAAATCTGAACAACATTAGACTACTCAGTTGCGCCCTAACAGTATATCTTTAGAAACAGTACTTTTTCTCATTCAACCGAACAAAGAGTGAAACCCAATTATATTGTACTATTATGCACCGAGAGTGTATAATGGCAACGTATCGTTGTCTACGTTCACAAGAACCAAAACCGGAACAACATTAGACTACTCAGTTGTGCCCTAACAGTATAACTTTAGAAACAGTACTTTTTCTCATTCCACCGAACAAAGAGTGAAACCCAATTATATTATTCTATTATGCCCCGAGAGTGTATATTGGCAACGTATCGTTGTCTACGTTCACAAAAACCAAAACCGGTCCAACACTAGACAACTCAGTTGCGCCGTAACAGTACAACTTTGGAAACAATACTTTTTCTCATTCCACCGAACGAAGAGTAAAACCTAATTATATTGTTCTATTATGCCCCGAGAGTGTATATTGGCAACGTATCGTTATCTACGTTCACAAGAACCAAAACCGGAACAACATTTGACTACTCAGTTGAGACCTAATAATATAACTTTAGAAACAGTACTTTTTCTCATTCAACCGAACAAAGAGTGAAACCCAATTATATTGTTCTATTATGCCCCGAGAGTGTATATTGGCAACATATCGTTGTCTACGTTCACAAGAACCAAAATCGGAACAACATTAGACTACTCAGTTGCGCCCTAACAGTATATCTTTAGAAACAGTACTTTTTCTCATTCAACCAAATAAAGAGAGAAACCCAATTATATTGTTCTATTATGCCGCGAGAGTGTATATTGGCAACGTATCGTTGTCTACGTTCACAAGAACCTAAATCGGAACAACATTAGACTATTCAGTTGTGCCCTAACAGTATAACTTTAGAAACAGTACTTTTTCTCATTCAACCAAACAAAGAGTGAAACCCAATTATATTGTTCTATTATGCCCCGAGAGTGTATATAGGAAACGTATCGTTGTCTACGTTCACAAGAACCAAAACCGGAACAACATTAGACAACTCAGTTGCGCCATAACAGTATTACTTTGGAAATAGTACTTTTTCTCATTCCACCGAACAAAGAGTGAAACCTATTTATATTGTTCTATTATGCCCCGAGAGTGTATATTGGCAACGTATCGTCGTCTACGTTCACAAGAACCAAAACCGGAACAACATTAGACTACTCAGTTGCGCCCTTACCGTATAACTTTAGAAACAGAACTTTTTCTCATTCAGCCGAACGAAGAGTGAAACCCAATTATATTATTCTATTATGCCCCGAGAGTGTATATTGGCAGCGTATCGTTGTCTACGTTCACAAGAACCAAAACCGGAACAACATTAGACTACTCAGTTGAGACCTAATAATATAACTTTAGAAACAGTACTTTTTCTCATTCAACCGAACAAAGAGTGAAACTCAATTATATTGTTATATTATGCCCCGAGAGTGTATATTGGCAACGTATCGTTGTCTACGTTCACAAGAACCAAAATCGGAACAACATTAGACTATTCAGTTGTGCCCTAACAGTATAACTTTAGAAACAGTACTTTTTCTCATTCAACCAAACAAAGAGTGAAACCCAATTATATTGTTCTATTATGCCCCGAGAGTGTATATAGGAAACGTATCGTTGTCTACGTTCACAAGAACCAAAACCGGAACAACATTAGACGACTCAGTTGCGCCCTAAAAGTATAACTTTGGAAACAGTACTTTTTCTCATTCCACCGAACAAAGAGTGAAACCCAATTATATTGTTCTATTATGCCCCGAGAGTGTATATTGGCAACGTATCGTTGTCTACGTTCACAAGAACCAAAAGCCGGAACTACATTAGACAACTCGGTTAAGACCATAATAATATAACTTTAGAAACAGTACTTTTTCTCATTCAACCGAACAAAGAGTGAAACCCAATTATATTGTACTATTATGCACCGAGAGTGTATAATGGCAACGTATCGTTGTCTACGTTCACAAGAACCAAAATCCGAACAACATTAGACTATTCAGTTGCGCCCTAACAGTATAACTTTAGAAACAGTACTTTTTCTCACTCCACCGAACAAAGAGTGAAACCCAATTATATTGTTCTATTATGCCCCGAGAGTGTATATTGGCAACGTACCGTTGTCTACGTTCACAAAAACCAAAACCGGTCCAACACTAGACAACTCAGTTGCGCCGTAACAGTACAACTTTGGAAACAATACTTTTTCTCATTCTACCGAACGAAGAGTAAAACCTAATTATATTGTTCTATTATGCCCCGAGAGTGTATATTGGCAACGTATCGTTATCTACGTTCACAAGAACCAAAACCGGAACAACATTTGACTACTCAGTTGAGACCTAATAATATAACTTTAGAAACAGTACTTTTTCTCATTCAACCGAACAAAGAGTGAAACCCAATTATATTGTTCTATTATGCCGCGAGAGTGTATATTGGCAACGTATCGTTGTCTACGTTCCCAAGAACCAAAATCGGAACAACATTAGACTACTCAGTTGCGCCCTAACAGTATATCTTTACAAACAGTACTTTTTCTCCTTCAACCAAATAAAGAGTGAAACCCAATTATATTGTTCTATTATGCCGCGAGAGTGTATATTGGCAACGTATCGTTGTCTACGTTCACAAGAACCTAAATCGGAACAACATTAGACTACTCAGTTGCGCCCTAACAGTATAACTTTAGAAACAGTACTTTTTCTCATTCAACCAAACAAAGAGTGAAACCCAATTATATTGTTCTATTATGCCCCGAGAGTGTATATAGGAAACGTATCGTTGTCTACGTTCACAAGAACCAAAACCGGAACAACATTAGACAACTCAGTTGCGCCATAACAGTATTACTTTGGAAATAGTACTTTTTCTCATTCCACCCAACAAAGAGTGAAACCTATTTATATTGTTCTATTATGCCCGAGAGTGTATATTGGCAACGTATCGTCTACGTTCACAAGAACCAAAACCGAACAACATTAGACTACTCGATTTGAGACCTTACCGTATAACTTTAGAAAGCAGAACTTTTCTCATTCAGCCGAACGAAGAGTGAAACCCAATTATATTATTCTATTATGCCCTGAGAGTGTATATTGGCAGCGTATCGTTGTCTACGTTCACAAGAACCAAAACCGGAACAACATTAGACTACTCAGTTGAGACCTAATAATATAACTTTAGAAACAGTACTTTTTCTCATTCAACCGAACAAAGAGTGAAACCCAATTATATTGTTCTATTATGCCCCGAGAGTGTATATTGGCAACGTATCGTTGTCTACGTTCACAAGAACCAAAATCGGAACAACATTAGACTATTCAGTTGTGCCCTAACAGTATAACTTTAGAAACAGTACTTTTTCTCATTCAACCAAACAAAGAGTGAAACCCAATTATATTGTTCTATTATGCCCCGAGAGTGTATATTGGCAACGTATCGTTGTCTACGTTCACAAGAACCAAAATCGGAACAACATTAGACTACTCAGTTGCGCCCTAACAGTATATCTTTAGAAACAATACTTTTTCTCATTCAACCGAACAAAGAGTGAAACTCAATTATATTGTTATATTATGCCCTGAGAGTGTATATTGGCAACGTATCGTTGTCTACGTTCACAAGAACCAAAATCGGAACAACATTAGACTATTCAGTTGCGCCCTAACAGTATATCTTTAGAAACAGTACTTTTTCTCATTCAACCTAATAAAGAGTGAAACCCAATTATATTGTTATATTATGCCCCGAGAGTGTATATTGGCAACGTATCGTTGTATACGTTCACAAGAACCAAAATCGGAACAACACTAGACTACTCAGTTGTGCCCTAACAGTATAACTTTAGAAACAGTACTTTTTCTCATTCAACCGAACAAAGAGTGAAACCCAATTATATTGTTCTATTATGCCCCGAGAGTGTATATTGGCAATGTATCGTTGTCTACGTTCACAAGAACCAAAATTGGAACAACATTAGGCTACTCAGTTGCGCCATAACAGTATAACTTTGGAAATAGTACTTTTTCTCATTCCACCGAACAAAGAGTGAAACCTAATTATATTGTTCTATTATGCCCCGAGAGTATATATTGGCAACGTATCGTTGTCTACGTTCACAAGAACCAAAATCGGAACAACATTAGACTACTCAGTTGCGCCCTAACAGTATAACTTTAGAAACAGTACTTTTTCTCATTCAACTAGAACAAAGAGTGAAACCCAATTATATTATTCTATTATGCCCCGAGAGTGTATATTGGCGTATCGTTGTCTACGTTCACAAGAACCAAAACGAACAACATTAGACTACTCGGTTGAGACCTAACGGTATAACTTTAGAAACGGTACTTTTTCTCATTCAAGAACAAAGAGTGAAACCCAATTATATTGTTCTATTATGCCCCGAGAGTGAATATTGGCAACGTATCGTTGTCTACGTTCTAAGAACCAATATCGGAACAACATTAGACTACTCAGTGGCGCCCTTACAGTATAACTTTAGAAACAGAACTTTTTCTCATTCAGCCGAACGAAGAGTGAAACCCAATTATATTATTCTATTATGCCCCGAGAGTGTATATTGGCAGCGTATCGTTGTCTACGTTCACAAGAACCAAAACCGGAACAACATTAGACTACTCAGTTGAGACCTAATAATATAACTTTAGAAACAGTACTTTTTCTCATTCAACCGAACAAAGAGTGAAACTCAATTATATTGTTATATTATGCCCCGAGAGTGTATATTGGCAACGTATCGTTGTCTACGTTCACAAGAACCAAAATCGGAACAACATTAGACTATTCAGTTGTGCCCTAACAGTATTACTTTAGAAACAGTACTTTTTCTCATTCAACCAAACAAAAAGTGAAACCCAATTATATTGTTCTATTATGCCCCGAGAGTGTATATAGGAAACGTATCGTTGTCTACGTTCACAAGAACCAAAACCGGAACAACATTAGACAACTCAGTTGCGCCCTAACAGTATAACTTTGGAAATAGTACTTTTTCTCATTCCACCGAACAAAGAGTGAAACCTAATTATATTGTTCAATTATGCCCCGAGAGTGTATATTGGCAACGTATCGTCGTCTACGTTCACAAGAACCAAACCGGAACAACATTAGACTACTCAGTTGCGCCCTAACAGTATAACTTTAGAAACAGTACTTTTTCTCATTCAACCGAACAAAGAGTGAAACCAATTTATATTATTCTATTATGCCCCGAGAGTGTATATTGGCAACGTATCGTTGTCTACGTTCACAAGAACCAAAACGGAACAACATTAGACTACTCAGTTGAGACCTAATAATATAACTTTAGAAACAGTACTTTTTCTCATTCAACCGAACAAAGAGTGAAACCCAATTATATTGTTCTATTATGCCCCGAGAGTGTATATAGGAAACGTATCGTTGTCTACGTTCACAAAAACCAAAATCGGAACAACATTAGACTACTCAGTTGCGCACTAACAGTATAACTTTAGAAACAATACTTTTTCTCATTCAACTAAACAAAGAGTGAAATCCAATTATATTATTCTATTGTGCCCCGAGAGTGTATATTGGCAACGTATCGTTGTCTACGTTCACAAGAACCAAAACCGGAACAACATTAGACTACTCAGTTGCGCCCTAACAGTATAACTTTAGAAACATTACTTTCTCTCATTTAAGCGAACCAAGATTGAAATCCAATTATATTGTTCTATTATGCCCCGAGAGTGTATATTGGCAACGTATCGTTGTCTACGTTCACAAGAACCAAAATCGGAACAACATTAGACTACTCAGTTGCGCCCTAACAGTATATCTTTAGAAACAATACTTTTTCTCATTCAACCAAATAAAGAGTGAAACGCAATTATATTGTTCTATTATGCCCCGAGAGTGTATATTGGCAATGTATCGTTGTCTACGTTCACAAGAACCAAAATCGGAACAACATTAGGCTACTCAGTTGCGCCATAACAGTATAACTTTGGAAATAGTACTTTTTCACATTCCACCGAACAAAGAGTGAAACCTAATTATATTGTTCTATTATGCCCCGAGAGTATATATTGGCAACGTATCGTTGTCTACGTTCACAAGAACCAAAACCGGAACAACATTAGACTACTCAGTTGCGCCCTAACAGTATAACTTTAGAAACAGAACTTTTTCTCATTCAACCGAACAAAGAGTGAATCCCAATTATATTATTCTATTATGCCCCGAGAGTGTATATTGGCAACGTATCGTTGTCTACGTTCGCAATAACCAAAACCTGAACAACATTAGACTACTCAGTTGAGACCTAACAGTATAACTTTAGAAACAGTACTTTTTCTCATTCAACCGAACAAAGAGTGAAACCCAATTATATTGTTTTATTATGCCCCGAGAGTGTATATTGGCAACGTATCGTTGTCTACGTTCACGAGAACCAATATCGGAACAACATTAGACTACTCAGTTGCGCCCTAACAGTATAACTTTAGAAACAGTACTTTTTCTCATTCAACCAAACAAAGAGTGAAACCCAATTACATAATTCTATTATGCCCCGAGAGTGTATATTGGCAACGTATCGTTGTCTACGTTCACAAGAACCAAAACCGGAACAACATTAGACTACTCAGTTGCGCCCTAACAGTATAACTTTAGAAACAGAACTTTTTCTCATTCAACCGAACAACGAGTGAAACCCAATTATATTATTCTATTATGCCCCGAGAGTGTATATTGGCAGCGTATCGTTGTCTACCACAAGAACCAAAACCGGAACAACATTAGACTACTCAGTTGAGACCAAACAGTATAACTTTAGAAACAGTACTTTTTCTCATTCAACCGAACAAAGAGTGAAACCCAATTATATTGTACTATTATGCACCGAGAGTGTATAATGGCAACGTATCGTTGTCTACGTTCACAAGAACCAAAATCCGAACAACATTAGACTATTCAGTTGCGCCCTAACAGTATAACTTTAGAAACAGTACTTTTTCTCACTCCACCGAACAAAGAGTGAAACCCAATTATATTGTTCAATTATGCCCCGAGAGTGTATATTGGCAACGTATCGTTGTCTACGTTCACAAAAACCAAAACCGGTCCAACACTAGACAACTCAGTTGCGCCGTAACAGTACAACTTTGGAAACAATACTTTTTCTCATTCCACCGAACGAAGTGTAAAACCTAATTATATTGTTCTATTATGCCCCGAGAGTGTATATTGGCAACGTATCGTTATCTACGTTCACAAGAACCAAAACCGGAACAACATTTGACTACTCAGTTGAGACCTAATAATATAACTTTAGAAACAGTACTTTTTCTCATTCAACCGAACAAAGAGTGAAACCCAATTATATTGTTCTATTATGCCCCGAGAGTGTATATTGGCAACGTATCGTTGTCTACGTTCACAAGAACCAAAATCGGAACAACATTAGACTACTCAGTTGCGTCCTAACAGTATAACTTTAGAAACAGTACTTTTTCTCATTCAACCGAACAAAGAGTGAAACCCAATTATATTGTTCTATTATGCCGCGAGAGTGTATATTGGCAACGTATCGTTGTCTACGTTCACAAGAACCAAAACCGGAACAACATTAGACTACTCAGTTGCGCCCTAACAGTATAACTTTAGAACAGAACTTTTTCTCATTCAACCGAACAACGAGTGAAACCAAATTATATTATTCTATTATGCCCCGAGAGTGTATATTGGCAGCGTATCGTTGTCTACGTTCACAAGAACCAAAACCGGAACAACATTAGACTACTCAGTTGAGACCTAACAGTATAACTTTAGAAACAGTACTTCTTCTCATTCAACCGAACAAAGAGTGAAACCCAATTATATTGTACTATTATGCTCCGAGAGTGTATATTGGCAACGTATCGTTGTCTACGTTCACAAGAACCAAAATCGGAACAACATTAGACTATTCAGTTGCGCCCTAACAGTATAACTTTAGAAACTGTACTTTTTCTCACTCCACCGAACAAAGAGTGAAACCCAATTATATTGTTCAATTATGCCCGAGAGTGTATAATGGCAAAGTATCGTTGTTTACGTTCACAAAAACCAAAACCGGACCAACACTAGACAACTCGGTTACGTAACGTGATAACTTTGAAACAATACTTTTCTCATTCCACCGAACAAAGAGTAAAACCTAATTATATTGTTCTATTATGCCCCGAGAGTGTATATTGGCAACGTATCGTTATCTACGTTCACAAGAACCAAAACCGGAACAACATTAGACTACTCAGTTGAGACCTAATAATATAACTTTAGAAACAGTACTTTTTCTCATTCAACCGAACAAAGAGTGAAACCCAATTATATTGTTCTATTATGCCCCGAGAGTGTATATTGGCAACGTATCGTTGTCTACGTTCACAAGAACCAAAATCGGAACAACATTAGACTACTCAGTTGCGCCCTAACAGTATAACTTTAGAAACAGTACTTTTTCTCATTCAACCAAATAAAGAGGGAAACCCCATTATATTGTTCTATTATGCGCGAGTGTATATTGGCAACGTATCGTTGTCTACGTTCACAAGAACCAAAATCGGAACAACATTAGACTATTCAGTTGTGCCCTAACAGTATAACTTTAGAAACAGTACTTTTTCTCATTCAACCAAACAAAGAGTGAAACCCAATTATATTGTTCTATTATGCCCCGAGAGTGTATATAGGAAACGTATCGTTGTCTACGTTCACAAGAACCAAAGGAACAACATTAGACAACTCGGTTGCGCCATATTACTTTGGAAATAGTACTTTTCTCATTCCAGAACAAAGAGTGAAACCTATTTATATTGTTCTATTATGCCCCGAGAGTGTATATTGGCAACGTATCGTTGTCTACGTTCACAAGAACCAAAACCGGAACAACATTAGACTACTCAGTTGTGCCCTAACAGTATAACTTTAGAAACAGTACTTTTTCTCATTCAACCAAACAAAGAGTGAAACCCAATTATATTGTTCTATTATGCCCCGAGAGTGTATATTGGCAACGTATCGTTGTCTACGTTCACAAGAACCAAAAGCAGGAACAACATTAGACTACTCGGTTGCGTCTAACGGTATAACTTTGGAAACAGAACTTTTTCTCATTCAACCGAACAAAGAGTGAAACCTAATTATATTATTCTATTATGCCCCGAGAGTGTATATTGGCAACGTATCGTTGTCTACGTTCACAAGAACCAAAACCGGAACAACAATAGACTACTCAGTTGCGCCCTAACAGTATAACTTTAGAAACAGTACTTTTTCTCATTCAACCAAATAAATAGTGAAACCCAATTATATTGTTCTATTATGACCCGAGAGTGTATATTGGCAATGTATCGTTGTGTACGTTCACAAGAACCAAAATCGGAACAACATTAGGCTACTCAGTTGCGCCCTAACAGTATAACTTTAGAAACAGTACTTTTTCTCATTCAACCGAACAAAGAGTGAAACCCAATTATATTGTTCTATTATGCCCCGAGAGTGTATATTGGCAACGTATCGTTGTCTACGTTCACAAAAACCAAAACCGGACCAACACTAGACAACTCAGTTGCGCCGTAACAGTATAACTTTGGAAACAATACTTTTTCTCATTCCACCGAACGAAGAGTAAAACCTAATTATATTGTTCTATTATGCCCCGAGAGTGTATATTGGCAACGTATCGTTATCTACGTTCACAAGAACCAAAACCGGAACAACATTAGACTACTCAGTTGCGCCCTAACAGTATAACTTTAGAAACAGTACTTTTTCTCATTCAACCAAACAAAGAGTGAAACCCAATTATATTGTTCTATTATGCCCCGAGATTGTATATTGACAACGTATCTTTGTCTACGTTCACAAGAACCAAAACCGGAACAACATTAGACAACTCAGTTGCGCCCAATCAGTATAACTTTGGAGCAGTACTTTTTCTCATTCCAGAACAAAGAGTAAAACCTAATTATATTGTTCTATTATGCCCCGAGAGTGTATATTGGCAACGTATCGTTGTCTACGTTCACAAGAACCAAAACCGGAACAACATTAGACTACTCAGTTGAGCCCTGCCAGTATAACTTTAGAAATAGTACTTTTTCTCATTCAACCGAACAAAGAGTGAAACCCAATTATATTGTTCTATTATGCCCCGAGAGTGTATATTGGCAACGTATCGTTGTCTACGTTCACAAAAACCAAAACCGGAACAACATTAGACTACTCAGTTGCGCCCTAACAGTATAACTTTAGAAACAGTACTTTTTCTCATTCAACCGAACAACGAGTGAAACCAAATTATATTATTCTATTATGCCCGAGAGTGTATATTGGCAACGTATCGTTGTCTACGTTCACAAGAACCAAAAGAACAACATTAGACTACTCGGTTGAGACCTAACGGTATAACTTTAGAAACAGTACTTTTTCTCATTCAACCGAACAAAGAGTGAAACCCAATTATATTGTACTATTATGCTCCGAGAGTGTATATTGGCAACGTATCGTTGTCTACGTTCACAAGAACCAAAATCGGAACAACATTAGACTACTCAGTTGCGCCCTAACAGTATAACTTTAGAAACAGTACTTTTTCTCATTCAACCAAACAAAGAGTGAAACCCAATTATATTATTCTATTATGCCCCGAGAGTGTATATTGGCAACGTATCGTTGTCTACGTTCACAAGAACCAAAACCGGAACAACATTAGACTACTCAGTTGCGCCCTAACAGTATAACTTTAGAAACAGCACTTTTTCTCATTCAACCGAACAAAGAGTGAAACACAATTATATTGTTCTATTATGCCCTGAGAGTGTATATTGGAAACATATCGTTGTCTACGTTCACAAGAACCAAAACCGGAACAACATTAGACTACTCAGTTGCGTCCTGACAGTATAACTTTAGAAACAGTACTTTTTCTCATTCAACCAAATAAAGAGTGAAACCCAATTATATTGTTCTATTATGCCCCGAGAGTGTATATTGGCAACGTATCGTTGTCTACGTTCACAAGAACCAAAATCGGAACATCATTAGACTACTCAGTTGTGCCCTAACAGTATAACTTTAGAAACAATACTTTTTCTCATTCAACCAAACAAAGAGTGAAACCCAATTATATTGTTCTATTATGCCCCGAGAGTGTATATTGGCAACGTATCGTTGTCTACGTTCACAAGAACCAAAACCGGAACAACATTAGACTACTCAGTTGCGTCCTAACAGTATAACTTTAGAAACAGAACTTTTTCTCATTCAACCGAACAAAGAGTGAAACCTAATTATATTATTCTATTATTCCCCGAGAGTGTATATTGGCAACGTATCGTTGTCTACGTTCACAAGAACCAAAACCGGAACAACAATAGACTACTCAGTTGCGCCCTAACAGTATAACTTTAGAAACAGTACTTTTTCTCATTCAACCAAATAAATAGTGAAACCCAATTATATTGTTCTATTATGACCCGAGAGTGTATATTGGCAATGTATCGTTGTCTACGTTCACAAGAACCAAAATCGGAACAACATTAGGCTACTCAGTTGCGCCCTAACAGTATAACTTTAGAAACAGTACTTTTTCTCATTCAACCGAACAAAGAGTGAAACCCAATTATATTGTTCTATTATGCCCCGAGAGTGTATATTGGCAACGTATCGTTGTCTACGTTCACAAAAACCAAAACCGGACCAACATTAGACAACTCAGTTGCGCCGTAACAGTATAACTTTGGAAACAGTACTTTTTCTCATTCCACCGAACAAAGAGTAAAACGTAATTACATTATTCTATTATACCCCGAGAGTGTATATTGGCAACGTATCGTTATCTACGTTCACAAGAACCAAAACCGGAACAACATTAGACTACTCAGTTGCGCCCTAACAGTATAACTTTAGAAACAACTCTTTTTCCCCTTCGACCGAACAAATAGTGAAACCCAATTATATTGTTCTATTATGCCCCGAGATTGTATATTGGCAACGTATCGTTGTCTACGTTCACAAGAACCAAAACCGGAACAACATTAGACTACTCAGTTGCGCCCTAACAGTATAACTTTAGAAACAGTACTTTTTCTCATTCCACCGAACAAAGAGTAAAACCTAATTATATTGTTCTATTATGCCCCGAGAGTGTTTATTGGCAACGTATCGTTGTTTACGTTCACAAGAACCAAAACCGGAACAACATTAGACAACTCAGTTGCGCCATAACAGTATAACTTTGGAAATAGTACTATTTCTCATTCAACCGAACAAAAAGTGAAACCTAATTATATTGTTCTATTATGCCCCGAGAGTGTATATTGGCAACGTATCGTTGTCTACGTTCACAAGAACCAAAACCGGAACAACATTAGACTACTCAGTTGCGCCCTAACAGTATAACTTTAGAAACAGTACTTTTCTCATTCAACCGAACAACGAGTAAAACCCAATTATATTGTTCTATTATGCCCCGAGAGTGTATAATGGCAACGTATCGTTGTCTACGTTCACAAGAACCAAAACCGGAACAACATTAGACTACTCAGTTGAGACCTTACAGTATAACTTTAGAAACAGTACTTTTTCTCATTCAACCGAACAAAGAGTGAAACCCAATTATATTTTACTATTATGCTCCGAGAGTGTATATTGGCAACGTATCGTTGTCTACGTTCACAAGAACCAAAATCGGAACAACATTAGACTACTCAGTTGCGCCCTAACAGTATAACTTTAGAAACAGTACTTTTTCTCATTCAACCAAACAAAGAGTGAAACCCAATTATATTGTTCTATTATGCCCCGAGAGTGTATATTGGCAACGTATCGTTGTCTACGTTCACAAGAACCAAAACCGGAACAACATTAGACTACTCAGTTGCGCCCTAACAGTATAACTTTGGAAACAGTACTTTTTCTCATTCAACCGAACAAAGAGTAAAACCCAATTATATTGTTCTATTATGCCCCGCGAGTGTATATTGGAAACATATCGTTGTATACGTTCACAAGAACCAAAAACAGCACAACATTATACTACTAAGTTGCGCCCTAACAGTATAACTTTAGAAACAGTACTTTTTCTCATTCAACCAAACAAAGAGTGAAACCCAATTATATTGTTCTATTATGCCCCGAGAGTGTATATTGGCAACGTATCGTTGTCTACGTTCACAAGAACCAAAATCGGAACATCATTAGACTACTCAGTTGTGCCCTAACAGTATAACTTTAGAAACAATACTTTTTCTCATTCAACCAAACAAAGAGTGAAACCCAATTATATTGTTCTATTATGCCCCGAGAGTGTATATTGGCAACGTATCGTTGTCTACGTTCACAAGAACCAAAACCGGAACAACATTAGACTACTCGGTTGCGTCCTAACGGTATAACTTTAGAAACGAACTTTTTCTCATTCAAGCAAGAACAAAGAGTGAAACCTAATTATATTATTCTATTATTCTCCGAGAGTGTATATTGGCAACGTATCGTTGTCTACGTTCACAAGAACCAAAACCGGAACAACAATAGACTACTCAGTTGCGCCCTAACAGTATAACTTTAGAAACAGTACTTTTTCTCATTCAACCAAATAAATAGTGAAACCCAATTATATTGTTCTATTATGGCCCGAGAGTGTATATTGGCAATGTAACGTTGTCTACGTTCACAAGAACCAAAATCGGAACAACATTAGGCTACTCAGTTGCGCCCTAACAGTATAACTTTAGAAACAGTACTTTTTCTCATTCCACCGAACAAAGAGTGAAACCCAATTATATTGTTCAATTATGCCCCGAGAGTGTATATTGGCAACGTATCGTTGTCTACGTTCACAAAAACCAAAACCGGACCAACACTAGACAACTCAGTTGCGCCGTAACAATATAACTTTGGAAACAATACTTTTTCTCATTCCACCGAACGAAGAGTAAAACCTAATTATATTGTTCTATTATGCCCCGAGAGTGTATATTGGCAACGTATCGTTATCTACGTTCACAAGAACCAAAACCGGAACAACATTAGACTACTCAGTTGCGCCCTAACAGTATAACTTTAGAAACAGTACTTTTTCTCATTCAACCGAACAAAGAGTGAAACCCAATTATATTGTTCTATTATGCCCCGAGATTGTATATTGGCAACGTATCTTTGTCTACGTTCACAAGAACCAAAACCGGAACAACATTAGACAACTCAGTTGCGCCCAATCAGTATAACTTTGGAGACAGTACTTTTTCTCATTCCACCGAACAAAGAGTAAAACCTAATTATATTGTTCTATTATGCCCCGAGAGTGTTTATTTGCAACGTATCGTTGTTTACGTTCACAAGAACCAAAACCGGAACAACATTAGACAACTCAGTTGCGCCATAACAGTATAACTTTGGAAATAGTACTATTTCTCATTCACCCGAACAAAGAGTGAAACCTAATTATATTGTTCTATTATGCCCCGAGAGTGTATATTGGCAACGTATCGTTGTCTACGTTCACAAGAACCAAAACCGGAACAACATTACACTACTCAGTTGCCCTAACGGTATAACTTTAGAAAACGAACTTTTCTCATTCAACCGAACAACGAGTGAAACCAAATTATATTATTCTATTATGCCCCGAGAGTGTATATTCGCAGCGTATCGTTGTCTACGTTCACAAGAACCAAAACCGGAACAACATTAGACTACTCAGTTGAGCCCTAACAGTATAACTTTAGAAACAGTACTTTTTCTCATTCAACCGAACAAAGAGTGAAACCCAATTATATTGTACTATTATGCCCCGAGAGTGTATATTGGCAACGTATCGTTGTCTACGTTCACAAGAACCAAAACCGGAACAACATTAGACTACTCAGTTGCGCCCTAACAGTATAACTTTAGAAACGATTCTTTTTCTCATTCAACCAAACAAAGAGTGAAACCCAATTATATTATTCTATTATGCCCCGAGAGTGTATATTGGCAACGTATCGTTGTCTACGTTCACAAGAACCAAAACCGGAACAACATTAGACTACTCAGTTGCGCCCTAACAGTATAACTTTAGAAACAGTACTTTTTCTCATTCAACCGAACAAAGAGTGAAACACAATTATATTGTTCTATTATGCCCCGAGAGTGTATATTGGAAACATATCGTTGTCTACGTTCACAAGAACCAAAATCGGAACAACATTAGACTACTCAGTTGCGCCCTAACAGTATATCTTTAGAAACAGTACTTTTTCTCATTCAACCAAATAAAGAGTGAAACCCAATTATATTGTTCTATTATGCCCCGAGAGTGTATATTGGCAACGTATCGTTGTCTACGTTCACAAGAACCAAAATCGGAACAACATTAGACTACTCAGTTGTGCCCTAACAGTATAACTTTAGAAACAGTACTTTTTCTCATTCAACCAAATAAATAGTGAAACCCAATTATATTGTTCTATTATGCCCCGAGAGTGTATATTGGCAACGTATCGTTGTCTACGTTCACAAGAACCAAAATCGGAACAACATTAGACTACTCAGTTGTGCCCTAACAGTATAACTTTAGAAACAATACTTTTTCTCATTCAACCAAACAAAGAGTGAAACCCAATTATATTGTTCTATTATGCCCGAGAGTGTATATTGGCAACGTATCGTTGTCTACGTTCACAAGAACCAAAGCAGGAACAACATTAGACTACTCGGTTGCGTCTAACGGTATAACTTTAGAAACGAACTTTTCTCATTCAACCGAACAAAGAGTGAAACCCAATTATATTGTTCTATTATGCCCCGAGAGTGTATATTGGCAACGTATCGTTGTCTACGTTCACAAGAACCTAAATCGGAACAATATTAGACTACTCAGTTGCGCCCTAACAGTATAACTTTAGAAACAGTACTTTTTCTCATTCAACCAAATAAATAGTGAAACCCAATTATATTGTTCTATTATGACCCGAGAGTGTATATTGGCAATGTATCGTTGTCTACGTTCACAAGAACCAAAATCGGAACAACATTAGGCTACTCAGTTGCGCACTAACAGTATAACTTTAGAAACAGTACTTTTTTCATTCCAGAACAAAGAGTAAAACCTAATTATTTTGTTCGATTATGCCCCGAGAGTGTATATTGGCAACGTATCGTTGTCTACGTTCACAAAAACCAAAACCGGACCAACACTAGACAACTCAGTTGCGCCGTAACAGTATAACTTTGGAAACAATACTTTTTCTCATTCCACCGAACGAAGAGTAAAACCTAATTATATTGTTCTATTATGCCCCGAGAGTGTATATTGGCAACGTATCGTTATCTACGTTCACAAGAACCAAAACCGGAACAACATTAGACTACTCAGTTGCGTCTAACAGTATAACTTTAGAAACAGTACTTTTTCTCATTCAACCGAACAAAGAGTGAAACCCAATTATATTGTTCTATTATGCCCCGAGATTGTATATTGGCAACGTATCTTTGTCTACGTTCACAAGAACCAAAACCGGAACAACATTAGACAACTCAGTTGCGCCCAATCAGTATAACTTTGGAGACAGTACTTTTTCTCATTCCACCGAACAAAGAGTAAAACCTAATTATATTGTTCTATTATGCCCCGAGAGTGTTTATTGGCAACGTATCGTTGTTTACGTTCACAAGAACCAAAACCGGAACAACATTAGACAACTCAGTTGCGCCATAACAGTATAACTTTGGAAATAGTACTATTTCTCATTCCACCGAACAAAAAGTGAAACCTAATTATATTGTTCTATTATGCCCCGAGAGTGTATATTGGCAACGTATCGTTGTCTACGTTCACAAGAACCAAAACCGGAACAACATTAGACTACTCAGTTGCGCCCTAACAGTATAACTTTAGAACAGAACTTTTTCTCATTCAACCGAACAACGAGTGAAACCCAATTATATTATTCTATTATGCCCCGAGAGTGTATATTGGCAACGTATCGTTGTCTACGTTCACAAGAACCAAAACACAGTTGCTCCTTAACAGTATAACTTTAGAAACAGTGCTTTTTCTCATTCGAACAAAGAGTGAAACCCAATTATATTATACTATTATGCTCGAGAGTGTATATTGGCAACGTATCGTTGTCTACGTTCACAAGAACCAAAACCGGAACAACATTAGACTACTCAGTTGCGCCATAACAGTATAACTTTAGAAACAGTACTTTTTCTCATTCAACCGAACAAAGAGTGAAACCCAATGATATTGTTCTATTATGCCCCGAGAGTGTATATTGGCAACGTATCGTTGTCTACGTTCACAAGAACCAAAACCGGAACAACATTAGACTACTCGATTGCGCTAACGGTATAACTTTAGAAACAAGACTTTTTCTCATTCAACCGAACAAAGAGTGAAACCCAATTATATTGTTCTATTATGCCCCGAGAGTGTATATTGGCAACATATCGTTGTCTACGTTCACAAGAACCAAAATCGGAACAACATTAGACTACTCAGTTGCGCCCTAACAGTATAACTTTAGAAACAGTACTTTTTCTCATTCAACCAAATAAAGAGTGAAACCCAATTATATTGTTCTATTATGCCCCGAGAGTGTATATTGGCAACGTATCGTTGTCTACGTTCACAAGAACCAAAATCGGAACAACATTAGACTACTCAGTTGTGCCCTAACAGTATAACTTTAGAAACAGTACTTTTTCTCATTCAACCAAATAAATAGTGAAACCCAATTATATTGTTCTATTATGCCCCGAGAGTGTATATTGGCAACGTATCGTTGTCTACGTTCACAAGAACCAAAATCGGAACATCATTAGACTACTCAGTTGTGCCCTAACAGTATAACTTTAGAAACAATACTTTTTCTCATTCAACCAAACAAAGAGTGAAACCCAATTATATTGTTCTATTATGCCCCGAGAGTGTATATTGGCAACGTATCGTTGTCTACGTTCACAAGAACCAAAACCGGAACAACATTAAACTACTCAGTTGCGTCTAACGGTATAACTTTAGAAAACGAACTTTTCTCATTCAAGAACAAAGAGTGAAACCTAATTATATTATTCTATTATTCCCGAGAGTGTATATTGGCAACGTATCGTTGTCTACGTTCACAAGAACCAAAGCAGGAACAACAATAGACTACTCGGTTGCGCCCTAACGGTATAACTTTAGAAACGGTACTTTTCTCATTCAACCAAATAAATAGTGAAACCCAATTATAATGTTCTATTATGACCGAGAGTGTATATTGGCAATGTATCGTTGTCTACGTTCACAAGAACCAAAATCGGAACAACATTAGGCTACTCGATTTGCGCCTAACGGTATAACTTTAGAAACAGTACTTTTTCTCATTCAACCGAACAAAGAGTGAAACCCAATTATATTGTTCAATTATGCCCCGAGAGTGTATATTGGCAACGTATCGTTGTCTACGTTCACAATAACCAAAACCGGACCAACACTAGACAACTTAGTTGCGCCGTAACAGTATAACTTTGGAAACAATACTTTTTCTCATTTCACCGAACGAAGAGTAAAACCTAATTATATTGTTCTATTATGCCCCGAGAGTGTATATTGGCAACATATCGTTGTCTACGGTCACAAGAACCAAAACCGGAACAACATTAGACTACTCAGTTGCGCCCTAACAGTATAACTTTAGAAACAGTACTTTTTCTCATTCAACCGAACAAAGAGTGAAACCCAATTGTATTGTTCTTTTATGCCCCGAGATTGTATATTGGCAACGTATCTTTGTCTACGTTCACAAGAACCAAAACCGGAACAACATTAGGCTACTCAGTTGCGCCCTAACAGTATAACTTTAGAAACAACACTTTTTCTCATTCAACCGAACAAATAGTGAAACACAATTATATTGTTCTATTATGCCCCGAGAGTGTATATTGGCAACATATCGTTGTCTACGTTCACAAGAACCAAAATCGGAACAACATTAGACTACTCAGTTGCGCCCTAACAGTATATCTTTAGAAACAGTACTTTTTCTCATTCAACCAAATAAAGAGTGAAACCCAATTATATTGTTCAATTATGCCCCGAGAGTGTATATTGGCAACGTATCGTTGTCTACGTTCACAAGAACCAAAATCGGAACAACATTAGACTACTCAGTTGTGCCCTAACAGTATAACTTTAGAAACAGTACTTTTTCTCATTCAACCAAATAAATAGTGAAACCCAATTATATTGTTCTATTATGACCCGAGAGTGTATATTGGCAATGTATCGTTGTCTACGTTCACAAGAACCAAAATCGGAACAACATTAGACTACTCAGTTGCGCCCAAACAGTATAACTTTGGAAACAGTACTTTTTCTCATTCCACCGAACAAAGAGTAAAACCTAATTATATTGTTCTATTATGCCCCGAGAGTGTTTATTGGCAACGTATCGTTGTCTACGTTCACAAGAACCAAAACCGGAACAACATTAGACAACTCAGTTGCGCCATAACAGTATAACTTTAGAAACAGTACTATTTCTCATTCCACCGAACAAAGAGTGAAACCCAATTATATTGTTCTATTATGCCCCGAGAGTGTATATTGGCAACGTATCGTTGTCTACGTTCACAAGAACCAAAACCGGAACAACATTAGACTTATCATTTGGGCCCTAACCGGAAAAATTTAGAAACAGTAATTTTTTTCATTCAACCGAACAAAGAGTGAAACCCAATTATATTGTTCTATTATGCCCCGAGAGTGTATATTGGCAACGTATCGTTGTCTACGTTCACAAGAACCAAACCGGAACAACATTAGACTACTCAGTTGCGCCCTAACAGTATAACTTTAGAAACAGTACTTTTTCTCATTCAACCGAACAAAGAGTGAAACCCAATTATATAGTACTATTATGCTCCGAGAGTGTTTATTGGCAACGTATCGTTGTCTACGTTCACAAGAACCAAAATCGGAACAACATTAGACTACTCAGTTGCGCCCTAACAGTATAACTTTAGAAACAGTACTTTTTCTCATTCAACCAAACAAAGAGTGAAACCCAATTATATTATTCTATTATGCCCCGAGAGTGTATATTGGCAACGTATCGTTGTCTACGTTCACAAGAACCAAAATCGGAACAACATTAGGCTACTCAGTTGCGCCCTAACAGTATAACTTTAGAAACAGTACTTTTTCTCATTCCACCGAACAAAGAGTGAAACCCAATTATATTGTTCAATTATGCCCCGAGAGTGTATATTGGCAACGTATCGTTGTCTACGTTCACAAAAACCAAAACCGGACCAACATTAGACAACTCAGTTGCCCCGTAACAGTATAACTTTGGAAACAGTACGTTTTCTCATTCCAACGAACGAAGAGTAAATCCTAATTATATTGTTCTATTATGCCCCGAGAGTGTATATTAGCAACGTATCGTTATCTACGTTCACAAGAACCAAAACCGGAACAACATTAGACTACTTAGTTGCGTCCTAACAGTATAACTTTAGAAACAGTACTTTTTCTCATTCAACCGAACAAAGAGTGTAACCCAATTATATTGTTCTATTATGCCACGAGATTGTATATTGGCAACGTATCTTTGTCTACGTTCACAAGAACCAAAACCGCAACAACATTAGACAACTCAGTTGCGCCCAAACAGTATAACTTTGGAAACAGTACTTTTTCTCATTCCACCGAACAAAGAGTAAAACCTAATTATATTGTTCTATTATGCCCCGAGAGTGTTTATTGGCAACGTATCGTTGTCTACGTTCAAAAGAAGCAAAACCGGAACAACATTAGACAACACAGTTGCGCCATAACAGTATAACTTTGGAAATAGTACTTTTTCTCATTGCACCGAACAAAGAGTGAAACCTAATTATATTGTTCTATTATGCCCCGAGAGTGTATATTGGCAACGTATCGTTGTCTACGTTCACAAGAACCAAAACCGGAACAACATTAGACTACTCAGTTGCGCCCTAACAGTATAACTTTAGAAACAGTACTTTTTCTCTTTCAACCGAACAAAGAGTTAAACCCAATTATATTATTCTATTATGCCCCGAGAGTGTATATTGGCAGCGTATCGTTGTCTACGTTCACAAGAACCAAAACCGGAAAAACATTACACTACTCAGTTGAGACCTAACAGTATAACTTTAGAAACAGTACTTTTTCTCATTCAACCGAACAAAGAGTGAAACCCAATTATATTGTTCTATTATGCCCCGAGAGTGTATATTGGCAACATATCGTTGTCTACGTTCACAAGAACCAAAACCGGAACAACATTAGACTACTCAGTTGCGCCCTAACAGTATAACTTTAGAAACAGTACTTTTTCTCATTCAACCAAATAAAGAGTGAAACCCAATTATATTGTTCTATTATGCCCCGAGAGTGTATATTGGCAACGTATCGTTGTCTACGTTCACAAGAACCAAAATCGGAACAACATTAGACTACTCAGTTGTGCCCTTACAGTATAACTTTAGAAACAGTACTTTTTCTCATTCAACCAAATAAATAGTGAAACCCAATTATATTGTTCTATTATGACCAGAGAGTGTATATTGGCAATGTATCGTTGTCTACGTTCACAAGAACCAAAATCGGAACAACATTAGGCTACTCAGTTGCGCCCTAACAGTATAACTTTAGAAACAGTACTTTTTCTCATTCCACCGAACAAAGAGTGAAACCCAATTATATTGTTCTATTATGCCCCGAGAGTGTATATTGGCAACGTATCGTTGTCTACGTTCACAAAAACCAAAACCGGACCAACATTAGACAACTCAGTTGCGCCGTAACAGTATAACTTTGGAAACAATACTTTTTCTCATTCCACCGAACGAAGAGTAAAACCTAATTATATTGTTCTATTATGCCCCGAGAGTGTATATTGGCAACGTATCGTTATCTACGTTCACAAGAACCAAAACCGGAACAACATTAGACTACTCAGTTGCGCCCTAACAGTATAACTTTAGAAACAGTACTTTTTCTCATTCAACCAAATAAAGAGTGAAACCCAATTATATTGTTCTATTATGCCCCGAGATTGTATATTGGCAACGTATCTTTGTCTACGTTCACAAGAACCAAAACCGGAACAACATTAGACAACTCAGTTGCGCCCAATCAGTATAACTTTGGAGACAGTACTTTTTCTCATTCCACCGAACAAAGAGTAAAACCTAATTATATTGTTCTATTATGCCCCGAGAGTGTTTATTGGCAACGTATCGTTGTCTACGTTCACAAGAACCAAAACCGGAACAACATTAGACAACTCAGTTGCGCCATAACAGTATAACTTTGGAAACAGTACTTTTTCTCATTCCACCGAACAAAGAGTGAAACCTAATTATATTGTTCTATTATGCCCCGAGAGTGTATATTGGCAACGTATCGTTGTCTACGTTCACAAGAACCAAAACCGGAACAACATTAGACTACTCAGTTGCGCCCTAACGGTATAACTTTAGAACGAACTTTTCTCATTCAATCGAACAAAGAGTGAAACCCAATTATATTGTTCTATTATGCCCCGAGAGTGTATATTGGCAGCGTATCGTTGTCTACGTTCACAAGAACCAAAACCGGAACAACATTAGACTACTCAGTTGAGACCTAACAGTATAACTTTAGAAACAGTACTTTTTCTCATTCAACCGAACAAAGAGTGAAACCCAATTATATAGTACTATTATGCTCCGAGAGTGTTTATTGGCAACGTATCGTTGTCTACGTTCACAAGAACCAAAATCGGAACAACATTAGACTACTCGATTGCGCCCTAACGGTATAACTTTAGAAAGCAGTACTTTTCTCATTCAACCAAACAAAGAGTGAAACCCAATTATATTGTTCTATTATGCCCGAGAGTGTATATTCGCAATGTATCGTTGTCTACGTTCACAAGAACCAAAATCGGAACAACATTAGGCTACTCAGTTGCGCCCTAACAGTATAACTTTAGAAACAGTACTTTTTCTCGTTCCACCGAACAAAGAGTGAAACCCAATTATATTGTTCTATTATGCCCCGAGAGTGTATATTGGCAACGTATCGTTGTCTACGTTCACAGAAACCAAAACCGGAACAACATTAGACAACTCAGTTGCCCATGTAAGATATAACTTTGGAAACGATCGTTTTCTCATTCCAACGAACGAAGAGTAAATCCTAATTATATTGTTCTATTATGCCCCGAGAGTGTATATTAGCAACGTATCGTTATCTACGTTCACAAGAACCAAAACCGGAACAACATTAGACTACTTAGTTGCGTCCTAACAGTATAACTTTAGAAACAGTACTTTTTCTCATTCAACCGAACAAAGAGTGTAACCCAATTATATTGTTCTATTATGCCACGAGATTGTATATTGGCAACGTATCTTTGTCTACGTTCACAAGAACCAAAACCGCAACAACATTAGACAACTCAGTTGCGCCCAAACAGTATAACCTTGGAAACGATACTTTTCTCATTCCAGAACAAAGAGTAAAACCTAATTATATTGTTCTATTATGCCCGAGAGTGTTTATTGGCAACGTATCGTTGTCTACGTTCAAAAGAAGCAAAAGCGGAACAACATTAGACAACACGGTTGCGCCATAACGTATAACTTTGGAAATAGTACTTTTTCTCATTGCAGAACAAAGAGTGAAACCTAATTATATTGTTCTATTATGCCCGAGAGTGTATATTGGCAACGTATCGTTGTCTACGTTCACAAGAACCAAAGCCGAACAACATTAGACTACTCGGTTGCGCCCTAACGGTATAACTTTTGAAACAGAAATTTTCTCTTTCAAGAACAAAGAGTAAAACCCAATTATATTGTTCTATTATGCCCCGAGAGTGTATATTGGCAACATATCGTTGTCTACGTTCACAAGAACCAAAACCGGAAAAACATTACACTACTCAGTTGCGCCCTAACAGTATAACTTTAGAAACAGTACTTTTTCTCATTCAACCGAACGAAGAGTGAAACCCAATTATATTGTTCTATTATGCCCCGAGAGTGTATATTGGCAACGTATCGTTGTCTACGTTCACAAGAACCAAAATCGAAACAACATTAGACTACTCAGTTGCGCCCTAACAGTATAACTTTAGAAACAGTACTTTTTCTCATTCAACCAAACAAAGAGTGAAACCCAATTATATTATTCTATTATGCCCCGAGAGTGTATATTGGCAACGTATCGTTGTCTACGTTCACAAGAACCAAAATCGGAACAACATTAGACCACTCAGTTGAGACCTAACAGTATAACTTTAGAAACAGTACTTTTTCTCATTCAACCGAACAAAGAGTGAAACCCAATTATATTATTCTATTATGCCCCGAGATTGTATATTTGCAACGTATCTTTGTCTACGTTCACAAGAACCAAAACCGGAACAACATTAGACAACTCAGTTGCGCCCAAACAGTATAACTTTGGAAACAGTACTTTTTCTCATTCAACCGAACAAAGAGTGAAACCCAATTATATTGTTCTATTATGCCCCGAGAGTGTATATAGGCAACGTATCGTTGTCTACGTTCACAAGAACCAAAACCGGAACAACATTAGACAACTCAGTTGCGCCATAACAGTATAACTTTGGAAATAGTACTTTTTCTCATTCCACCGAACAAAGAGTGAAACCTAATTATATTGTTCTATTATGCCCCGAGAGTGTATATTGGCAACGTATCGTTGTCTACGTTCACAAGAACCAAAACCGGAACAACATTAGACTACTCAGTTGCGCCCTAACAGTATAACTTTAGAAACAGAACTTTTTCTCTTTCAACCGAACAAAGAGTTAAACCCAATTATATTATTCTATTATGCCCCGAGAGTGTATATTGGCAGCGTATCGTTGTCTACGTTCACAAGAACCAAAACCGGAACAACATTAGACTACTCGGTTGAGACCTAACGGTATAACTTTAGAAACGATACTTTTTCTCATTCAACCGAACAAAGAGTGAAACCCAATTATATTGTTCTATTATGCCCCGAGAGTGTATATTGGCAACGTATCGTTGTCTACGTTCACAAGAACCAAAATCGAACAACATTAGACTAGTCGGTTGCGCCTAACGGTATAACATTCGAAACATTACTTTTTCTCATTCAACCGAACAAAGAGTGAAACCCAATTATATTGTTCTATTATGCCCCGAGAGTGTATATTGGCAACGTATCGTTGTCTACGTTCACAAGAACCAATACCGGAACAACATTAGACTACTCAGTTGCGCCCTAACAGTATAACTTTAGAAACAGTATTTTTTCTCATTCAACCGAATAAAGAGTGAAACCCAATTATATTGTTCTATTATGCCCCGAGATTGTATATTGGCAACATATCGTTGTCTACGTTCACAAGAACCAAAATCGGAACAACATTAGACTACTCAGTTGCGCCCTAACACTATAACTTTAGAAACAGTACTTTTTCTCATTCAACCGAACAAAGAGTGAAACCCAATTATATTGTTCTATTATGCCCCGAGAGTGTATATTGGCAACGTATCGTTGTCTACGTTCACAAGAACCAAAATCGGAACAACATTAGACTACTCAGTTGCGCCCTAACAGTATAACTTTAGAAACAGTACTTTCTCTCATTCAACCAAATAAAGAGTGAAACCCAATTATACTGTTCTATTATGCCCCGAGAGTGTATATTGGCATTGTATCATTGTCTACGTTCACAAGAACCAAAATCGGAACAAAATTAGGCTACTCAGTTGCGCCCTAACGGTATAACTTTAGAAACAGTACATTTTCTCATTCCACCGAACAAAGAGTGAAACCCAATTATATTGTTCTATTATGCCCCGAGAGTGTATATTTGCAACGTATCGTTGTCTACGTTCACAAGAACCAAAACCGGAACAACATTAGACTACTCAGTTGCGCCCTAACAGTATAACTTTAGAAACAGTACTTTTTCTCATTCAACCAAATAAATAGTGAAACCCAATTATATTGTTCTATTATGACCCGAGAGTGTATATTGGCAATGTATCGTTGTCTACGTTCACAAGAACCAAAATCGGAACAACATTAGGCTACTCAGTTGCGCCCTAACAGTATAACTTTAGAAACAGTACTTTTTCTCATTCCACCGAACAAATAGTGAAACCCAATTATATTGTTCAATTATGCCCCGAGAGTGTATATTGGCAACGTATCGTTGTCTACGTTCACAAAAACCAAAACCGGACCAACATTAGACAACTCATTTGCGCCGTAACAGTATAACTTTGGAAACAGTACTTTTTCTCATTCCAACGAACGAAGAGTAAATCCTAATTATATTGTTCTATTATGCCCCGAGAGTGTATATTGGCAACGTATCGTTGTCTACGTTCACAAGAACCAAAACCGGAACAACATTAGGCTACTCAGTTGCGCCCTAACAGTATAACTTTAGAAACAGTACTTTTTCTCATTCAACCAAACAAAGAGTGAAACCCAATTATATTGTTCTATTATGCCCCGAGAGTGTATATAGGAAACGTATCGTTGTCTACGTTCACAAGAACCAAAACCGGAACAACATTAGACAACTCAGTTGCGCCATAACAGTATAACTTTGGAAATAGTACTTTTTCTCATTCCACCAAACAAAGAGTGAAACCTAATTATATTGTTCTATTATGCCCCGAGAGTGTATATTGGCAACGTATCGTTGTCTACGTTCACAAGAACCAAACCCAAAACAACATTAGACTACTTAGTTGCGCCCTAACAGTATAACTTTAGAAACAGAACTTTTTCTCATTCAACCGAACAAAGAGTTAAACCCAATTATATTATTCTATTATGCCCCGAGAGTGTATATTGGCAGCGTATCGTTGTCTACGTTCACAAGAACCAAAACCGGAACAACATTGGACTACTCAGTTGAGCCCTTCCAGTATAACTTTAGAAACAGTACTTTTTCTCATTCAACCGAACAAAGAGTGAAACCCAATTATATTGTTCTATTATGCCCCGAGAGTGTATATTGGCAACGTATCGTTGTCTACGTTCTAAGAACCAAAGCAGGAACAACATTAGACTACTCGGTTGCGCCCTAACGGTATATCTTTAGAAACAGTACTTTTTCTCATTCAACCGAACAAAGAGTGAAACCCAATTATATTGTTCTATTATGCCCCGAGATTGTATATTGGCAACATATCGTTGTCTACGTTCACAAGAACCAAAATCGGAACAACATTAGACTACTCAGTTGCGCCCTAACACTATATCTTTAGAAACAGTACTTTTTCTCATTCAACCAAATAAAGAGTGAAACCCAATTATATTGTTCTATTATGCCCCGAGAGTGTATATTGGCAACGTATCGTTGTCTACGTTCACAAGAACCAAAATCGGAACAACATTAGACTACTCAGTTGCGCCCTAACAGTATAACTTTAGAAACAGTACTTTTTCTCATTCAACCAAATAAAGAGTGAAACCCAATTATACTGTTCTATTAGGCCCCGAGAGTGTATATTGGCATTGTATCGTTATCTACGTTCACAATGACCAAAACCGGAACAACATTAGACTACTCAGTTGCGCCCTAACAGTATAACTTTAGAAACGTACGTTTTCTCATTCAATCGAACATAGAGTGAAACCGAATTATATTGTTCTATTATGCCCCGAGAGTGTATATTTGCAACGTATCGTTGTCTACGTTCACAAGAACCAAAACCGGAACAACATTAGACTACTCAGTTGCGCCCTAACAGTATAACTTTAGAAACAGTACTTTTTCTCATTCAACCAAATAAATAGTGAAACCCAATTATATTGTTCTATTATGACCCGAGAGTGTATATTGGCAATGTATCGTTGTCTACGTTCACAAGAACCAAAATCGGAACAACATTAGGCTACTCAGTTGCGCCCTATCAGTATAACTTTAGAAACAGTACTTTTTCTCATTCCACCGAACAAATAGTGAAACCCAATTATATTGTTCAATTATGCCCCGAGAGTGTATATTGGCAACGTATCGTTGTCTACGTTCACAAAAACCAAAACCGGACCAACATTAGACAACTCATTTGCGCCGTAACCGTATAACTTTGGAAACAGTACTTTTTCTCATTCCAACGAACGAAGAGTAAATCCTAATTATATTGTTCTATTATGCCCCGAGAGTGTATATTGGCAACGTATCGTTATCTACGTTCACAAGAACCAAAATCGGAACAACATTAGACTACTCAGTTGCGCCCTAACAGTATAACTTTAGAAACAGTACTTTTTCTCATTCAACCGAACAAAGAGTAAAACCTAATTATATTGTTCTATTATGCCCCGAGAGTGTATATTGGCGACGTATCGTTGTCTACGTTCACAAGAACCAAAACCGGAACAACATTAGACTACTCAGTTGCGCCCTAACAGTATAACTTTAGAAACAGTACTTTTTCTCCATCAAACAAGCAATAAGTGAACCTCAAGTTTATTTTTTATTATGCCCCGAGAGTGTATATTGGCAACGTATCGTTGTCTACGTTCACAAGAACCAAAATCGGAACAACATTAGACTACTCAGTTGCGCCCTAACAGTATAACTTTAGAAACAGTACTTTTTCTCATTCAACCGAACAAAGAGTGAAACCCAATTATATTGTTCTATTATGCCCCGAGATTGTATATTGGCAACATATCGTTGTCTACGTTCACAAGAACCAAAATCGGAACAACATTATACTACTCAGTTGCGCCCTAACAGTATATCTTTAGAAACAGTACTTTTTCTCATTCAACCAAATAAAGAGTGAAACCCAATTATATTGTTCTATTATGCCCCGAGAGTGTATATTGGCAACGTATCGTTGTCTACGTTCACAAGAACCAAAATCGGAACAACATTAGACTACTCGGTTGCGCCCTAACAGTATATCTTTAGAAACAGTACTTTTTCTCATTCAACCAAACAAAGAGTGAAACCCAATTATATTGTTCTATTATGCCCCGAGAGTGTATATTGGCAATGTATCGTTGTCTACGTTCACAAGAACCAAAATCGGAACAAAGTTAGGCTACTCAGTTGCGCCCTAACAGTATAACTTTAGAAACAGTACTTTTTCTCATTCCACCGAACAAAGAGTGAAACCGAATTATATTGTTCTATTATGCCCCGAGAGTGTATATTTGCAACGTATCGTTGTCTACGTTCACAAGAACCAAAACCGGAACAACATTAGACTACTCAGTTGCGCCCTAACAGTATAACTTTAGAAACAGTACTTTTTCTCATTCAACCAAATAAATAGTGAAACCCAATTATATTGTTCTATTATGACCCGAGAGTGTATATTGGCAATGTATCGTTGTCTACGTTCACAAGAACCAAAATCGGAACAACATTAGGCTACTCAGTTGCGCCCTAACAGTATAACTTTAGAAACAGTACTTTTTCTCATTCTACCGAACAAAGAGTGAAACCCAATTATATTGTTCTATTATGCCCCGAGAGTGTATATTGGCAACGTATCGTTGTCTACGTTCACAAAAACCAAAACCGGACCAACATTAGACAACTCAGTTGCGCCGTAACAGTATAACTTTGGAAACAGTACTTTTTCTCATTCCACCGAACGAAGAGTAAAACCTAATTATATTGTTCTATTATGCCCCGAGAGTGTATATTGGCAACGTATCGTTATCTACGTTCACAAGAACCAAAATCGGAACAACATTAGACTACTCAGTTGCGCCCTAACAGTATAACTTTAGAAACAGTACTTTTTCTCATTCAACCAAACAAAGAGTGAAACCCATTTATATTATTCTATTATGCCCCGAGAGTGTATATTGGCAGCGTATCGTTGTCTACGTTCACAAGAACCAAAACCGGAACAACATTAGACTACTCAGTTGAGACCTAATAATATATCTTTAGAAACAGTACTTTTTCTCATTCAACCGAAAAAAGAGTGAAACCCAATTATATTGTTCTATTATGCCCCGAGAGTGTATATTGGCAACGTATCGTTGTCTACGTTCACAAGAACCAAAATCGGAACAACATTAGACTACTCAGTTGCGCCCTAACAGTATATCTTTAGAAACAGTACTTTTTCTCATTCAACCAAATAAAGAGTGAAACCCAATTATATTGTTCTATTATGCCGCGAGAGTGTATATTCGCAACGTATCGTTGTCTACGTTCACAAGAACCAAAATCGGAACAACATTAGACTATTCAGTTGTGCCCTAACAGTATAACTTTAGAAACAGTACTTTTTCTCATTCAACCAAACAAAGAGTGAAACCCAATTATATTGTTCTATTATGCCCCGAGAGTGTATATAGGAAACGTATCGTTGTCTACGTTCACAAGAACCAAAACCGGAACAACATTAGACTACTCAGTTGAGACCTAACGGTATAACTTTAGAAACAGTACTTTTTCTCATTCAACCGAACAAAGAGTGAAACCCAATTATATTGTTCTATTATGCCCCGAGAGTGTATATTGGCAACGTATCGTTGTCTACGTTCACAAGAACCAAAATCGGAACAATATTAGACTATTCGATTGCGCCTAACGGTATAACTTTAGAAATTGTACTTTTTCTCACTCCACCAGAACAAAGAGTGAAACCCAATTATATTGTTCAATTATGCCCCGAGAGTGTATATTGGCAACGTATCGTTGTCTACGTTCACAAAAATCAAAACCGGACCAACACTAGACAACTCAGTTGCGCCGTAACAATATAACTTTGGAAACAATACTTTTTCTCATTCCACCGAACGAAGAGTAAAACCTAATTATATTGTTCTATTATGCCCCGAGAGTGTATATTGGCAACGTATCGTTATCTACGTTCACAAGAACCAAGGAACAACATTAGACTACTCGGTTGAGACCTAATAATATAACTTTAGAAACGTACTTTTTCTCATTCAACCGAACAAAGAGTGAAACCCAATTATATTGTTCTATTATGAGAGTGTATATTGGCAACGTATCGTTGTCTACGTTCACAAGAACCAAAATCGGAACAACATTAGACTACTCAGTTGCGCCCTAACAGTATAACTTTAGAAACAGTACTTTTTCTCATTCAACCAAATAAAGAGTGAAACCCAATTATATTGTTCTATTATGCCGCGAGAGTGTATATTGGCAACGTATCGTTGTCTACGTTCACAAGAACCAAAATCGGAACAACATTAGACTATTCAGTTGCGCCCTAACAGTATAACTTTAGAAACAGAACTTTTTCTCATTCAACCAAACAAAGAGTGAAACCGAATTATATTGTTCTATTATGCCCCGAGAGTGTATATAGGAAACGTATCGTTGTCTACGTTCACAAGAACCAAAACCGGAACAACATTAGACAACTCGGTTGCGCCATAACGGTATTACTTTGGAAATAGTACTTTTTCTCATTCCACGAACAAAGAGTGAAACCTATTTATATTGTTCTATTATGCCCGAGAGTGTATATTGGCAACGTATCGTCGTCTACGTTCGCAAGAACCAAAGCCGGAACAACATTAGACTACTCGGTTGTGCCCTAACGGTATAAGCTAGAAACGATTACTTTTCTTACTCAACCGAACAAAGAGTGAAACCGAATTATATTGTTCTATTATGCCCCGAGAGTGTATATTTGCAACGTATCATTGTCTACGTTCACAAGAACCAAAACCGGAACAACATTAGACTACTCAGTTGCGCCCTAACAGTATAACTTTAGAAACAGTACTTTTTCTCATTCAACCAAATAAATAGTGAAACCCAATTATATTGTTCTATTATGACCCGAGAGTGTATATTGGCAATGTATCGTTGTCTACGCTCACAAGAACCAAAATCGGAACAACATTAGGCTACTCAGTTGCGCCCTATCAGTATAACTTTAGAAACAGTACTTTTTCTCATTCCACCGAACAAATAGTGAAACCCAATTATATTGTTCAATTATGCCCCGAGAGTGTATATTGGCAACGTATCGTTGTCTACGTTCACAAACACCAAAACCGGACCAACATTAGACAACTCATTTGCGCCGTAACCGTATAACTTTGGAAACAGTACTTTTTCTCATTCCAACGAACGAAGAGTAAATCCTAATTATATTGTTCTATTATGCCCCGAGAGTGTATATTGGCAACGTATCGTTATCTACGTTCACAAGAACAAAAATCGGAACAACATTAGACTACTCAGTTGCGCCCTAACAGTATAACTTTAGAAACAGTACTTTTTCTCATTCAACCAAACAAAGAGTGAAACCCAATTATATTATTCTATTATGCCCCAGAGTGTATATTGGCAGCGTATCGTTGTCTACGTTCACAAGAACCAAAACCGGAACAACATTAGACTACTCAGTTGAGACCTAATAATATATCTTTAGAAACAGTACTTTTTCTCATTCAACCGAAAAAAGAGTGAAACCCAATTATATTGTTCTATTATGCCCCGAGAGTGTATATTGGCAACGTATCGTTGTCTACGTTCACAAGAACCAAAACCGGAACAACATTAGACTACTCGGTTGCGCCTAACGGTATATCTTTAGAAACGTACTTTTCTCATTCAACCAAATAAAGAGTGAAACCTAATTATATTGTTCTATTATGCCCCGAGAGTGTATATTCGCAACGTATCGTTGTCTACGTTCACAAGAACCAAAATCGGAACAACATTAGACTATTCAGTTGTGCCCTAACAGTATAACTTTAGAAACAGTACTTTTTCTCATTCAACCAAACAAAGAGTGAAACCCAATTATATTGTTCTATTATGCCCCGAGAGTGTATATAGGAAACGTATCGTTGTCTACGTTCACAAGAACCAAAACCGGAACAACATTAGACTACTCAGTTGAGACCTAACAGTATAACTTTAGAAACAGTACTTTTTCTCATTCAACCGAACAAAGAGTGAAACCCAATTATATTGTACTATTATGCTCCGAGAGTGTATATTGGCAACGTATCGTTGTCTACGTTCACAAGAACCAAAATCGGAACAACATTAGACTATTCGATTGCGCACAACGGTATAACTTTAGAAAGCGTACTTTTCTCACTCCAGAACAAAGAGTGAAACCCAATTATATTGTTCTATTATGCCCCGAGAGTGTATATTGGCAACGTATCGTTGTCTACGTTCACAAAAACCAAAACCGGACCAACACTAGACAACTCGATTCTTGTAACGTGATATAACTTTGGAAACAATACTTTTCTCATTCCACCGAACGAAGAGTAAAACCTAATTATATTGTTCTATTATGCCCCGAGAGTGTATATTGGCAACGTATCGTTATCTACGTTCACAAGAACCAAAACCGGAACAACATTAGACTACTCAGTTGAGACATAATAATATAACTTTAGAAACAGTACTTTTTCTCATTCAACCGAACAAAGAGTGAAACCCAATTATATTGTTCTATTATGCCCCGAGAGTATATATTGGCAACGTATCGTTGTCTACGTTCACAAGAACCAAAACCGGAACAACATTAGACTACTCAGTTGCGCCACTAACGGTATATATTTAGAAACGATACTTTTCTCATTCAACCAAATAAAGAGTGAAACCCAATTATATTGTTCTATTATGCCGCGAGAGTGTATATTGGCAACGTATCGTTGTCTACGTTCACAAGAACCAAAATCGGAACAACATTAGACTATTCAGTTGCGCCCTAACAGTATAACTTTAGAAACAGTACTTTTTCTCATTCAACCAAACAAAGAGTGAAACCCAATTATATTATTCTATTATGCCCCGAGAGTGTATATTGGCAACGTATCGTTGTCTACGTTCACAAGAACCAAAACCGGAACAACATTAGACAACTCGGTTGCGCCAGTATTACTTTGGAAATAGTACTTTTTCTCATTCCACCGAACAAAGAGTGAAACCTATTTATATTGTTCTATTATGCCCCGAGAGTGTATATTGGCAACGTATCGTCGTCTACGTTCACAAGAACCAAAACCGGAACAACATTAGACTACTCAGTTGCGCCCTAACAGTATAACTTTAGAAACGAACTTTTCTCATTCGGTAGAACGAAGAGTGAAACCCAATTATATTATTCTATTATGCCCGAGAGTGTATATTGGCGTATCGTTGTCTACGTTCACAAGAACCAAAGCAGGAACAACATTAGACTACTCGGTTGAGACCTAATAATATAACTGTAGAAACAATACTTTTTCTCATTCAACCGAACAAAGAGTGAAACGCAATTATATTGTTCTATTATGCCCCGAGAGTGTATATTGGCAACGTATCGTTGTCTACGTTCACAAGAACCAAAATCGGAACAACATTAGACTATTTAGTTGTGCCCTAACAGTATAACTTTAGAAACAGCACTTTTTCTCATTCAACCAAACAAAGAGTGAAACCCAATTATATTGTTCTATTATGCCACGAGAGTGTATATTGGCAACGTATCGTTGTCTACGTTCACAAGAACCAAAATCGGAACAACATTAGACTACTCAGTTGCGCCCTAACAGTATATCTTTAGAAACAATACTTTTTCTCATTCAACCAAATAAAGAGTAAAACCCAATTATATTGTTATATTATGCCCCGAGAGTGTATATTGGCAACGTATCGTTGTATACGTTCACAAGAACCAAAATCGGAACAACACTAGACTACTCAGTTGTGCTAACAGTATAACTTTAGAAACAGTACTTTTTCTCATTCAACCGAACAAAGAGTGAAACCCAATTATATTGTTCTATTATGCCCCGAGAGTGTATATTGGCAACGTATCGTTGTATACGTTCACAAGAACCAAAATCGGAACAACATTAGACTACTCAGTTGTGCCCTAACAGTATAACTTTAGAAACAGTACTTTTTCTCATTCAACCAAATAAAGAGTGAAACCCAATTATATTGTTCTATTATGCCCCGAGAGTGTATATTGGCAACGTATCGTTGTCTACGTTCACAAAATCCAAAACCGGACCAACATTAGACAACTCAGTTGCGCCGTAACAGTATAACTTTAGAAACAGTACTTTTTCTCATTCAACCGAACAAAGAGTGAAATCCAATTATATTGTTCTATTATGCCCCAAGATTGTATATTGGCAACGTATCGTTGTCTACGTTCACAAGAACCAAATCCGGAACAACATTAGACAACTCAGTTACACCCAAACAGTATAACTTTGGAAACAGTACTTTTTCTCATTCCACCGAACAAAGAGTAAAACCTAATTATATTGTTCTATTATGCCCCGAGAGTGTTTATTGGCAACGTATCGTCGTCTACGTTCCCAAGAACCAAAACCAGAACAACATTAGACAACACGTGTGCGCTATAACAGTATAACTTTGGAAATAGTACTTTTTCTCATTCAACCGAACAAAGAGTGAAACCTAATTATATTGTTCTATTATGCCCCGAGATTGTATATTGGCAACGTATCGTTGTCAACGTTCACAAGAACCAAAACCGGAACAACATTAGACTACTCAGTTGCGCCCTAACAGTATAACTTTAGAAATAGAACTTTTTCTCATTCAACCGAACAAAGAGTGAAACCCAATTATATTATTCTATTATGCCTCGAGAGTCTATATTGGCAGCGTATCGTTGTCTACGTTCACAAGAACCAAAACCGGAACAACATTAGACAACTCAGTTGGTCCCTAATAGTATAACTTTAGAAACAGTACTTTTTCTCATTCAACCGAACAAAGAGTGAAACCCAATTATATTGTTCTATTATGCCCCGAGAGTGTATATTGGCAACGTATCGTTGTCTACGTTCACAAGAACCAAAATCGGAACAACATTAGACTACTAAGTTGCGCCCTAACAGTATAACTTTAGAAACAGTACTTTTTCTCATTCAACCGAACAAAGAGTGAAACCCAATTATATTGTTCTATTATGCCCCGAGAGTGTATATTGGCAATGTATCGTTGTCTACGTTCACAAGAACCAAAATCGGAACAACATTTGACTACTCGGTTATTGCCGAAACGGTATAACTTTAGAAACGATGCTTTTTCTCATTCAACCAAATAAAGAGTGAAACCCAATTATATTGTTCTATTATGCCCCGAGAGTGTATATTTGCAACGTATCGTTGTCTACGTTCACAAGAACCAAAATCAGAACAACATTAGGATACTCAGTTGCGCCATAACAGTATAACTTTAGAAACAGTACTTTTTCTCATTCAACCGAACAAAGAGTGAAACCCAATTATATTATTCTCTTTTGCCCCGAGGGTGTATATTAGTATCGTATCGTTGTCTACGTTCACAAGAACCAAAACCGAAACAACATTAGACTACTCAGTTGAGCCCTAACAGAATAACTTTAGAAACAATACTTTTTCTCATTCAACCGAACAAAGAGTGAAACCCAATTATATTGTTCTATTATGCCCCGAGAGTGTATATTGGCAACGTATCGTTGTCTACGTTCACAAGAACAAAAATCGGAACAACATTAGACTACTCAGTTGCGCCCTAACAGTATAACTTTAGAAACAGTACTTTTTCTCATTCAACCAAACAAAGAGTGAAACCCAATTATATTATTCTATTATGCCCGAGAGTGTATATTGGCAACGTATCGTTGTCTACGTTCACAAGAACCAAAACCGGAACAACATTAGACTACTCAGTTGCGCCCTAACAGTATAACTTTAGAAACAGTACTTTTTCTCATTCAACCGAACAAAGAGTGAAACCCAATTATATTGTTCTATTATGCCCCGAGATTGTATATTGGCAACGTATCTTTGTCTACGTTCACAAGAACCAAAACCGGAACAACATTAGACAACTCAGTTGCGCCCTAACAGTATAACTTTAGAAACAGTACTTTTTCTCATTCCATCGAACAAAGAGTAAAACCTAATTATATTGTTCTATTATGCCCCGAGAGTGTTTATTGGCAACGTATCGTTGCCTACGTTCATAAGAACCAAAACCGGAACAACATTAGACAACTCAGTTGCGCCATAACAGTATAACTTTGGAAATAGTACTTTTTCTCCTTCCACCGAACAAAGAGTGAAACCTAATTATATTGTTCTATTATGCCCCGAGAGTGTATATTGGCAACGTATCGTTGTCTACGTTCACAAGAACCAAAACCGGAACAACATTAGACAACTCAGTTGCGCCCTAACAGTATATCTTTAGAAACAGTACTTTTTCTCATTCAACCAAATAAAGAATGAAACCCAATTATATTGTTCTATTATGCCCCGAGAGTGTATATTGGCAACGTATCGTTGTCTACGTTCATAAGAACCAAAATCGAAACAACATTAGACTACTCAGTTGTGCCCTAACAGTATAACTTTAGAAACAGTACTTTTTCTCATTCAACCAAATAAAGAGTGAAACCCAATTATATTGTTCTATTATGCCCCGAGAGTGTATATTGGCAATGTATCGTTGTCTACGTTCACAAGAACCAAAATCGGAACAACATTAGACTACTCGATTTGCCACTAACGGTATAACTTTAGAAACGACTTTTCTCATTCCACCGAACAAAGAGTGAAACCCAATTATATTGTTCTATTATGCCCCGAGAGTGTATATTGGCAACGTATCGTTGTCTACGTTCACCAAAACCAAAATCGGACCAACATTAGACAACTCGGTTAACTTGTATGTGACATAACTTTGGAAACGTACTTTTTCTCATTCCACCGAACAAAGAGTAAAATCTAATTATATTGTTCTATTATGCCCCGAGAGTGTATATTGGCAACGTATCGTTGTCTATGTTCACAAGAACCAAATCCGGAACAACATTAGACAACTCAGTTCCACCCAAACAGTATAACTTTGGAAACAGTACTTTTTCTCATTCCACCGAACAAAGAGTAAAACCTAATTATATTGTTCTATTATGCCCCGAGAGAGTTTATTGGTAACGTATCGTCGTCTACGTTCACAAGAACCAAAACCGGAACAACATTAGACAACTCGTGTGCGCCATAACAGTATAACTTTGGAAATAGTACTTTTTCTCATTCCGCCGAACAAAGAGTGAAAGCTAATTATATTGTTCTATTATGCCCAAGATTGTATATTGGCAACGTATCGTTGTATACGTTCACAAGAACCAAAACCGGAACAACATTAGACTACTCAGTTGCGCCCTAACAGTATAACTTTAGAAACAGAACTTTTTCTTATTCTACCGAACAAAGAGTGAAACCCAATTATATTATTCTATTATGCCCCGAGAGTGTATATTGGCAACGTATCGTTGTCTACGTTCACAAGAACCAAAACCGGAACAACATTAGACTACTCAGTTGCGCCCTAACAGTATAACTTTAGAAACAATACTTTTTCTCATTCAACCGAACAAAGAGTGAAACCGAATTATATTATTCTATTATGCCCCGAGAGTGTATATTGGCAACGTATCGTTGTCTACGTTCGCAAGAACCAAAGCCGGAACAACATTAGACTACTCAGTTGCGCCCTAACAGTATAACTTTAGAAACAGTACTTTTTCTCATTCAACCGAACAAAGAGTGATACCCAATTATATTGTTCTATTATGCCCCGAGAGTGTATATTGGCAACGTATCGTTGTCTACGTTCACAAGAACCAAAATCGGAACAACATTAGACTACTCGGTTGCGCCCTAACGGTATATCTTTAGAAACAGTACTTTTTCTCATTCAACCAAATAAAGAGTGAAACCCAATTATATTGTTCTATTATGCCCCGAGAGTGTATATTGGCAACGTATCGTTGTCTATGTTCATAAGAACCAAAATCGGAACAACATTAGACTACTCAGTTGTGCCCTAACAGTATAACTTTAGAAACAGTACTTTTTCTCATTCAACCAAACAAAGAGTGAAACCCAATTATATTGTTCTATTATGCCCCGAGAGTGTATATTGGCAATGTATCGTTGTCTACGTTCACAAGAACCAAAATCGGAACAACATTAGGCTACTCAGTTGCGCCCTAACAGTATAACTTTAGAAACAGTACTTTTTCTCATTCCACCGAACAAAGAATAAAACCGAATTATATTGTTCTATTATGCCCCGAGAGTGTATATTGGCAACGTATCGTTGTCTACGTTCACAAGAAGCAAAATCGGAACAACATTAGACTACTCAGTTGCGCCCTAACAGTATAACTTTAGAAACAGTACTTTTTCTCATTCAACCGAACAAAGAGTGAAACCCAATTATATTGTTCTATTATGCCCCGAGAGTGTATATTGGCAATGTATCGTTGTCTACGTTCACAAGAACCAAAATCGGAACAACATTTGACTACTCAGTTGTGCCGAAACGGTATAACTTTAGAAACGATTTTTCTCATTCAACCGAACAAAGAGTGAAACCCAATTATATTGTTCTATTATGCCCCGAGAGTGTATATTTGCAACGTATCGTTGTCTACGTTCACAAGAACCAAAATCAGAACAACATTAGGCTACTCAGTTGCGCCATAACAGTATAACTTTAGAAACAGTACTTTTTCTCATTCAACCGAACAAAGAGTGAAACCCAATTATATTATTCTCTTTTGCCCCGAGAGTGTATATTGGTAGCGTATCGTTGTCTACGTTCACAAGAACCAAAACCGAAACAACATTAGACTATTCAGTTGAGCCCTAACAGAATAACTTTAGAAACAATACTTTTTCTCATTCAACCGAACAAAGAGTGAAACCCAATTATATTGTTCTATTATGCCCCGAGAGTGTATATTGGCAACGTATCGTTGTCTACGTTCACAAGAACAAAAATCGGAACAACATTAGACTACTCAGTTGCGCCCTAACAGTATAACTTTAGAAACAGTACTTTTTCTCATTCAACCAAACAAAGAGTGAAACCCAATTATATTATTCTATTATGCCCCGAGAGTGTATATTGGCAACGTATCGTTGTCTACGTTCACAAGAACCAAAACCGGAACAACATTAGACTACTCAGTTGCGCCCTAACAGTATAACTTTAGAAACACTACTTTTTCTCATTCAACCGAACAAAGAGTGAAACCCAATTTTATTGTTCTATTATGCCCCGAGATTGTATATTGGCAACGTATCTTTGTCTACGTTCACAAGAACCAAAACCGGAACAACATTAGACAACTCAGTTGCGCCCTAACAGTATAACTTTGGAAACAGTACTTTTTCTCATTCCATCGAACAAAGAGTAAAACCTAATTATATTGTTCTATTATGCCCCGAGAGTGTTTATTGGCAACGTATCGTTGTCTACGTTCACAAGAACCAAAACCGGAACAAAATTAGACAACTCAGTTGCGCCATAACAGTATAACTTTGGAAATAGTACTTTTTCTCCTTCCACCGAACAAAGAGTGAAACCTAATTATATTGTTATATTATGCCCCAAGAGTGTATATTGGCAACGTATCGTTATCTACGTTCAGAAGAACCAAAACCGGAACAACATTAGACAACTCAGTTGCGCCCTAACAGTATATCTTTAGAAACAGTACTTTTTCTCATTCAACCAAATAAAGAATGAAACCCAATTATATTGTTCTATTATGCCCCGAGAGTGTATATTGGCAACGTATCGTTGTCTACGTTCATAAGAACCAAAATCGAAACAACATTAGACTACTCAGTTGTGCCCTAACAGTATAACTTTAGAAACAGTACTTTTTCTCAACCAAACAAAGAGTGAAACCCAATTATATTGTTCTATTATGCCCCGAGAGTGTATATTGGCAATGTATCGTTGTCTACGTTCACAAGAACCAAAATCGGAACAACATTAGGCTACTCAGTTGCGCCCTAACAGTATAACTTTAGAAACAGTACTTTTTCTCATTCCACCGAACAAAGAGTGAAACCCAATTATATTGTTCTATTATGCCCCGAGAGTGTATATTGGCAACGTATCGTTGTCTACGTTCACCAAAACCAAAATCGGACCAACATTAGACAACTCAGTTGCGCTGTAACAGTATAACTTTGGAAACAGTACTTTTTCTCATTCCGCCGAACAAAGAGTAAAATCTAATTATATTGTTCTATTATGCCCCGAGAGTGTATATTGGCAAAGTATCGTTGTCTATGTTCACAAGAACCAAATCCGGAACAACATTAGACAACTCAGTTCCACCCAAACAGTATAACTTTGGAAACAGTACTTTTTCTCATTCCACCGAACAAAGAGTAAAACCTATTTATATTGTTCTATTATGCCCCGAGAGAGTTTATTGGTAACGTATCGTCGTCTACGTTCACAAGAACCAAAACCGGAACAACATTAGACAACTCGTGTGCGCCATAACAGTATAACTTTGGAAATAGTACTTTTTCTCATTCCGCCGAACAAAGAGTGAAAGCTAATTATATTGTTCTATTATGCCCCGAGATTGTATATTGGCAACGTATCGTTGTATACGTTCACAAGAACCAAAACCGGAACAACATTAGACTACTCAGTTGCGCCCTAACAGTATAACTTTAGAAACATAACTTTTTCTTATTCTACCGAACAAAGAGTGAAACCCAATTATATTATTCTATTATGCCCCGAGAGTGTATATTGGCAACGTATCGTTGTCTACGTTCACAAGAACCAAAACCGAACAACATTAGACTACTCGGTTGCGCCTAACGGTATAACTTTAGAAACAATACTTTTTCTCATTCAACAAAGAGTGAAACCGAATTATATTATTCTATTATGCCCCGAGAGTGTATATTGGCAACGTATCGTTGTCTACGTTCGCAAGAACCAAAACCGGAACAACATTAGACTACTCAGTTGCGCCCTAACAGTATAACTTTAGAAACAGTACTTTTTCTCATTCAACCGAACAAAGAGTGATACCCAATTATATTGTTCTATTATGCCCCGAGAGTGTATATTGGCAACGTATCGTTGTCTACGTTCACAAGAACCAAAATCGGAACAACATTAGACTACTCAGTTGCGCCCTAACAGTATAACTTTAGAAACAGTACTTTTTCTCATTCAACCGAACAAAGAGTGAAAACCAATTATATTGTTCTATTATGCCCCGAGAGTGTATATTGGCAACGTATCGTTGTCTACGTTCACAAGAACCAAAATCGGAACAACATTAGACTACTCAGTTGTGCCCTAACAGTATAACTTTAGAAACAGTACTTTTTCTCATTCAACCAAACAAAGAGTGAAACCCAATTATATTGTTCTATTATGCCCCGAGAGTGTATATTGGCAATGTATCGTTGTCTACGTTCACAAGAACCAAAATCGGAACAACATTAGGCTACTCAGTTGCGCCCTAACAGTATAACTTTAGAAACAGTACTTTTTCTCATTCCACCGAACAAAGAATGAAACCGAATTATATTGTTCTATTATGCCCCGAGATTGTATATTGGCAACGTATCGTTGTCCACGTTCACAAAAACCAAAACCGGACCAACATTAGACAACTCAGTTGCGCCGTAACAGTATAACTTTGGAAACAGAACTTTTTCTTATTCCACCGAACAAAGAGTAAAACCTAATTATATTGTTCTATTATGCCCCGAGAGTGTATATTGGCAACGTATCGTTATCTACGTTCACAAAAACCAAAATCGGAACAACATTAGACTACTCAGTTGCGCCCTAACAGTATAACTTTAGAAACAGAACTTTTTCTCATTCAACCGAACAAAGAGTCAAACCTAATTATATTATTCTATTATGCCCCGAGAGTGTATATTGGCAACGTATCGTTGCTACGTTCACAAGAACCAAAACCGGAACAATATTAGACTACTCAGTTGCGCCCTAACAGTATAACTTTAGAAACAGTACTTTTTCTCATTCAACCAAATAAATAGTGAAACCCAATTATATTGTTCTATTATGCCCCGAGAGTGTATATTTGCAACGTATCGTTGTCTACGTTCACAAGAACCAAAATCAGAACAACATTAGGCTACTCAGTTGCGCCATAACAGTATAACTTTAGAAACAGTACTTTTTCTCATTCAACCGAACAAAGAGTGAAACCCAATTATATTATTCTCTTTTGCCCCGAGAGTGTATATTGGTAGCGTATCGTTGTCTACGTTCACAAGAACCAAAACCGAAACAACATTAGACTACTCAGTTGAGCCCTAACAGAATAACTTTAGAAACAATACTTTTTCTCATTCAACCGAACAAAGAGTGAAACCCAATTATATTGTTCTATTATGCCCCGAGAGTGTATGTTGGCAACGTATCGTTGTCTACGTTCACAAGAACAAAAATCGGAACAACATTAGACTACTCAGTTGCGCCCTAACAGTATAACTTTAGAAACAGAACTTTTTCTTATTCTACCGAACAAAGAGTGAAACCCAATTATATTATTCTATTATGCCCCGAGAGTGTATATTGGCAACGTATCGTTGTCTACGTTCACAAGAACCAAAACCGGAACAACATTAGACTACTCAGTTGCGCCCTAACAGTATAACTTTAGAAACAATACTTTTTCTCATTCAACCGAACAAAGAGTGAAACCGAATTATATTATTCTATTATGCCCCGAGGGTGTATATTGGCAACGTATCGTTGTCTACGTTCACAAGAACCAAAACCGGAACAACATTAGACTACTCAGTTGCGCCCTAACAGTATAACTTTAGAAACAGTACTTTTTCTCATTCAACCGAACAAAGAGTGATACCCAATTATATTGTTCTATTATGCCCCGAGAGTGTATATTGGCAACGTATCGTTGTCTACGTTCACAAGAACCAAAATCGGAACAACATTAGACTACTCAGTTGCGCCCTAACAGTATATCTTTAGAAACAGTACTTTTTCTCATTCAACCAAATAAAGAGTGAAACCCAATTATATTGTTCTATTATGCCCCGAGAGTGTATATTGGCAACGTATCGTTGTCTACGTTCACAAGAACCAAAATCGGAACAACATTAGACTACTCAGTTGTGCCCTAACAGTATAACTTTAGAAACAGTACTTTTTCTCATTCAACCAAACAAAGAGTGAAACCCAATTATATTGTTCTATTATGCCCCGAGAGTGTATATTGGCAATGTATCGTTGTCTACGTTCACAAGAACCAAAATCGGAACAACATTAGGCTACTCAGTTGAGCCCTAACAGTATAACTTTAGAAACAGTACTTTTTCTCATTCCACCGAACAAAGAATAAAACCGAATTATATTGTTCTATTATGCCCCGAGAGTGCATATTGGCAACGTATCGTTGTCTACGTTCACAAAAACCAAAACCGGACCAACATTAGACATCTCAGTTGCGCCGTAACAGTATAACTTTGGAAACAGTACTTTTTCTTATTCCACCGAACAAAGAGTAAAACCTAATTATATTGTTCTATTATGCCCCGAGAGTGTATATTGGCAACGTATCGTTATCTACGTTCTAAAAACCAAAACCGGAACAACAATAGACTACTCAGTTGCGCCCTAACATAATACTTTTAGAAACAGAATTTTTTCTCATTCAACCGAACAAAGAGTCAAACCTAATTATATTATTCTATTATGCCCCGAGAGTGTATATTGGCAAAGTATCGTTGCTACCTTCACAAGAACCAAAACCGGAACAATATTAGACTACTCAGTTGCGCCCTAACAGTATAACTTTAGAAACAGTACTTTTTCTCATTCAACCAAATAAAGAGTGAAACCCAATTATATTGTTCTATTATGCCCCGAGAGTGTATATTTGCAACGTATCGTTGTCTACGTTCACAAGAACCAAAATCAGAACAACATTAGACTACTCAGTTGCGCCATAACAGTATAACTTTAGAAACAGTACTTTTTCTCATTCAACCGAACAAAGAGTGAAACCCAATTATATTATTCTCTTTTGCCCCGAGAGTGTATATTGGTAGCGTATCGTTGTCTACGTTCACAAGAACCAAAACCGAAACAACATTAGACTACTCAGTTGAGCCCTAACAGAATAACTTTAGAAACAATACTTTTTCTCATTCAACCGAACAAAGAGTGAAACCCAATTATATTGTTCTATTATGCCCCGAGAGTGTATATTGGCAACGTATCGTTGTCTATGTTCATAAGAACCAAAATCGGAACAACATTAGACTACTCAGTTGTGCCCTAACAGTATAACTTTAGAAACAGTACTTTTTCTCATTCAACCAAACAAAGAGTGAAACCCAATTATATTGTTCTATTATGCCCCGAGAGTGTATATTTGCAACGTATCGTTGTCTACGTTCACAAGAACCAAAACCGGAACAACATTAGACTACTCAGTTGCGCCCTAACAGTATAACTTTAGAAACACTACTTTTTCTCATTCAACCGAACAAAGAGTGAAACCCAATTATATTGTTCTATTATGCCCCGAGATTGTATATTGGCAACGTATCTTTGTCTACGTTCACAAGAACCAAAACCGGAACAACATTAGACAACTCAGTTGCGCCCAAACAGTATAACTTTGGAAACAGTACTTTTTCTCATTCCATCGAACAAAAAGTAAAACCTAATTATATTGTTCTATTATGCCCCGAGAGTGTTTATTGGCAACGTATCGTTGTCTACGTTCACAAGAACCAAAACCGGAACAACATTAGACAACTTAGGTGCGCCATAACAGTATAAAATTGGAAATAGTACTTTTTCTCATTCCACCGAACAAAGAGTGAAACCTAATTATATTGTTCTATTATGCCCCGAGAGTGTATATTGGCAACGTATCGTTATCTACGTTCAGAAGAACCAAAACCGGAACAACATTAGACTACTCAGTTGCGCCCTAACAGTATATCTTTAGAAACAGTACTTTTTCTCATTCAACCAAATAAAGAATGAAACCCAATTATATTGTTCTATTATGCCCCGAGAGTGTATATTGGCAACGTATCGTTGTCTACGTTCATAAGAACCAAAATCGGAACAACATTAGACTACTCAGTTGTGCCCTAACAGTATAACTTTAGAAACAGTACTTTTTCTCATTCAACCAAACAAAGAGTGAAACCCAATTATATTGTTCTATTATGCCCCGAGAGTGTATATTGGCAATGTATCGTTGTCTACGTTCACAAGAACCAAAACCGGAACAACATTAGGCTACTCAGTTGCGCCCTAACAGTATAACTTTAGAAACAGTAATTTTTCTCATTCCACCGAACAAAGAGTGAAACCCAATTATGTTGTTCTATTATGCCCCGAGAGTGTATATTGGCAACGTATCGTTGTCTACGTTCACCAAAACCAAAAACGGACCAACATTAGACAACTCGATTACTTGTAACAGTATAACTTTGGAAACAGTACTTTTTCTCATTCCACCGAACAAAGAGTAAAATCTAATTATATTGTTCTATTATGCCCCGAGAGTGTATATTGGCAACGTATCGTTGTCTATGTTCACAAGAACCAAATCCGGAACAACATTAGACAACTCAGTTCCACCCGAAAGTATAACTTTGGAAACAGTACTTTTTCTCATTCCACCGAACAAAGAGTAAAACCTAATTATATTGTTCTATTATGCCCCGAGAGAGTTTATTGGTAACGTATCGTCGTCTACGTTCAAAAGAACCAAAACCGGAACAACATTAGACAACTCGTGTGCGCCATAACAGTATAACTTTGGAAATAGTACTTTTTCTCATTCCGCCGAACAAAGAGTGAAAGCTAATTATATTGTTCTATTATGCCCCGAGATTGTATATTGGCAACGTATCGTTGTATACGTTCACAAGAACCAAAACCGGAACAACATTAGACTACTCAGTTGCGCCCTAACAGTATAACTTTAGAAACGAACTTTTCTTATTCTAGAACAAAGAGTGAAACCCAATTATATTATTCTATTATGCCCCGAGAGTGTATATTGGCAACGTATCGTTGTCTACGTTCACAAGAACCAAAACCGGAACAACATTAGACTACTCAGTTGCGCCCTAACAGTATAACTTTAGAAACAATACTTTTTCTCATTCAACCGAACAAAGAGTGAAACCGAATTATATTATTCTATTATGCCCCGAGAGTGTATATTGGCAACGTATCGTTGTCTACGTTCGCAAGAACCAAAACCGGAACAACATTAGACTACTCAGTTGCGCCCTAACAGTATAACTTTAGAAACAGTACTTTTTCTCATTCAACCGAACAAAGAGTGATACCCAATTATATTGTTCTATTATGCCCCGAGAGTGTATATTGGCAACGTATCGTTGTCTACGTTCACAAGAACCAAAATCGGAACAACATTAGACTACTCAGTTGCGCCCTAACAGTATATCTTTAGAAACAGTACTTTTTCTCATTCAACCAAATAAAGAGTGAAACCCAATTATATTGTTCTATTATGCCCCGAGAGTGTATATTGGCAATGCATCGTTGTCTACGTTCACAAGAACCAAAATCGGAACAACATTAGGCTACTCAGTTGAGCCCTAACAGTATAACTTTAGAAACAGTACTTTTTCTCATTCCACCGAACAAAGAATAAAACCGAATTATATTGTTCTATTATGCCCCGAGAGTGTATATTGGCAACGTATCGTTGTCTACGTTCACAAAAACCAAAACCGGACCAACATTAGACAACTCAGTTGCGCCGTAACAGTATAACTTTGGAAACAGTACTTTTTCTTATTCCACCGAACAAAGAGTAAAACCTAATTATATTGTTCTATTATGCCCCGAGAGTGTATATTGGCAACGTATCGTTATCTACGTTCACAAGAACCAAAATCGGAACAACATTAGACTACTCAGTTGCGCCCTAACAGTATAACTTTAGAAACAGAACTTTTTCTCATTCAACCGAACAATGAGTCAAACCTAATTATATTATTCTATTATGCCCCGAGAGTGTATATTGGCAAAGTATCGTTGCTACGTTCACAAGAACCAAAACCGGAACAATATTAGACTACTCAGTTGCGCCCTAACAGTATAACTTTAGAAACAGTACTTTTTCTCATTCAACCAAATAAATAGTGAAACCCAATTATATTGTTCTATTATGACCCGAGAGTGTATATTGGCATTGTATCGTTGTCTACGTTCACAACAACCAAAATCTGAACAACATTAGGCTACTCAGTTGCGCCCTAACAGTATAACTTTAGAAACAGTACTTTTTCTCATTCCACCGACCAACGAGTGAAACCCAATTATATTGTTCTATTATGCCCCAAGAGTGTATATTGGCAACGTATCGTTGTCTACGTTCACAAAAACCAAAACCGGACCAACATTAGACAACTCAGTTGCGCGTAACAGTATAACTTTGGAAACAGTACTTTTTCTCATTCCACCGAACAAAAAGTAAAACCTAATTATATTGTTCTATTATGCCCCGAGAGAGTATATTGGCAACGTATCGTTATCTACGTTCACAAGAACCAAAACCGGAACAACATTAGACTACTCAGTTGCGCCCTAACAGTATAACTTTAGAAACAGTACTTTTTCTCATTCAACCGAACAAAGATTGAAATCCAATTATATTGTTCTATTATGCCCCGAGATTGTATATTGGCAACGTATCGTTGTCTGCTTTCACAAGAACCAAATCCGGAACAACGTTAGACAACTCAGTTACACCCAAACAGTATAACTTTGGAAATAGTACTTTTTCTTATTCCACCGAACAAAGAGTAAAACCTAATTATATTGTTCTATTATGCCCCGAGAGTGTATATTGGCAACGTATCGTTGTCTACGTTCACAAGAACCAAAATTGGAACAACATTAGACTATTCAGTTGTACCCTAAAAGTATAACATTAGAAACTATACTTTTTCTCAATCAACCAAACAAAGAGTGAAACCCAATTATATAGTTCTATTATGCCCCGAGAGTGTATATTGGCAATGTATCGTTGTCTACGTTCAGAAGAACCAAAATCGGAACAAAATTAGACTACTCAGTTGCGCCCTAACAGTATAACTTTAGAAACAGTACTTTTTCTCATTCAACCGAACAAAGAGTGAAACCCAATTATATTATTCTATTATGCCCCGAGAGTGTATATTGGCAACGTATCGTTGTCTACGTTCACAAGAACCAAAACCGGAACAACATTAGACTACTCAGTTGCGCCCTAACAGTATAACTTTAGAAACAGAACTTTTTCTCATTCATAGAACAAAGAGTGAAACCCAATTATATTATTCTATTATGCCCGAGAGCGTATTTTGGCGTATCGTTGTCTACGTTCACAAGAACCAAAACCGAACAACATTAGACTACTCACGAGACCTAACAGTATAACTTTAGAAACAGAACTTTTTCTCATTCAACCGAACAAAGAGTGAAACCCAATTATATTATTCTATTATGCCCCGAGAGTGTATTTTGGCAGCGTATCGTTGTCTACGTTCACAAGAACCAAAACCGGAACAACATTAGACTACTCACTTGAGACCTAACAGTATAACTTTAGAAACAGTACTTTTTCTCATTCAACCGAACAAAGAGTGAAACCAAATTATATTGTTCTATTATGCCCCGAGAGTGTATATTGGCAACGTATCGTTGTCTATGTTCACAAGAACCAAAATCGGAACAACATTAGACTACTCAGTTGCGCCCTAACAGTATAACTTTAGAAATAGTACTTTTTCTCATTCAACCGAACAAAGAGTGAAACCCAATTATATTATTCTATTATGCCCCGAGAGTGTATATTGGCAACGTATCGTTGTCTACGTTCACAAGAACCAAAACCGGAACAACATTAGACTACTCAGTTGCACCACTAACGGTATAACTTTAGAAAGCAGTACTTTTTCTCATTCAACCGAACAAAGAGTGAAACCCAATTATATTGTTCTATTATGCCCCGAGAGTGTATATTGGCAACGTATCGTTGTCTACGTTCACAAGAACCAAAATCGGAACAACATTAGACTACTCAGTTGAGACCTAATAGTATAACTTTAGAAACAGTACTTTTTCTCATTCAACCGAACAAAGAGTGAAGCCCAATTATATTGTTCTATTATGCCCCGAGAGTGTATATTGGCAACGTATCGTTGTCTACGTTCACAAGAACCAAAATCGGAACAACATTAGGCTACTCAGTTGCGCCATAACAGTATAACTTTAGAAACAGTACTTTTTCTCATTCAACCGAACAAAGAGTGAAACCCAATTATATTGTTCTATTATGCCCCGCGAGTGTATATTGGCAACGTATCGTTGTCTATGTTCACAAGAACCAAAATCGGAACAACATTAGACTATTCTGTTGTTCCTTAACAGTATAACTTTAGAAACAGTACTTTTTCTCATTCAACCAAACAAAGAGTGAAACCCAATTATATTATTTTATTATGCCCCGAGAGTGTATATTGGCAACGTATCGTTGTCTACGTTCACAAGAACCAAAACCGGAACAACATTAGACTACTCAGTTGCGCCCAAACAGTATAACTTTAGAAACAGTACTTTTTCTCATTCAACCGAACAAAGAGTGAAACCCAATTATATTGTTCTATTATGCCCCGAGAGTGTATATTGGCAACGTATCGTTGTCTACGTTCACAAGAACTAAAATCGGAACAACATTAGACTACTCAGTTGCGCCCTAACAGTATATCTTTAGAAACAGTACTTTTTCTCATTCAACCAAATAAAGAGTGAAACCCAATTATATTGTTCTATTATGCCCCGAGAGTGTATATTGGCAACGTATCGTTGTCTACGTTCACAAGAACCAAAATTGGAACAACATTAGACTATTCAGTTGTACCCTAAAAGTATAACTTTAGAAACTATACTTTTTCTCAATCAACCAAACAAAGAGTGAAACCCAATTATATAGTTCTATTATGCCCCGAGAGTGTATATTGGCAATGTATCGTTGTCTACGTTCACAAGAACCAAAATCGGAACAACATTAGACTACTCAGTTGCGCCATAACAGTATAACTTTGGAAATAGTACTTTTTCTCATTCCACCGAACAAAGAGTGAAACCTAATTATATTGTTCTATTATGCCCCGAGATTGTATATTGGCAACGTATCGTTGTCTACGTTCACAAGAACCAAAACCGGAACAACATTAGACTACTCAGTTGCGCCCTAACAGTATAACTTTAGAAACAGAACTTTTTCTCATTCAACCAAACAAAGAGTGAAACCCAATTATATTATTCTATTATGCCCCGAGAGTGTATTTTGGCAGCGTATCGTTGTCTACGTTCACAAGAACCAAAACCGGAACAACATTAGACTACTCACCTGAGACCTAACAGTATAACTTTAGAAACAGTACTTTCTCTCATTCAACCGAACAAAGAGTGAAACCCAATTATATTGTTCTATTATGCCCCGAGAGTGTATTTTGGCAGCGTATCGTTGTCTACGTTCACAAGAACCAAAACCGGAACAACATTAGACTACTCACTTGAGACCTAACAGTATAACTTTAGAAACAGTACTTTTTCTCATTCAACCGAACAAAGAGTGAAACCAAATTATATTGTTCTATTATGCCCCGAGAGTGTATATTGGCAACGTATCGTTGTCTATGTTCACAAGAACCAAAATCGGAACAACATTAGACTACTCAGTTGCGCCCTAACAGTATAACTTTAGAAACAGTACTTTTTCTCATTCAACCGAACAAAGAGTGAAACCCAATTATATTGTTCTATTATGCCCCGAGAGTGTATATTGGCAACGTATCGTTGTCTACGTTCACAAGAACCAAAACCGGAACAAAATTAGACTACTCAGTTGCACCCTAACAGTATAACTTTAGAAACAATACTTTTTCTTATTCAACCGAACAAAGAGTGAAACCCAATTATATTGTTCTATTATGCCCCGAGAGTGTATATTGGCAACGTATCGTTGTCTACGTTCACAAGAACCAAAATCGGAACAACATTAGACTACTCAGTTGAGACCTAATAGTATAACTTTAGAAACAGTACTTTTTCTCATTCAACCGAACAAAGAGTGAAGCCCAATTATATTGTTCTATTATGCCCCGAGAGTGTATATTGGCAACGTATCGTTGTCTACGTTCACAAGAACCAAAATCGGAACAACATTAGACTACTCGGTTGCGCCTAACGGTATATCTTTAGAAACAATACTTTCTCATTCAACCGAACAAAGAGTGAAACCCAATTATATTGTTCTATTATGCCCCGAGAGTGTATATTGGCAACGTATCGTTGTCTACGTTCACAAGAACCAAAATCGGAACAACATTAGACTACTCAGTTGCGCCCTAACAGTATAACTTTAGAAACATTACTTTTTCTCATTCAACCGAACAAAGAGTGAAACCCAATTATATTGTTCTATTATGCCCCGAGAGTGTATATTGGCAACGTATCGTTGTCTACGTTCACAAGAACCAAAACCGGAACAACATTAGACAACTCAGTTGCGCCATAACAGTATAACTTTGGAAATAGTACTTTTTCTCATTCCACCGAACAAAGAGTGAAACCTAATTATATTGTTCTATTATGCCTCGAGAGTGTATATTGGCAACGTATCTTTGTCTACGTTCACAAGAACCAAAACCGGAACAACATTAGACTACTCAGTTGCGCCCTAACAGTATAACTTTAGAAACAGAACTTTTTCTCATTCAACCGAACAAAGAGTGAAACCCAATTATATTATTCTATTATGCCCCGAGAGTGTATATTGGCAGCGTATCGTTGTCTACGTTCACAAGAACCAAAACCGGAACAACATTAGACTACTCAGTTGAGACCTAATAGTATAACTTTAGAAACATTACTTTTTCTCATTCAACCGAACAAAGAGTGAAACCCAATTATATTGTTCTATTATGCCCCGAGAGTGTATATTGGCAACGTATCGTTGTCTACGTTCACAAGAACCAAAATCGGAACAACATTAGACTACTCAGATGCAACAAAACAGTATAACTTTAGAAACAATACTTTTTCTCATTCAACCGAACAAAGAGTGAAACCCAATTATATTGTTCTATTATGCCCCGAGAGTGTATATTGTCAACTGATCGTTGTCTACGTTCACAAGAACTAAAATCGGAACAACATTAGACTACTCAGTTGTGCCCTAACAGTATATCTTTAGAAACAGTACTTTTTCTCATTCAACCAAATAAAGAGTGAAACCCAATTATATTGTTCTATTATGCCCCGAGAGTGTATATTGGCAACGTATCGTTGTCTACGTTCACAAGAACCAAAATTGGAACAACATTAGACTATTCAGTTGTACCCTAAAAGTATAACTTTAGAAACTATACTTTTTCTCAATCAACCAAACAAAGAGTGAAACCCAATTATATAGTTCTATTATACCCGAGAGTGTATATTGGCAACGTATCGTTGTCTACGTTCACAAGAACCAAAACCGGAACAACATTAGACTACTCAGTTGCGCCCTAACAGTATAACTTTAGACACAGTACTTTTTCTCATTCAACCGAACAAAGAGTGAAACCCAATTATATTGTTCTATTATGCCCCGAGAGTGTATATTGGCAACGTATCGTTGTCTACGTTCACAAAAACCAAAACCGAACAACATTAGACTACTCAGTTGCGCCCTAACAGTATAACTTTAGAAACAGTACTTTTTCTCATTCAGCCGAACAAAGAGTGAAACCCAATTATATTATTCTATTATGCCCCGAGAGTGTATTTTGGCAGCGTATCGTTGTCTACGTTCACAAGAACCAAAACCGGAACAACATTAGACTACTCACCTGAGACCTAACAGGATAACTTTAGAAACAGTACTTTCTCTCATTCAACCGAACAAAGAGTGAAACCCAATTATATTATTCTATTATGCCCCGAGAGTGTATTTTGGCAGCGTATCGTTGTCTACGTTCACAAGAACCAAAACCGGAACAACATTAGACTACTCACTTGAGACCTAACAGTATAACTTTAGAAACAGTACTTTTTCTCATTCAACCGAACAAAGAGTGAAACCAAATTATATTGTTCTATTATGCCCCGAGAGTTTATATTGGCAACGTATCGTTGTCTATGTTCACAAGAACCAAAATCGGAACAACATTAGACTACTCAGTTGCGCCCTAACAGTATAACTTTAGAAACAGTACTTTTTCTCAACAACCAAACAAAGAGTGAAACCCAATTATATTGTTCTATTATGCCCCGAGAGTGTATATTGGCAACGTATCGTTGTCTACGTTCACAAGAACCAAAACCGGAACAACATTAGACTACTCAGTTGCGCACTAACAGTATAACTTTAGAAACAGTACTTTTTCTCATTCAACCGAACAAAGAGTGAAACCCAATTATATTGTTCTATTATGCCACGAGAGTGTATATTGGCAACGTATCGTTGTCTACGTTCACAAGAACCAAAATCGGAACAACATTAGACTACTCAGTTGAGACCTAATATTATAACATTAGAAACAGTTTTTTTCTCATTCAACCGAACAAAGAGTGAAGCCCAATTATATTGTTCTATTATGCCCCGAGAGTGTATATTGGCAACGTATCGTTGTCTACGTTCACAAGAACCAAAATCGGAACAACATTAGACTACTCAGTTGCGCCTACAGATATCTTTAGAAACAATACTTTTTCTCATTCAACCAAATAAAGAGTTAAACCCAATTATATTGTTCTATTATGCCCCGAGAGTGTATATTGGCAACGTATTGTTGTCTATGTTCACAAGAACCAAAACCGGAACAACATTAGACTATTCGATTGTGCACTTAAGTATAACTTTAGAAACAGTACTTTTTCTCATTCAACCAAACAAAGAGTGAAACCCAATTATATTGTTCTATTATGCCCCGAGAGTGTATATAGGAAACGTATCGTTGTCTCCGCTCACAAGAACCAAAACCGGAACAACATTAGACAACTCGAGCCATAACAAGATAACTTTGGAAATAGTACTTTTTCTCATTCCACCAAACAAAGAGTGAAACCTAATTATATTGTTCTATTATGCCCCGAGAGTGTATATTGGCAACGTATCGTTGTCTACGTTCACAAGAACCAAAACCGGAACAACATTAGACTACTCAGTTGCACCCTAACAGTATAACTTTAGAAACAGTACTTTTTCTCATTCAACCGAACAAAGGGTGAAACCCAATTATATTATTCTATTATGCCCCGAGAGTGTATATTGGCAGCGTATCGTTGTCTACGTTCACAAGAACCAAAACCGGAACAACATTAGACTACTCAGTTGAGACCTAATAGTATAACTTTAAAAACATTACTTTTTCTCATTCAACCGAACAAAGAGTGAAACCCAATTATATTGTTCTATTATGCCCCGAGAATGTATATTGGCAACGTATCGTTGTCTACGTTCACAAGAACCAAAATCGGAACAACATTAGACTACTCAGTTGCGCCCTAACAGTATAACTTTAGAAACAATACTTTTTCTCATTCAACCAAACAAAGAGTGAAACCCAATTATATTATTCTATTATGCCCCGAGAGTGTATATTGGCAACGTATCGTTGTCTACGTTCACAAGAACCAAAACCGGAACAACATTAGACTACTCAGTTGAGCCCTAACAGTATAACTTTAGAAACAGTACTTTTTGTCATTCAACCGAACAAAGAGTGAAACCCAATTATATTGTTCTATTATGCCCCGAGAGTGTATATTGGCAACGTATCGTTGTCTACGTTCACAAGAACTAAAATCGGAACAACATTAGACTACTCAGTTGCGCCCTAACAGTATAACTTTAGAAACAGTACTTTTTCTCATTCAACCAAATAAAGAGTGAAACCCAATTATATTGTTCTATTATGCCCCGAGAGTGTATATTGGCAACGTATCGTTGTCTACGTTCACAAGAACCAAAATTGGAACAACATTAGACTATTCAGTTGTACCCTAAAAGTATAACTTTAGAAACTATACTTTTTCTCAATCAACCAAACAAAGAGTGAAACCCAATTATATAGTTCTATTATGCCCCGAGAGTGTATATTGGCAATGTATCGTTGTCTACGTTCACAAGAACCAAAATCGGAACAACATTAGACTACTCAGTTGCGCCATAACAGTATAACTTTGGAAATAGTACTTTTTCTCATTCCACCGAACAAAGAGTGAAACCTAATTATATTGTTCTATTATGCCCCGAGATTGTATATTGGCAACGTATCGTTGTCTACGTTCACAAGAACCAAAATCGGAACAACATTAGACTACTCAGTTGCGCCCTAACAGTATAACTTTAGAAACAGAACTTTTTCTCATTCAGCCGAACAAAGAGTGAAACCCAATTATATTATTCTATTATAACCCCGAGAGTGTATTTTGGCAGCGTATCGTTGTCTACGTTCACAAGAACCAAAACCGGAACAACATTAGACTACTCACCTGAGACCTAACAGGATAACTTTAGAAACAGTACTTTCTCTCATTCAACCGAACAAAGAGTGAAACCTAATAATATTATTCCATTATGCCCCGAGAGTGTATTTTGGCAGCGTATCGTTGTCTACGTTCACAAGAACCAAAACCGGAACAACATTAGACTACTCACTTGAGACCTAACAGTATAACTTTAGAAACAGTACTTTTTCTCATTCAACCAAACAAAGAGTGAAACCCAATTATATTGTTCTATTAGTGTATATTGGCAACGTATCGTTGTCTATGTTCACAAGAACCAAAATCGGAACAACATTAGACTACTCAGTTGCGCCCTAACAGTATAACTTTAGAAACAGTACTTTTTCTCATTCAACCAAACAAAGAGTGAAACCCAATTATATTATTCTATTTTACCCCGAGAGTGTATATTGGCAACGTATCGTTGTCTACGTTCACAAGAACCAAAACCGGAACAACATTAGACTACTCAGTTGCACCCTAACAGTATAACTTTAGAAACAGTACTTTTTCTCATTCAACCGAACAAAGAGTGAAACCCAATTATATTGTTCTATTATGCCCCGAGAGTGTATATTGGCAACGTATCGTTGTCTACGTTCACAAGAACTAAAATCGGAACAACATTAGACTACTCAGTTGAGACCTAATAGTATAACTTTAGAAACAGTACTTTTTCTCATTCAACCGAACAAAGAGTGAAGCCCAATTGTATTGTTCTATTATGCCCCGAGAGTGTATATTGGCAACGTATCGTTGTCTACGTTCACAAGAACCAAAATCGGAACAACATTAGACTACTCAGTTGCGCCCTAACAGTATATCTTTAGAAACAATACTTTTTCTCATTCAACCAAATAAAGAGTTAAACCCAATTATATTGTTCTATTATGCGAGAGTGTATATTGGCAACGTATCGTTGTCTATGTTCACAAGAACCAAAATCGAACAACATTAGACTATTCAAGTGCCTTAACAAAGATAACTTTAGAAACAGTACTTTTTCTCATTCAACCAAACAAAGAGTGAAACCCAATTATATTGTTCTATTATGCCCCGAGAGTGTATATAGGAAACGTATCGTTGTCTCCGCTCACAAGAACCAAAACCGGAACAACATTAGACAACTCAGTTGCGCCATAACAGTATAACTTTGGAAATAGTACTTTTTCTCATTCCACCGAACAAAGAGTAAAACCCAATTATATTGTTCTATTATGCCCCGAGAGTGTATATTGGCAACGTATCTTTGTCTACGTTCACAAGAACCAAAACCGGAACAACATTAGTCTACTCAGTTGCGCCTAACAAAGATAACTTTAGAAATGTAACTTTTTCTCATTCAACCGAACAAAGAGTGAAACCCAATTATATTATTCTATTATGCCCCGAGAGTGTATATTGGCAACGTATCGTTGTCTACGTTCACAAGAACCAAAACCGGAACAACATTAGACTACTCAGTTGAGACCTAATAGTATAACTTTAGAAACATTACTTTTTCTCATTCAACCGAACAAAGAGTGAAACCCAATTATATTGTTCTATTATGCCCCGAGAGTGTATATTGGCAACGTATCGTTGTCTACGTTCACAAGAACCAAAATCGAACAACATTAGACTACTCTTGCACCCTAACAAGATAACTTTAGAAACAAGATTTTTTCTCATTCAACCAAACAAAGAGTGAAACCCAATCATCTTATTCTATTATGCCCCGAGAGTGTATATTGGCAACGTATCGTTGTCTACGTTCACAAGAACCAAAACCGGAACAACATTAGACTACTCATTGCACCCTAACAAAGATAACTTTAGAAACAAGATTTTTCTCATTCCACCGAACAAAGAGTGAAACCCAATTATATTGTTCTATTATGCCCCGAGAGTGTATATTGGCAACGTATCGTTGTCTACGTTCACAAGAACTAAAATCGGAACAACATTAGACTACTCAGTTGCGCCCTAACAGTATAACTTTAGAAACAGTACTTTTTCTCATTCAACCAAATAAAGAGTGAAACCCAATTATATTGTTCTATTATGCCCCGAGAGTGTATATTGGCAACGTATCGTTGTCTACGTTCACAAGAACCAAAATTGGAACAACATTAGACTATTCAGTTGTACCCTAAAAGTATAACTTTAGAAACTATACTTTTTCTCAATCAACCAAACAAAGAGTGAAACCCAATTATATAGTTCTATTATGCCCCGAGAGTGTATATTGGCAATGTATCGTTGTCTACGTTCACAAGAACCAAAATCGAACCAACATTAGACTACTCGCTTGCGCCATAACAGTATAACTTTGGAAATAGTACTTTTTCTCATTCCACCGAACAAAGAGTGAAACCTAATTATATTGTTCTATTATGCCCCGAGATTGTATATTGGCAAACTATCGTTGTCTACGTTCACAAGAACCAAAACCGGAACAACATTAGACTACTACACTCACCTAACAAAGATAACTTTAGAAATTTAACTTTTTCTCATTCAAATTAACAAAGAGTGAAACCCAATTATATTATTCTATTATGCCCCGAGAGTGTATTTTGGCAGTATTGTCTACGTTCACAAGAACCAAAACCTAACAACATTAGACTACTCACCTGAGACCTAACAGGATAACTTTAGAAACAGTACTTTCTCTCATTCAACCGAACAAAGAGTGAAACCCAATTATATTATTCTATTATGCCCCGAGAGTGTATTTTGGCAAACAGACGTTGTCTACGTTCACAAGAACCAAAACCGGAACAACATTAGACTACTCACTTGAGACCTAACAGTATAACTTTAGAAACAGTACTTTTTCTCATTCAACCGAACAAAGAGTGAAACCAAATTATATTGTTCTATTATGCCCCGAGAGTGTATATTGGCAACGTATCGTTGTCTATGTTCGCAAGAACCAAAATCGGAACAACATTAGACTACTCAAATACCCTAACAAAGATAACTTTAGAAACAGTACTTTTTCTCATTCAACCAAACAAAGAGTGAAACCCAATTATATTGTTCTATTATGCCCCGAGAGTGTATATTGGCAACGTATCGTTGTCTACGTTCACAAGCACCAAAACCGAACAACATTAGACTACTCATTGCACCCTAACAAGATAACTTTAGAAACAAGATTTTTCTCATTCAACCGAACAAAGAGTGAAACCCAATTATATTGTTCTATTATGCCCCGAGAGTGTATATTGGCAACGTATCGTTGTCTACGTTCACAAGAACCAAAATCGGAACAACATTAGACTGCTCAGTTGAGACCTAATAGTATAACTTTAGAAACAGTACTTTTTCTCATTCAACCGAACAAAGAGTGAAACCCAATTATATTGTTCTATTATGCCCCGAGAGTGTATATTGGCAACGTATCGTTGTCTACGTTCACAAGAACCAAAATCGAACAACATTAGACTACTGCGCCTAACAAAGATATCTTTAGAAACAATACTTTTTCTCATTCAACCAAATAAAGAGTTAAACCCAATTATATTGTTCTATTATGCCGCGAGATGTGTATATTGGCAACGTATCGTTGTCTATGTTCACAAGAACCAAAATCGTAACAACATTAGACTATTCAGTTGTGCCTTAACAGTATAACTTTAGAAACAGTACTTTTTCTCATTCAACCAAACAAAGAGTGAAACCCAATTATATTGTTCTATTATGCCCCGAGAGTGTATATAGGAAACGTATAGTTGTCTCCGCTCACAAGAACCAAAACCGGAACAACATTAGACAACTCAGTTGCGCCATAACAGTATAACTTTGGAAATAGAACTTTTTCTCATTCCACCGAACAAATAGTGAAACCTAATTATATTGTTCTATTTTGCCCCGAGAGTGTATATTGGCAACGTATCTTTGTCTACGGTCACAAGAACCAAAACCGGAACAACATTAGACTACTCAGTTGCGCCCTAACAGTATAACTTTAGAAACAGAACTTTTTCTCATTCAACCGAACAAAGAGTGAAACCCAATTATATTGTTCTATTATGCCCCGAGAGTGTATATTGGCAACGTATCGTTGTCTACGTTCACAAGAACCAAAACCGGAACAACATTAGACTACTCAGTTGAGACCTAACAGTATAACTTTAGAAACATTACTTTTTCTCATTCAACCGAACAAAGAGTGAAACCCAATTATATTGTTCTATTATGCCCCGAGAGTGTATATTGGCAACGTATCGTTGTCTACGTTCACAAGAACCAAAACCGGAACAACATTAGACTACTCAGTTGAGACCTAATAGTATAACTTTAGAAACAGTAATTTTTCTCATTCAACCGAACAAAGAGTGAAACCCAATTATATTGTTCTATTATGCCCCGAGAGTGTATATTGGCAACGTATCGTTGTCTACGTTCACAAGAACTAAAATCGGAACAACATTAGACTACTCATTGCGCCTAACAAAGATATCTTTAGAAACAAGATTTTTCTCATTCAACCAAATAAAGAGTGAAACCAAATTATATTGTTCTATTATGCCCCGAGAGTGTATATTGGCAACGTATCGTTGTCTACGTTCACAAGAACCAAAATTGGAACAACATTAGACTATTCAGTTGTACCCTAACAGTATAACTTTAGAAACTATACTTTTTCTCAATCAACCAAACAAAGAGTGAAACCCAATTATATAGTTCTATTATGCCCCGAGAGTGTATATTGGCAATGTATCGTTGTCTACGTTCACAAGAACCAAAATCGGAACAACATTAGACTACTCAAATATGCGCCATAACAGTATAACTTTGGAAATAGTACTTTTTCTCATTCCACCGAACAAAGAGTGAAACCTAATTATATTGTTCTATTATGCCTCGAGATTGTATATTGGCAACGTATCGTTGTTTACGTTCACAAGAACCAAAATCGGAACAACATTAGACTACTCACTTGAGACCTTACAGTATAACTTTAGAAACAGTACTTTTTCTCATTCAACCGAACAAAGAGTGAAACCAAATTATATTGTTCTATTATGCCCCGAGAGTGTATATTGGCAACGTATCGTTGTCTATGTTCACAAGAACCAAAACCGGAACAACATTAGACTACTCAGTTGCGCCCTAACAGTATAACTTTAGAAACAGTACTTTTTCTCATTCAACCGAACAAAGAGTGAAACCCAATTATATTATTCTATTATGCCCCGAGAGTGTATTTTGGCCAGATCGTTGTCTACGTTCACAAGAACCAAAACCTAACAACATTAGACTACTCAGTTGCGCCCTAACAGTATAACTTTAGAAACAGTACTTTTTCTCATTCAACCGAACAAAGAGTGAAACCCAATTATATTGTTCTATTATGCCCCGAGAGTGTATATTGGCAACGTATCGTTGTCTATGTTCACAAGAACCAAAATCGGAACAACATTACTCCAACAAGGCCTCACCTAACAAAGATAACTTTAGAAATGACTTTTCTCATTCAGCCGAACAAAGAGTGAAACCCAATTATATTATTCTATTATACCCCGAGAGTGTATATTGGCAACGTATCGTTGTCTACGTTCACAAGAACCAAAACCGGAACAACATTAGACTACTCAGTTGCACCCTAACATTATAACTTTAGAAACAATACTTTTTCTCATTCAACCGAACAAAGAGTGAAACCCAATTATATTGTTCTATTATGCCCCGAGAGTGTATATTGGCAACGTATCGTTGTCTACGTTCACAAGAACCAAAACCGGAACAACATTAGACTACTCAGTTGAGACCTAATAGTATAACTTTAGAAACAGTACTTTTTCTCATTCAACCGAACAAAGAGTGAAGCCCAATTATATTGTTCTATTATGCCCCGAGAGTGTATATTGGCAACGTATCGTTAATACGTTCACAAGAACCAAAATCGGAACAACATTAGACTACTCAGTTGCGCCTAACAAAGATATCTTTAGAAACAATACTTTTTCTCATTCAACCAAATAAAGAGTTAAACCCAATTATATTGTTCTATTATGCCGCGAGAGTGTATATTGGCAACGTATCGTTGTCTATGTTCACAAGAACCAAAATCGGAACAACATTAGACTATTCAGTTGTGCCTTAACAAAGATAACTTTAGAAACAAGATTTTTCTCATTCAACCAAACAAAGAGTGAAACCCAATTATATTGTTCTATTATGCCCCGAGAGTGTATATAGGAAACGTATAGTTGTCTCCGCTCACAAGAACCAAAACCGGAACAACATTAGACAACTCGCTTGCGCCATAACAAAGATAACTTTGGAAATAGTACTTTTTCTCATTCCACCGAACAAAGAGTGAAACCTAATTATATTGTTCTATTATGCCCCGAGAGTGTATATTGGCAACGTATATTTGTCTACGTTCACAAGAACCAAAACCGGAACAACATTAGACTACTCAGTTGCGCCCTAACAGTATAACTTTAAAAACATTACTTTTTCTCATTCAACCGAACAAAGAGTGAAACCCAATTATATTGTTCTATTATGCCCCGAGAATGTATATTGGCAACGTATCGTTGTCTACGTTCACAAGAACCAAAATCGGAACAACATTAGACTACTCAGTTGCGCCCTAACAGTATAACTTTAGAAACATTACTTTTTCTCATTCAACCGAACAAAGAGTGAAACCCAATTATATTGTTCTATTATGCCCCGAGAGTGTATATTGGCAACGTATCGTTGTCTACGTTCACAAGAACCAAAATCCGAACAACATTAGACTACTCAGTTGCGCCCTAACAGTATATCTTTAGAAACAGTACTTTTTCTCATTCAACCGAACAAAGAGTGAAACCCAATTATATTGTTCTATTATGCCCCGAGAGTGTATATTGGCAACGTATCATTGTCTACGTTCACAAGAACTAAAATCGAACAACATTAGACTACTTGCCCTAACAAAGATATCTTTAGAAACAGTACTTTTTCTCATTCAACCAAAAAAAGAGTGAAACCCAATTATATTGTTCTATTATGCCCCGAGAGTGTATATTGGCAACGTATCGTTGTCTACGTTCACAAGAACCAAAATTGGAACAACATTAGACTATTCAGTTGTACCCTAAAAGTATAACTTTAGAAACTATACTTTTTCTCAATCAACCAAACAAAGAGTGAAACCCAATTATATAGTTCTATTATGCCCCGAGAGTGTATATTGGCAATGTATCGTTGTCTACGTTCACAAGAACCAAAATCGGAACAACATTAGACTACTCAGTTGCGGCATAACAAAGATAACTTTGGAAATAGTACTTTTTCTCATTCCACCGAACAAAGAGTGAAACCTAATTATATTGTTCTATTATGCCCCGAGATTGTATATTGGCAACGTATCGTTGTCTACGTTCACAAGAACCAAAACCGGAACAACATTAGACTACTCAGTTGCGCCCTAACAGTATAACTTTAGAAATTAACTTTTTCTCATTCACCGAACAAAGAGTGAAACCCAATTATATTATTCTATTATGCCCGAGAGTGTATTTTGGCAACGTATCGTTGTCTACGTTCACAAGAACCAAAACCGAACAACATTAGACTACTCACCCGAGACCTAACAGATAACTTTAGAAAGATTTTCTCATTCAACCGAACAAAGAGTGAAACCCAATTATATTGTTCTATTATGCCCCGAGAGTGTATATTGGCAACAGACGTTGTCTACGTTCACAAGAACCAAAACCGAACAACATTAGACTACTCACTTGAGACCTAACAGTATAACTTTAGAAACAGTACTTTTTCTCATTCAACCGAACAAAGAGTGAAACCAAATTATATTGTTCTATTATGCCCCGAGAGTGTATATTGGCAACGTATCGTTGTCTATGTTCACAAGAACCAAAATCGGAACAACATTAGACTACTCAGTTGCGCCCTAACAGTATAACTTTAGAAACAGTACTTTTTCTCATTCAACCAAACAAAGAGTGAAACCCAATTATATTATTCTATTATACCCCGAGAGTGTATATTGGCAACGTATCGTTGTCTACGTTCACAAGAACCAAAACCGGAACAACATTAGACTACTCCTTGCACCCTAACAGTATAACTTTAGAAACAGTACTTTTTCTCATTCAACCGAACAAAGAGTGAAACCCAATTATATTGTTCTATTATGCCCTGAGAGTGTATATTGGCAACGTATCGTTGTCTACGTTCACAAGAACCAAAATCGGAACAACATTAGACTACTCAGTTGAGACCTAATAGTATAACATTAGAAACAGTTTTTTTCTCATTCAACCGAACAAAGAGTGAAGCCCAATTATATTGTTCTATTATGCCCCGAGAGTGTATATTGGCAACGTATCGTTGTCTACGTTCACAAGAACCAAAATCGGAACAACATTAGACTACTCAGTTGCGCCCTAACAGTATATCTTTAGAAACAATACTTTTTCTCATTCAACCAAATAAAGAGTTAAACCCAATTATATTGTTCTATTATGCCGCGAGAGTGTATATTGGCAACGTATCGTTGTCTATGTTCACAAGAACCAAAACCGGAACAACATTAGACTATTCAACAGTTGTGCCTAACAAAGATAACTTTAGAAACAAGATTTTTCTCATTCAACCAAACAATGAGTGAAACCCAATTATATTGTTCTATTATGCCCCGAGATTGTATATTGGCAATGTATCGCTGTCTACGCTCACAAGAACCAAAACCGGAACAACATTAGACTACTCAGTTGCGCCCTAACAGTATAACTTTGGAAATAGTACTTTTTCTCATTCCACCGAACAAAGAGTGAAACCTAATTATATTGTTCTATTATGCCCCGAGAGTGTATATTGGCAACGTATCTTTGTCTACGTTCACAAGAACCAAAACCGGAACAACATTAGACTACTCAATTGAGACCTAACAAGATAACTTTAGAAACAGTACTTTTTCTCATTCAACCGAACAAAGAGTGAAACCCAATTATATTATTCTATTATGCCCCGAGAGTGTATATTGGCAGCGTATCGTTGTCTACGTTCACAAGAACCAAAACCTGAACAACATTAGACTACTCAGTTGAGACCTAACAGTATAACTTTAGAAACAGTACTTTTTCTCATTCAACCGAACAAAGAGTGAAACCCAATTATATTGTTCTATTATGCCCCGAGAATGTATATTGGCAACGTATCGTTGTCTACGTTCACAAGAACCAAAATCGGAACAACATTTAACAAAGATAACTTTATAAACATTACTTTTTCTCATTCAACCAAACAAAGAGTGAAACCCAATTATATTATTCTATTATGCCCCGAGAGTGTATATTGGCAACGTATCGTTGTCTACGTTCACAAGAACCAAAACCGGAACAACATTAGACTACTCAGTTGCGCCCTAACAGTATAACTTTAGAAACAGTACTTTTTCTCATTCAACCGAACAAAGAGTAAAACCTAATTATATTGTTCTATTATGCCCCGAGAGTGTATAATGGCAACGTATCGTTGTCTACGTTCACAAGAACTAAAATCGAACAACATTAGACTACTCATTGCGCCTAACAAGATATCTTTAGAAACAAGATTTTTCTCATTCAACCAAATAAAGAGTGAAACCCAATTATATTGTTCTATTATGCCCCGAGAGTGTATATTGGCAACGTATCGTTGTCTACGTTCACAAGAACCAAAATTGGAACAACATTAGACTATTCAGTTGTACCCTAAAAGTATAACTTTAGAAACTATACTTTTTCTCAATCAACCAAACAAAGAGTGAAACCCAATTATATAGTTCTATTATGCCCCGAGAGTGTATATTGGCAATGTATCGTTGTCTACGTTCACAAGAACCAAAATCGGAACAACATTAGACTACTCAGTTGCGCCATAACAGTATAACTTTGGAAATAGTACTTTTTCTCATTCCACCGAACAAAGAGTGAAACCTAATTATATTGTTCTATTATGCCCCGAGATTGTATATTGGCAACGTATCGTTGTCTACGTTCACAAGAACCAAAACCGGAACAACATTAGACTACTCTTGCGCCTAACAAAGATAACTTTAGAAATGTAACTTTTTCTCATTCAGCCGAACAAAGAGTGAAACCCAATTATATTATTCTATTATAACCCCGAGAGTGTATTTTGGCAGCGTATCGTTGTCTACGTTCACAAGAACCAAAACCGGAACAACATTAGACTACTCACCTGAGACCTAACAGGATAACTTTAGAAACAGTACTTTCTCTCATTCAACCGAACAAAGAGTGAAACCTAATTATATTATTCCATTATGCCCCGAGAGTGTATTTTGGCAGCGTATCGTTGTCTACGTTCACAAGAACCAAAACCGGAACAACATTAGACTACTCAGTTGCGCCCTAACAGTATAACTTTAGAAATAGTACTTTTTCTCATTCAACCGAACAAAGAGTGAAACCAAATTATATTGTTCTATTATGCCCCGAGAGTGTATATTGGCAACGTATCGTTGTCTATGTTCACAAGAACCAAAATCGGAACAACATTAGACTACTCAGTTGCGCCCTAACAGTATAACTTTAGAAACAGTACTTTTTCTCATTCAACCAAACAAAGAGTGAAACCCAATTATATTATTCTATTATACCCCGAGAGTGTATATTGGCAACGTATCGTTGTCTACGTTCACAAGAACCAAAACCGGAACAACATTAGACTACTCGCTTGCACCCTAACAAAGATAACTTTAGAAACAAGATTTTTCTCATTCAACCGAACAAAGAGTGAAACCCAATTATATTGTTCTATTTTGCCCCGAGAGTGTATATTGGCAACGTATCGTTGTCTACGTTCACAAGAACCAAAATCGGAACAACATTAGACTACTCACTTGAGACCTAATAGTATAACTTTAGAAACAGTACTTTTTCTCATTCAACCGAACAAAGAGTGAAGCCCAATTATATTGTTCTATTATGCCCCGAGAGTGTATATTGGCAACGTATCGTTGTCTACGTTCACAAGAACCAAAACCGAACAACATTAGACTACTCAGTTGCGCCCTAACAGTATATCTTTAGAAACAATACTTTTTCTCATTCAACCAAATAAAGAGTTAAACCCAATTATATTGTTCTATTATGCCGCGAGAGTGTATATTGGCAACGTATCGTTGTCTATGTTCACAAGAACCAAAATCGTAACAACATTAGACTATTCAGTTGTGCCTTAACAGTATAACTTTAGAAACAGTACTTTTTCTCATTCAACCAAACAAAGAGTGAAACCCAATTATATTGTTCTATTATGCCCCGAGAGTGTATATAGGAAACGTATCGTTGTCTCCGCTCACAAGAACCAAAACCGGAACAACATTAGACAACTCAGTTGCGCCATAACAGTATAACTTTGGAAATAGTACTTTTTCTCATTCCACCGAACAAATAGTGAAACCTAATTATATTGTTCTATTTTGCCCCGAGAGTGTATATTGGCAACGTATCTTTGTCTACGGTCACAAGAACCAAAACCGGAACAACATTAGACTACTCAGTTGCGCCCTAACAGTATAACTTTAGAAACAGTACTTTTTCTCATTCAACCGAACAAAGAGTGAAACCCAATTATATTGTTCTATTATGCCCCGAGAGTGTATATTGGCAACGTATCGTTGTCTATGTTCACAAGAACCAAAATCGTAACAACATTAGACTATTCAGTTGTGCCTTAACAGTATAACTTTAGAAACAGTACTTTTTCTCATTCAACCAAACAAAGAGTGAAACCCAATTATATTGTTCTATTATGCCCCGAGAGTGTATATAGGAAACGACGTTGTCTCCGCTCACAAGAACCAAAACCGGAACAACATTAGACAACTCAGTTGCGCCATAACAGTATAACTTTGGAAATAGTACTTTTTCTCATTCCACCGAACAAATAGTGAAACCTAATTATATTGTTCTATTTTGCCCCGAGAGTGTATATTGGCAACGTATCTTTGTTTACGGCCACAAGAACCAAAACCGGAACAACATTAGACTACTCAGTTGCGCCCTAACAAAGATAACTTTAGAAATGTAACTTTTTCTCTTTCCACCGAACAAATAGTGAAACCCAATTATATTATTCTATTATGCCCCGAGAGTGTATATTGGCAGCGTATCGTTGTCTACGTTCACAAGAACCAAAACCGGAACAACATTAGACTACTCAGTTGAGACCTAATAGTATAACTTTAGAAACATTACTTTTTCTCATTCAACCGAACAAAGAGTGAAACCCAATTATATTGTTCTATTATGCCCCGAGAGTGTATATTGGCAACGTATCGTTGTCTACGTTCACAAGAACCAAAATCTAACAACATTAGACTACTCACTTGCGCCTAACAAAGATAACTTTAGAAACAAGATTTTTCTCATTCAACCAAACAAAGAGTGAAACCCAATTATATTATTCTATTATGCCCGAGAGTGTATATTGGCAACGTATCGTTGTCTACGTTCACAAGAACCAAAACCGAACAACATTAGACTACTGCACCCTAACAAAGATAACTTTAGAAACAAGATTTTTCTCATTCAACCGAACAAAGAGTGAAACCCAATTATATTGTTCTATTATGCCCCGAGAGTGTATATTGGCAACGTATCGTTGTCTACGTTCACAAGAACTACAACCGGAACAACATTAGACTACTCACTGCGCCTAACAAAGATATCTTTTGAAACAAAGATTTTTCTCATTCAACCAAATAAAGAGTGAAACCCAATTATATTGTTCTATTATGCCCCGAGAGTGTATATTGGCAACGTATCGTTGTCTACGTTCACAAGAACCAAAATCGGAACAACATTAGACTATTCTTTTGCTCCCTAAAAGTATAACTTTAGAAACTATACTTTTTCTCATTCAACCAAACAAAGAGTGAAACCCAATTATATAGTTCTATTATGCCCCGAGAGTGTATATTGGCAATGTATCGTTGTCTACGTTCACAAGAACCAAAACCGGAACAACATTAGACAACTCATTGCGCCTATAACAAAGATATCTTTAGAAACAAGATTTTTCTCATTCAACCAAATAAAGAGTGAAACCCAATTATATTGTTCTATTACGCCCCGAGAGTGTATATTGGCAACGTATCGTTGTCTACGTTCACAAGAACCAAAATGGGAACAACATTAGACTACTCAGTTGTGCCCTAACAGTATAATTTTAGAAACAGTACTTTTTCTCATTCAACCAAATAAAGAGTGAAACCCAATTATATTGTTCTATTATGCCCCGAGAGTGTATATTGGCAATGTATCGTTGTCTACGTTCACAAGAACCAAAATCGAACAACATTAGGCTACTCTTGCGCCATAACAAAGATAACTTTAGAAATAGTACTTTTTCTCATTCAACCGAACAAATAGTGAAACCTAATTATATTGTTCTATTATGCCCCGAGATTGTATATTGGCAACGTATCGTTGTCTACGTTCAGAAGAACCAAAACCGGAACAACATTTGCGCCTAACAAAGATAACTTTAGAAATGTAATTTTTCTCATTCTAACGAACAAAGAGTGAAACCCAATTATATTGTTCTATTATGCCCCGAGAGTGTATATTGGCAACGTATCGTTGTCTACGTTCACAAGAACCAAACCCGAAACTACATTAGACTACTCACCCGAGACCTAACAAAGATAACTTTAGAAACAGTACTTTCTCTCATTCAACCGAACAAAGAGTGAAACCCAATTATATTGTTCTATTATGCCCCGAGAGTGTATATTGGCAACGTATCGTTGTCTACGTTCACAAGAACCAAAATCGGAACAACATTAGACTACTCGCCAGCCCTAACAAAGATAACTTTAGAAACAGTACTTTTTCTCATTCAACCAAATAAAGAGTGAAACCCAATTATATTGTTCTATTATGCCCCGAGAGTGTATATTGGCAATGTATCGTTGTCTACGTTCACAAGAACCAAAATCAGAACAACATTAGGCTACTCAGTTGCGCCATAACAGTATAACTTTGGAAATAGTACTTTTTCTCATTCCACCGAACAAATAGTGAAACCTAATTATATTGTTCTATTTTGCCCCGAGAGTGTATATTGGCAACGTATCTTTGTCTACGGTCACAAGAACCAAAACCGGAACAACATTAGACTACTCAGTTGCGCCCTAACAGTATAACTTTAGAAACAGTACTTTTTCTCATTCAACCGAACAAAGAGTGAAACCCAAATATATTATTCTATTATGCCCCGAGAGTGTATATTGGCAACGTATCGTTGTCTACGTTCACAAGAACCAAAACCGGAACAACATTAGACTACTCAGTTGCGCCCTAACAGTATAACTTTAGAAACAGTACTTTTTCTCATTTAACCGAACAAAGAGTGAAACCCAATTATATTGTTCTATTATGCCCCGAGAGTGTATATTGGCAACGTATCGTTGTCTACGTTCACAAGAACCAAAATCGAACAACATTAGACTACTCACTTGCGCCCTAACAAAGATAACTTTAGAAACAAGATTTTTCTCATTCAGCCAAACAAAGAGTGAAACCCAATTATATTATTCTATTATGCCCCGAGAGTGTATATTGGCAACGTATCGTTGTCAACGTTCAAAAGAACCAAAACCGGAACAACATTAGACTACTCAGTTGCACCCTAACAAAGATAACTTTAGAAACAAGATTTTTCTCATTCCACCGAACAAAGAGTAAAACCCAATTATATTGTTCTATGATGCCCCGAGAGTGTATATTGGCAACGTATCGTTGTCTACGTTCACAAGAACCAAAACCGGAACAACATTAGACTACTCATTGCGCCTAACAAGATATCTTTTGAAACAAGATTTTTCTCATTCAACCAAATAAAGAGTGAAACCCAATTATATTGTTCTATTATGCCCCGAGAGTGTATATTGGCAACGTATCGTTGTCTACGTTCACAAGAACCAAAATCGGAACAACATTAGACTATTCAGTTGTACCCTAAAAGTATAACTTTAGAAACTGTACTTTTTCTCAATCAACCAAACAAAGAGTGAAACCCAATTATATAGTTCTATTATGCCCCGAGAGTGTATATTGGCAATGTATCGTTGTCTACGTTCACAAGAACCAAAACCGGAACAACATTAGACAACTCGCTTGCGCCTAACAAGATATCTTTAGAAACAAGATTTTTTTCTCATTCAACCAAATAAAGAGTGAAACCCAATTATATTGTTCTATTACGCCCCGAGAGTGTATATTGGCAACGTATCGTTGTCTACGTTCACAAGAACCAAAATGGGAACAACATTAGACTACTCAGTTGTGCCCTAACAGTATAATTTTAGAAACAGTACTTTTTCTCATTCAACCAAATAAAGAGTGAAACCCAATTATATTATTCTATTATGCCCCGAGAGTGTATATTGGCAATGTATCGTTGTCTACGTTCACAAGAACCAAAATCGGAACAACATTAGGCTACTCAGTTGCGCCATAACAGTATAACTTTGGAAATAGTACTTTTTCTCATTCCACCGAACAAAGAGTGAAACCTAATTATATTGTTCTATTATGCCCCGAGATTGTATATTGGCAACGTATCGTTGTCTACGTTCACAAGAACCAAAACCGGAACAACATTAGACTACTCAGTTGCGCCCTAACAGTATAACTTTAGAAACAGTACTTTTTCTCATTCAACCGAACAAAGAGTGAAACCCAATTATATTATTCTATTATGCCCCGAGAGTGTATTTTGGCAGCGTATCGTTGTCTACGTTCACACGAACCAAAACCGGAACAACATTAGACTACTCACCTGAGACCTAACAGTATAACTTTAGAAACAGTACTTTCTCTCATTCAACCGAACAAAGAGTGAAACCCAATTATATTGTTCTATTATGCCCCGAGAGTGTATATTGGCAACGTATCGTTGTCTACGTTCACAAGAACCAAAATGGGAACAACATTAGACTACTCAACAGCTCCTAACAAAGATAATTTTAGAAATGAAGATTTTTTCTCATTCAACCAAATAAAGAGTGAAACCCAATTATATTATTCTATTATGCCCCGAGAGTGTATATTGGCAATGTATCGTTGTCTACGTTCACAAGAACCAAAATAGGAACAACATTAGGCTACTCAGTTGCGCCATAACAGTATAACTTTGGAAATAGTACTTTTTCTCATTCCACCGAACAAAGAGTGAAACCTAATTATATTGTTCTATTATGCCCCGAGATTGTATATTGGCAACGTATCGTTGTCTACGTTCACAAGAACCTAAACCTAACAACATTAGACTACTCGCTTGCGCCTAACAAAGATAACTTTAGAAAGAACTTTTTCTCATTCAAATTAACAAAGAGTGAAACCCAATTATATTATTCTATTATGCCCCGAGAGTGTATTTTGGCAACGTATTGTTGTCTATGTTCAAAAGAACCAAAAACGAAACAACATTAGACTACTCACCGAGACCTAACAAGATAACTTTAGAAACAAGATTTCTCTCATTCATCCGAATAAAGAGCGAAACCTAATTATATTGTTCTATTATGCCCCGAGAGTGTATATTGGCAACGTATCGTTGTCTACGTTCACAAGAACCAAAACCGGAACAACATTAGACTACTTAGTTGCGCCCTAACAGTATAACTTTAGAAACAGTACTTTTTCTCATTCAACCAAACAAAGAGTGAAACCCAATTATATTATTCTATTATGCCCCGAGAGTGTATATTGGCAGCGTATCGTTGTCTACGTTCATGCACAAGAACCAAAACCGGAACAACATTAGACTACTCAGTTGAGACCTAATAGTATAACTTTAGAAACAGTACTTTTTCTCATTCAACCACACAAAGAGTGAAACCCAATTATATTGTTCTATTATGCCCCGAGAGTGTATATTGGCAACGTATCGTTGTCTACGTTCACAAGAACCAAAACCGGAACAACATTAGACTACTCACTTGAGACCTAACAAGATAACTTTAGAAATGTAACTTTTTCTCATTCAAATTAACAAAGAGTGAAACCCAATTATATTATTCTATTATGCCCGAGAGTGTATTTTGGCAACAGATCGTTGTCTACGTTCACAAGAACAAAACCGAACAACATTAGACTACTCACCCGAGACCTAACAAGATAACTTTAGAAACAAGATTTTCTCTCATTCAACCGAACAAAGAGTGAAACCCAATTATATTGTTCTATTATGCCCCGAGAGTGTATATTGGCAACGTATCGTTGTCTACGTTCACAAGAACCAAAATCGGAACAACATTAGACTACTCAGTTGCGCCATAACAATATAACTTTAGAAACAGTACTTTTTCTCATTCCACCGAACAAAGAGTGAAACCTAATTATATTGTTCTATTATGCCCCGAGAGTGTATATTGGCAACGTATCGTTGTCTACGTTCACAAGAACCAAAACCGAACAACATTGGCTACTGCGCCTAACAAAGATATAACTTTAGAACTTAACTTTTTCTCATTCAACCGAACAAAGAGTGAAACCCAATTATATTATTCTATTATGCCCCGAGAGTGTATTTTGGCAACAGACGTTGTCTACGTTCACAAGAACCAAAATCTAACAACATTAGACTACTCACTGAGACCTAAAGATAACTTTAGAAACAAGATTTTTCTCATTCAACCGAACAAAGAGTGAAACCCAATTATATTGTTCTATTATGCCCCGAGAGTGTATATTGGCAACGTATCGTTGTCTACGTTCACAAGAACCAAAATCGAACAACATTAGACTACTCATTGCGCCTAACAAGATAACTTTTGAAACAATTCTTTTTCTCATTCAACCGAACAAAGAGTGAAACCCAATTATATTATTCTATTATGCCCCGAGAGTGTATTTTGGCAGCGTATCGTTGTCTACGTTCACAAGAACCAAAATCGGAACAACATTAGACTACTCAGTTGCGCCCTAACAGTATAACTTTAGAAACAGTACTTTTTCTCATTCAACCGAACAAAGAGTGAAACCCAATTATATTGTTCTATTATGCCCCGAGAGTGTATATTGGCAACGTATCGTTGTCTACGTTCACAAGAACTAAAATCGGAACAACATTAGACTACTCAGTTGCGCCCTAACTGTAAGGAAGTGAATTCTCGAAATTCGAGAGTTGCACCACGATTAGAATCGACTGATTGTCGAGTGGATGGACTTCGGAAAGTTCGAAGTTGATCCGAAGGCAAAAAGTGCACCGGAGTTGATCCCGGTGAAGTTCGGAAGCATTCGGGCGTTTTGGTGCGCTTAGGTGCAAAAATGGAGACCGAAAAGCTATGTTGGGCCATGAGCTAAATTCGACATTAGCGTGGATGAAAAGATGATGAAAACGTGCTCGAAAACATGTTTGGAAAGTCTCGATTCGATTTGAAACGAATCGGAGGTCAAACGAGCGAAAACGGAGAAAAACGATGAAAAGCTGAAAATTTTGGCTAAGTCCTTGAGTCAAGGTCCCTCGAGGGACCGGCCCCAAAAGGAGACCGGTCCTCGAAGGCCGTCCCGCGAGAGCAAGCTCTCCGGGACCGGTCTCTTAAGGGGGAGACCGGTCTCCAGCTGCGCAGAGTGGAGCAAGGCTCTCTGGGACCGGTCCTGGGATAGGGAGACCGGTCCCTGAGCCCGAAAAATGCCCAGTTTGGTGCAGTTTGCATAGTTGAAGGGCCTTTTAGCATCTTGTTACAATAGATGCTATAGAGGGACTCTCCCTCCCTCTCACACTGTCATTCCCTCTCCCTCACACACACAAGCTCTCTTTCTCTCTCTAGAAAGAAGAAGAAGAAGAAGAAGGAGAAGGAAAAGGAGTGGAGATCTTGGTGGAGGATCAAGCTAGGAGCAAGCCTAGCATCATCTTCCTCATCTTCTCCACCATTAGGGCTTCTACTTGAGGTAAGCTCTTGAGAGCTCTCATGGTAGACTTTGCTAGGATGGGTTTTATCCTTTGGGGATAATTTTTATGGAACCCTAGCTTCTCTAAGAAGTGATCTACACGGTCGATTTGAGTTTAGCGCGAGATTTTTGCTCGAGGCAAAATCTAGGGCTCAAATTGGGGCTTTTCTTAGGATGAGGTTTTGATCTCTTTTAACCTCATTTCTAACATATTGTTAGGTCCACGAACGCGTGCGAGGCGACGGTTCATCGATTCGGCGAACGGTTTGAGCGATCCGAGCCAAACGAAGGCTTTCAGCTTCGATATTGGGCCGGGGAGTCAAAGTAGTGGTTAGAAGCGTCGAGAGCGGCATTCTAACCTCGTGCAACATCCCAAAAGGTAGGGGGTGACACTCGAATACTTCGAACTCCTTTCTATGTCTTAGAATTGCATAATTTTCATCTCTTGCATGTAGCATAGTAGAATTGCATGTTTAGGCTACTCCTTATGCTTTCTAGTGATAACCTAGTGTACTTGGAATGCTAGGTGAATGGATAGGTGAGGATTGGGTTCTGGACATTGGATTCTATAGTGCTAAGAAAGAGATGGACTCGAGGGTTATCTAGTGACATAGATCGAGTGGCATCTAATGTAAAGAACATGACGAGTGGTATTAACATAGTGTATTTGACACTAGAGGTCTTTGGACATAGGGATAGGTGAAATCCCAAGAGAAATAGCTCGTGAACATAGATCTTAGTAAAGCTAAGTACATGTTACTATTGGTTTAATAGTGGAGTTCCGAGAGAACCGTTGGCCCTAGTCGGTAGGGTATCCTCACGTGGAGAGGATAGATCAAGCTCACGGTCTGTGTCAGTGGTGGTATAGCCATCGGTGTCGTCGAGTACTCCGGAGTGTCGCACGATCGGGACCACGTGGAGGTCCACAGACAATCCCGGGTTGGAGTGCACGTGGAGCCTCCTCCCCAAAAAGGGATCTATATGTGAGGCGTAGGCGAACCCAAGGGTATCGCCACGGATTGGGTAAAGGAAATATTAATGTTAGCATTGAATAGTCATTGTTGAACATAGTGAGAACTTCTAGCATGTTAGTAAACCTTTTACTATATGATGCATGCATTCGTTTCACAAGATTATGGGCATAGTAGCATAGATTTTCTATTATGCACTTACAGCTTTCAGATATCTATCTATATCTAGTTGTTGTTACTTGTGCCCACTTGGACCTAGTGGGGAGATCGGTGGAGTCGGTGGCCGAGCCCACTGGGAACTAAGGAAGTTAGTTCTCACCCCACTACTTTTCCAAAGGCTAGGTGCAGTTCGTGGCGAGGACCGCGCAGTGGCATCGCCCCCGTCCAGTGAGGACCTGGTAGTATAGTAGCTTCCTTTCTGCATTAGAGTACCATTGTATCTAGATGCTATACTTTTGGAGAGCTATGTATTTTGAGTAAATGAACATGTAATCATTTTGGGATGTAAATGTAAATCAAAGTATATGTGATGTAATAGCTAGTTGTATTCTCTCTTTATTTCACTTGTGTATTACTTGTGGATTACTCGCTCTAGTTGTTGGCACCGTTTGTGCCCCGTTGATTGTGTATGTTTAGAATTTAGTATTCCCGGGTAAATTCTTGTACACGATCGTTGCTTGGGGCAGGGGGAGAGTCCGTTGTCGTCCGCGCGCTTAACCGACCAGGACCAAATAGGTAGCGGTTTTCGGGGCGGGGGCGTGACAGCTGTGGTATCAGAGCAACAAGAGCAAGTAAGAGAGAGTCTAGGATGACCTAGGAGACCCTAGGTTGGAAACCCTAAGGCTAATAGGTGCGTGAGTGGAACGTGAACCTATGCCGAGTGGCGGAAGTTAATTCGATTGGGTCGAAGGGTTGAAATGTCTCTAGTAGTGGCTAGAGATAAGATTCAAGTGGTGCGAGTCCTTGTCTCGAGGTGGTTGTGTTGGCGGCCGACAACATGATGCCGAGAGACGGGAGCGAGTACACTTGTGTGCTTCCGCTCGATTTCAGTAGTATTCGTTAAGTGTCGAACTTAAGACGAAATGTTGGTTAAGTAATTAACCAAAGTGTTGTGTTTTCAGGGGCTATGGCGCGTAGAGGACGCCCCCGAAAGAACCCCATTCCGGCACCGCCTCCCGAGGTGACGGAGCAGGCGGCGGCCCCCGAGCAGGCGGGGCCGAGTGAGGTGCAGCAGCTAAGGGCGCAGATCGCCCTAGCCGGATGGCTCGAGCGGCTCCAGAGCCGATGGAGGAGCAAGAATCGGCCGCGACAACGGCGGCGGCGGCGGCCATCGAGGGCCGTGATTTACCCGTGCCCCCGCCCGCGCACCCGAAGCGCCGAGGGCGGGGGTATCCCGCGTCCCGGTGACGGCACGCCTCCGCCGGAAATCATTCCTCAAGCGGCGTCGGTTCGCCGACACCCGATGCAACGACCGAGAGGCGGACAAGGAGCGCGCATTGGCGGCTCTGATGAAGCTGAACAAGCTTAAACCGCCGATCTTCGAAGGCGGAAAGGTGGAGCCTGAGGTGGTCGAGTCGTGGGTCGACTCAATGGAGACCTTCTTCGACGACTTGAGCACCTTGGCGAGGGACACGGTGTACCTCGCTACTCATTGTATGGGTAGGGCGGCGAAGGTCTGGTGGAAGAGGATAAGGAGGTATCGTCCTTCCGACCTACCGTCGATGGATTGGGAGGAGTTCAAGAGGGCGTTATTCGCCGAACATTTTCCCGACACGGTGAAGCGGAAGCTCCAGGAGAAGTTCCGCAAGTTGGAGCAGGGAGACCGCTCGGTGGTGGACTATGAACAGGAATTCTCCCACATTATCGACTGCGTCCCGGATGTAGTAAAAGATGACCGGGACCGGGCCGATTGGTTCTTGCGAGACTTCGACCGGGGATTTATAAAGCCGTGCAGATATTGAAGCTCACGACCTTCGCGAAGTCTTCGACCGTGCGCTTTGGGCGGAGCACGGTGACGCGCACGTTCGGAAAAGCGCGAATCATTGGCCGAGTCTAAGGACAAGGGCAAGAAGCGCTGTGGTGGCGGTTCGGGGGACAATCGAGCTCTAAGAAGCCCCCGAAGTATCCGCGGACTCAATCCAAGGGCCGCGGAGCACGACGATGCGTCATTTGCGGAGGTGACCACCCGGTGTCGCGTTGCGAGAAGAGTCGGGGCAGGTGCTACCAATGCGGGCAACCAGGGCATTTTGTACGCGATTGCCCGGGAGGAGGAGCCTCGCCCGCTCCCTCGATTGCATCGGCACCGGCGAATTATGGAGGAGTTCCACCGGCAGCTGCGTCGGTGGGACGTACTTCGACGCCGCGTCAACCTGAAGCGACGCGATCGGCCCCGAGCGGACGGGTATTTGCCGCTCAGGTCCAGGCTGAGGAGCCTGCTGAGGCGGAGGAGCATCGCCTTGTGGCAGGTATGGTTTTGGTTAATGGGATTCGCTCTAGGGCCATATTTGATACTGGAGCCACTCACTCATTTATTAGTAGATCATTCGCACACATGCATGACATACCCATAGAGGCGAGTGATAGGTAAGGTGTTAAGGGCTCCGAGTCGACGTTTGACGTCAATAGGGAGTGTTTATCTTGTCCAAGGTACAAGTGGGGTGATCGGATAATGCCCATCCGGATGCTAGGCTCCGGAATCTAATAGACTACGATGTCATATTGGGCATAGACTGGCTCACGAAATATCACGCGACGATCGACTGCAGTAGCAGAGTGGTTACATTCCGCGAGCCAGGGCAACCCGAGTTCACATATCAAGGATGTCAGAGCTCGTGCTTTGTCGCGACGGTGTCGGCGGCGAAAGCAAGGAAATTGGTCAACGGCGGTTGCGCAGCCTACTTGGCGACCGTTGTAGAAGTGGACCGAGTAACTCCGACCTTGGAGGAGCTAGCTGTAGTTCGGGAATTCCCTGATGTGTTTCCTGCAGAGTTGCCGGGAATACCGCCGGATCGGGAGATCGAGTTCGTTATAGACGTGAGTCCCGGTACCGCGCCAATCTCGAAAGCTCCGTACAGAATGGCGCCGGCAGAACTAAGGGAGTTGAGGAGTCAATTACAAGATCTTCTTGACAAGCAATTTATCCGACCAAGTGTATCACCGTGGGGAGCCCCAGTGTTGTTTGTGCGGAAGAAAGATGGATCGTTTCGACTCTGTATGGATTATAGAGAGTTGAACAAGGTCACGATCAAGAATAAGTACCCACGTCCCCGTATCGATGACTTGTTTGATCAGTTGCAGGGGTCGTGTGTGTACTCGAAGATAGACCTGCAATCCGGCTATCACCAGTTGAAGATCAAGCCGGAGGATGTGCAGAAAACTGCGTTTCGTACGCGGTATGGGCACTACGAATTCACGGTCATGCCATTTGGACTCACGAATGCCCCGGCAGCATTCATGGATTTGATGAACCGTGTCTTTAGAGAGTTCTTGGACCGATTTGTCGTGGTCTTCATAGACGACATATTGATCTATTCTCGCAGTGACGAGGAACATGCCGAGCATCTGAGAATTGTACTTCAAGTCCTTCGGGAGGAGAAGCTATATGCTAAGTTTAAGAAGTGTGACTTTTGGCTCCGAGAAGTCGCATTTCTAGGGCATGTCATTTCCGCAGGTGGAGTTTCCGTAGACCCGAGGGAAGTTGAGGCAATCAAGGATTGGCCACGCCCGACGAATGGCACGGAGATCCGAAGCTTCGTGGGCTTGGCGGGCTATTATAGGCGGTTCGTGGAAGGATTCTCTAAGATAGTAGTTCCACTTACTCGCCTAACTCAGAAGGGCACCAAGTTTGTGTGGAGCGACGAGTGTGACCGTAGTTTCAAAGAGTTGAAGGAAAGACTAACTTCGACTCCGGTGCTCGCTCTACCGGTGCAGGGTGAAGACTTTGTGGTCTACAGTGATGCGTCCTATTCGGGTTTGGGGTGTGTGTTGATGCAGAACGGGAAGGTGATCGCTTATGCGTCCCGTCAGCTGAAGAGCTACGAGAAGAACTACCCCATTCACGATCTGGAGCTGGCGGCGGTGATCTTTGCTTTGAAGTTATGGAGGCACTATCTGTATGGTGCTCATTGCGAGATCTACACCGACCACAAGAGTCTGAAGTACCTATTCACCCGCATGAGCCGAATATGCGACAACGGCGGTGGCTCGAATTATTAAAGGATTATGATGTTGATATCCTTTACCACCCCGGAAAGCGAATGTGGTCGCCGATGCGCCGAGTAGGAAGTCACGGAGAACCTCGCCGTATGGGTCACGAATCGAAGCCCCTATGGCTAGATATGGAGCGAATGGACCTTGAGGTGGTTACTCCCGAGGTTCCGCCCAATTGATGAAGCTCGTTGTCCAACCGACCTTGTTGGAGAGAATGAAAAGTCTACAACCCGCGGACACAAGTCTCCAAAAGGTTCGGCGCGACATCAAGGAGGGTCGTGGCGGCGACTTCACTTTAGAAGCCGACGGTGCACTCCGATTCAGAAAGCGGTGGTGTGTACCAAACGACGAGGAGATCCGGAAGCTGACCCTAGATGAGGCACATCGGTCGCCTTATTGTGATCACCCGGGCGGCACCAAGATGTATCACGGGTTGAAAGAGCACTATTGGTGGCCGGGGATGAAGGGTGATATCGGACGCTTTGTGGCAAAGTGCCTAGTTTGCCAGCAAATAAAGGCTGAGCGTCGATTTCCAGCGGGAAAGCTTCAAAGCCTACCAATCCCCGTTTGGAAATGGGAGGATATTTCGATGGACTTCGTGGTCGGCTTGCCCCGCTCGACGGGTGGCCACGATGCAATATGGGTGATTGTGGATCGACTGACCAAGTCGGCACATTTCTTGCCGATCCACACCACTTGGGCAGGAGATAACCGGCGCAGTTTACCTCGACGAGGTTGTAAGATTGCACGGGGTGCCAAAATCGATCGTCTCGGATCGCGACCCCCGGTTCACCTCGCACTTCTGGAAGAGCCTGCAGGAAGCCCTTGGCACACGGCTCGACTTCAGCACTGCATTCCATCCTCAGACCGATGGGCAGACAGAGAGAACCATTCAGACTCTGGAGGATATGTTGCGGGCGTGTGTCATCGATTACAAAGGGAGTTGGTGTAACTACCTGCCGATGGCCGAGTTCGCCACAACAATAGTTATCACTCGAGTGTAGAGATGGCACCGTTCGAGGCTCTTTATGGGCGGAAGTGCCGATCTCCTATACATTGGAGCGATGTCGGCGAAAGTGCGGAATTCGGCCCCGATGTGTTGCGAGAAGCGGAGGAGAAAGTCCGCATTGCTCGCAAGAGATTGCTCACGGCGCAATCCAGACAGCAGAGTTATGCGGATAGGCGCCGTCGAGATATTGAGTTCACAGTGGGCGACCGCGTGTTCTTGAAAGTTTCGCCAATGCGGGGTGTAAAGCGATTTGGAGTGCGGGGGAAACTAAGTCCCCGATTCATCGGGCCTTACGAAATATTGGAGCGAGTTGGTACGGTGGCCTATCGGCTTGCCTTGCCGCCGAAGCTCGCCGACGTGCATAATGTCTTCCACGTCTCCAACCTTCGCAAGTACATCCACGATCCAGAGCACGCGATGTTGTATGAACCGCCGGAGCTTCAAGAGGATTTGAGCTACGAAGAGTTTCCGGTGGGAATTATCGCCCGAGAGGTGCGAAAGCGTCGGAATCGAGAAATTCCCTATGTGAAGGTGCGGTGGAGCAATCATGATGATCGCGAGGCCACCTGGGAACTCGAGGAGCTGATGAAGGAGCACCATCCTCACTTGTTTGAGGAATAAGGTAAAAGTTTGAATTATATTGGAAATTGAGTAAGTTTCGAGGACGAAACTCCTTTTAAGGTGGGGAGGATGTAAGGAAGTGAATTCTCGAAATTCGAGAGTTGCACCACGATTAGAATCGACTGATTGTCGAGTGGATGGACTTCGGAAAGTTCGAAGTTGATCCGAAGGCAAAAAGTGCACCGGAGTTGATCCCGGTGAAGTTCGGAAGCATTCGGGCGTTTTGGTGCGCTTAGGTGCAAAAATGGAGACCGAAAAGCTATGTTGGGCCATGAGCTAAATTCGACATTAGCGTGGATGAAAAGATGATGAAAACGTGCTCGAAAACATGTTTGGAAAGTCTCGATTCGATTTGAAACGAATCGGAGGTCAAACGAGCGAAACGGAGAAAAACGATGAAAAGCCGAAAATTTTGGCTAAGTCCTTGAGGCGGGTCAAGGTCCCCGAGGGACCGGTCCTCGAAAAGCGGAGACCGGTCCTCGAAGGCCGTCCCGCGAGAGCAGCTCTCTCGGGACCGGTCTCTTAAGGGGAGACCGGTCTCCACTGCGCAGAGTGGAGCAAGGCTCTCCGGGACCGGTCCCGGGATAGGAGACCGGTCCCCCGAGCCCGAAAATGCCTGGGCTTGGTGCGCTTTGCATAGTTGAAGGGCCTTTTAGCATCTTGTTACAATAGATGCTATAGAGGGACTCTCCCTCCCTCTCACACTGTCATTCCCTCTCCCTCACACACACAAGCTCTCTTTCTCTCTCTAGAAAGAAGAAGAAGAAGAAGAAGGAGAAGGAAAAGGAGTGGAGATCTTGGTGGAGGATCAAGCTAGGAGCAAGCCTAGCATCATCTTCCTCATCTTCTCCACCATTAGGGCTTCTACTTGAGGTAAGCTCTTGAGAGCTCTCATGGTAGACTTTGCTAGGATGGGTTTTATCCTTTGGGGATAATTTTTATGGAACCCTAGCTTCTCTAAGAAGTGATCTACACGGTCGATTTGCGCTCTAGCGCAAGATTTTTGCTCGAGGCAAAATCTAGGGCTCAAGTTGGGGCTTTTCTTAGGATGAGGTTTTGATCTCTTTTAACCTCATTTCTAACATATTGTTAGGTCCACGAACGCGTGAGGCGACGGTTCGTCGATTCGGCGAACGGTTTAAGCGATCCGAGCCAAACGAAGGCTTTCACTTCGATATTGGGCCGGGAGTCAAAGTAGTGGTTGGAAGCGTCGAGAGCGGCATTCTAACCTCGTGGAAAATCCCAAAAGGTGGGGTGTGACACTCGAATACTTCGAACTCCTTTCTATGTCTTAGAATTGCATAATTTTCATCTCTTGCATGTAGCATAGTAGAATTGCATGTTTAGGCTACTCCTTATGCTTTCTAGTGATAACCTAGTGTACTTGGAATGCTAGGTGAATGGATAGGTGAGGATTGGGTTCTGGACATTGGATTCTATAGTGCTAAGAAAGAGATGGACTCGAGGGTTATCTAGTGACATAGATCGAGTGGCATCTAATGTAAAGAACATGACGAGTGGTATTAACATAGTGTATTTGACACTAGAGGTCTTTGGACATAGGGATAGGTGAAATCCCAAGAGAAATAGCTCGTGAACATAGATCTTAGTAAAGCTAAGTACATGTTACTATTGGTCGGAATAGTGGAGTTCCGAGAGAACCGTTGGCCCTAGTCGGTAGGGTATCCTCACGTGGAGAGGATAGATCAAGCTCACGGTCTGTGTCAGTGGTGGTATAGCCATCGGTGTCGTCGAGTACTCTGGAGTGTCGCACGATCGGGACCACGTGGAGGTCCACAGACAATCCCGGGTTGGAGTGCACGTGGAGCCTCCTCCCCAAAAAGGGATCTATATGTGAGGCGTAGGCGAACCCAAGGGTATCGCCACGGATTGGGTAAAGGAAATATTAATGTTAGCATTGAATAGTCATTGTTGAACATAGTGAGAACTTCTAGCATGTTAGTAAACCTTTTACTATATGATGCATGCATTCGTTTCACAAGATTATGGGCATAGTAGCATAGATTTTCTATTATGCACTTACAAATTTTCGATATCTATCTATATCTAGTTGTTGTTACTTGTGCCCACTTGGACCTAGTTGGGAGATCGGTGGAGTCGGTTGCCGAGCCCACTGGGAACTAAGGAAGTTAGTTCTCACCGCACTACTTTTTCCTTCCACAAAAGTGTGTTCGTCGGGCGAGGACCGCGCAAGGGCATCGCCCCCGTCTGATGAGGACTCGGTAGTATAGTAGCTTCCTTTCTGCATTAGAGTACCATTGTATCTAGATGCTATACTTTTGGAGAGCTATGTATTTTGAGTAAATGAACATGTAATCATTTTGGGATGTAAATGTAAATCAAAGTATATGTGATGTAATAGCTAGTTGTATTCTCTCTTTATTTCACTTGTGTATTACTTGTGGATTACTCGCTCAGTTGTTGGCACCGTTTGTGCCCCGTTGATCGTGTGTATGTTTAGAATTTAGTATTCCCCGGGTAAATTCTTTGTACACGATCTCGTTGTTGAGCCTTGGGCGTGTGAGGTGTCGTCCGTCCGCGCGTCCGTTGCGCGCCATCCGGACCAAATAGGTAGCTGCTGCAAGGGCGTGATACTAATAAAGATATCTTTTTAGAAATGCATTTTTCTCATTCAACCAAATAAAGAGTGAAACCCAATTATATTGTTCTATTATGCCCCGAGAGTGTATATTGGCAACGTATCGTTGTCTACGTTCACAAGAACCAAAATCGGAACAATATTAGACTATTCAGTTGTACCCTAAAAGTATAACTTTAGAAACTATACTTTTTCTCAATCAACCAAACAAAGAGTGAAACCCAATTATATAGTTCTATTATGCCCCGAGAGTGTATATTGGCAACGTATCGTTGTCTACGTTCACAAGAACCAAAATCGGAGCAACATTAGACTACTCAGTTGCGCCCTAACAGTATATCTTTAGAAACAGTACTTTTTCTCATTCAACCAAATAAAGAGTGAAACCCAATTATATTGTTCTATTATGCGAGAGTGTATATTGGCAACGTATCGTTGTCTATGTTCACAAGAACCAAAATCGAACAACATTAGACTATTCAACAGTTTTAACAAAGATAACTTTAGAAACAAGATTTTTCTCATTCAACCAAACAAAGAGTGAAACCCAATTATATTGCTTCTATTATGCCCCGAGAGTGTATATAGGAAACGTATCGTTGTCTCCGTTCACAAGAACCAAAACTGGAACAACATTAGACAACTCCGCTTGCGCCATAACAAAGATAACTTTGGAAACAGTACTTTTTCTCATTCAACCGAACAAAGAGTGAAACCTAATTATATTGTTCTATTATGCCCCGAGAGTGTATATTGGCAACGTATCTTTGTTTACGTTCACAAGACCCAAAACCGGAACAACATAAGAGTACTCAGTTGCGCCCTAACAGTATAACTTTAGAAACAGTACTTTTTCTCATTCAACCGAACAAAGAGTGAAACCCAATTATATTATTCTATTATGCCCCGAGAGTGTATATTGGCTGCGTATCGTTGTCTACATTCACAAGAACCAAAACCGGAACAACAGTAGACTACTCAGTTGAGACCTAATAGTAGAACTTTAGAAACAGTACTTTTTCTCATTCAACCGAACAAAGAGTGAAACCCAATTATATTGTTCTATTATGCCCCGAGAGTGTATATTGGCAACGTATCGTTGTCTACGTTCACAAGAACCAAAATCGGAACAACAATAGACTACTCACTGCGCCTAACAAAGATATCTTTAGAAACAAGATTTCTTTTCTCTTTCAACCAAATAAAGAGTGAAACCCAATTATATTGTTCTTTTATGCCCCGAGAGTGTATATTGGCAACGTATCGTTGTCTACGTTCACAAGAACCAAAACCGGAACAACATTAGACTACTGAGTTGCGCCCTAACAGTATAACTTTAGAAACAGTACTTTTTCTCATTCAACCAAATAAAGAGTGAAACCCAATTATACTGTTCTATTATGCCCCGAGAGTGTATATTGGCAATGTATCGTTGTCTACGTTCACAAGAACCAAAATCGGAACAAAGTTAGGCTACTCAGTTGCGCCCTAACAAAGATAACTTTGGAAATAGTACATTTTCTCATTCCACCGAACAAAGAGTGAAACCTAATTATATTGTTCTATTATGCCCCGAGAGTGTATATTGGCAACGCATCGTTATCTACGTTCAGAAGAACCAAAACCGGAACAACATTAGACTACTCAGTTGCGCCCTAACAGTATAACTTTAGAAACAGTACTTTTTCTCATTCAACCGAACAAAGAGTGAAACCCAATTATATTATTCTATTATGAGAGTGTATATTGGCAACGTATCTTTGTCTACGTTCACAAGAACCAAAACCGAACAACATTAGACTACTCACTTGAGACCTAACAAAGATAACTTTAGAACCAAGATTTTACTCATTCAACCGAACAAAGAGTGAAACACAATTATATTGTTCTATTATGCCCCGAGAGTGTATATTGGCAACGTATCGTTGTCTACGTTCACAAGAACCAAAACCGGAACAACATTAGACTATTCAGTTGTACCCTAAAAGTATAACTTTAGAAACTGTACTTTTTCTCAATCAACCAAATAAAGAGTGAAACCCAATTATATTGTTCTATTAGTGTATATTGGCAACGTATCGTTGTCTACACAAGAACCAAAATCTAACAACATTAGACTATTCACTTGTTCCTTAACAAAGATAACTTTAGAAACAAGATTTTTTCTCATTCAACCAAACAAAGAGTGAAACCCAATTATATTATTCTATTATGCCCCGAGAGTGTATATTGGCAACGTATCGTTGTCTACGTTCACAAGAACCAAAACCGGAACAACATTACACTACTCATTGCGCCTAACAAGATAACTTTAGAAACAAGATTTTTCTCATTCAACCGAACAAAGAGTGAAACCCAATTATATTGTTCTATTATGCCCCGAGAGTGTATATTGGCAACGTATCGTTGTCTACGTTCACAAGAACCAAAATCGAACAACATTAGACTACTCTTGCGCCCTAACAAAGATATCTTTATAAACAAGATTTTTCTCATTCAACCAAATAAAGAGTGAAACCCAATTATATTGTTCTATTACGCCCGAGAGTGTATATTGGCAACGTATCGTTGTCTACGTTCACAAGAACCAAAATGGGAACAACATTAGACTACTCGCTTGTGCCCTAACAAAGATAATTTTAGAAACAAGATTTTTCTCATTCAACCAAATAAAGAGTGAAACCCAATTATATTATTCTATTATGCCCCGAGAGTGTATATTGGCAATGTATCGTTGTCTACGTTCACAAGAACCAAAATCTAACAACATTAGGCTACTCAGTTGCGCCATAACAGTATAACTTTGGAAATAGTACTTTTTCTCATTCCACCGAACAAAGAGTGAAACCTAATTATATTGTTCTATTATGCCCCGAGATTGTATATTGGCAACGTATCGTTGTCTACGTTCACAAGAACCAAAACCGGAACAACATTAGACTACTCAGTTGCGCCCTAACAGTATAACTTTAGAAACAGTACTTTTTCTCATTCAACCGAACAAAGAGTGAAACCCAATTATATTGTTCTATTATGCCCCGAGAGTGTATATTGGCAACGTATCGTTGTCTACGTTCACACGAACCAAAACCGGAACAACATTAGACTACTCAGTTGAGCCCTAACAGTATAACTTTAGAAACAGTACTTTTTCTCATTCAACCGAACAAAGAGTGAAACCCAATTATATTTTTCTATTATGCCCCGAGAGTGTATATTGGCAACGTATCGTTGTCTACGTTCACAAGAACCAAAATGGGAACAACATTAGACTACTCAGTTGTGCCCTAACAGTATAATTTTAGAAACAGTACTTTTTCTCATTCAACCAAATAAAGAGTGAAACCCAATTATATTATTCTATTATGCCCCGAGAGTGTATATTGGCAATGTATCGTTGTCTACGTTCACAAGAACCAAAATCGGAACAACATTAGGCTACTCAGTTGCGCCATAACAGTATAACTTTGGAAATAGTACTTTTTCTCATTCCACCGAACAAATAGTGAAACCTAATTATATTGTTCTATTATGCCCCGAGAGTGTATATTGGCAACGTATCTTTGTCTACGTTCACAAGAACCAAAACCGGAACAACATTAGACTACTCAGTTGCGCCCTAACAGTATAACTTTAGAAACAGAACTTTTTCTCATTCAACCGAACAAAGAGTGAAACCCAATTATATTATTCTATTATGCCCCGAGAGTGTATATTGGCAACGTATCGTTGTCTACGTTCACAAGAACCAAAACCGGAACAACATTAGACTACTCACTTGAGACCTAACAGTATAACTTTAGAAACAGTACTTTTTCTCATTTAACCGAACAAAGAGTGAAACCCAATTATATTGTTCTATTATGCCCCGAGAGTGTATATTGGCAACGTATCGTTGTCTACGTTCACAAGAACCAAAATCGGAACAACATTAGACTACTCAGTTGCGCCCTAACAGTATAACTTTAGAAACAGTACTTTTTCTCATTCAACCGAACAAAGAGTGAAACCCAATTATATTGTTCTATTATGCCCCGAGAGTGTATATTGGCAACGTATTGTTGTCTACGTTCACAAGAACCAAAACCGGAACAACATTAGACTACTCAGTTGCGCCCTAACAGTATAACTTTAGAAACAGTACTTTTTCTCATTCAACCGAACAAAGAGTGAAACCCAATTATATTGTTCTATTATGCCCCGAGAGTGTATATTGGCAACGTATCGTTGTCTACGTTCACAAGAACCAAAATCGGAACAACATTAGACTACTCCATACCCTAACAAAGATATCTTTTGAAACAAGATTTTTCTCATTCAACCGAATAAAGAGTGAAACCCAATTATATTGTTCTATTATGCCCCGAGAGTGTATATTGGCAACGTATCGTTGTCTACGTTCACAAGAACCAAAACCGGAACAACATTAGACTGCTCAGTTGCGCCCTAAAAGTATAACTTTAGAAACAGTACTTTTTCTCAATCAACCAAACAAAGAGTGAAACCCAATTATATAGTTCTATTATGCCCCGAGAGTGTATATTGGCAATGTATCGTTGTCTACGTTCACAAGAACCAAAATCGGAACAACATTAGACTACTCAGTTGCGCCTAACAAAGATATCTTTAGAAACAAGATTTTTCTCATTCAACCAAATAAAGAGTGAAACCCAATTATATTGTTCTATTACGCCCCGAGAGTGTATATTGGCAACGCATCGTTGTCTACGTTCACAAGAACCAAAATGGGAACAACATTAGACTACTCAGTTGTGCCCTAACAGTATAATTTTAGAAACAGTACTTTTTCTCATTCAACCGAACAAAGAGTGAAACGCAATTATATTATTCTATTATGCCCCGAGAGTGTATATTGGCAATGTATCGTTGTCTACGTTCACAAGAACCAAAATCGGAACAACATTAGGCTACTCAGTTGCGCCATAACAGTATAACTTTGGAAATAGTACTTTTTCTCATTCCACCGAACAAAGAGTGAAACCTAATTATATTGTTCTATTATGCCCCGAGATTGTATATTGGCAACGTATCGTTGTCTACGTTCACAAGAACCAAAACCGGAACAACATTAGACTACTCAGTTGCGCCCTAACAGTATAACTTTAGAAACAGTACTTTTTCTCATTCAAAACAAAGAGTGAAACCCAATTATATTATTCTATTATGCCCCGAGAGTGTATTTTGGCAACAGATCGTTGTCTACGTTCACAAGAACCAAAACCGAACAACATTAGACTACTCACCCGAGACCTAACAAGATAACTTTAGAAACAAGATTTCTCTCATTCAACCGAACAAAGAGTGAAACCCAATTATATTGTTCTATTATGCCCCGAGAGTGTATATTGGCAACGTATCGTTGTCTACGTTCACAAGAACCAAAATGGGAACAACATTAGACTACTCGCTTGTGCCCTAACAAGATAATTTTAGAAACAAGATTTTTCTCATTCAACCAAACAAAGAGTGAAACCCAATTATATTATTCTATTATGCCCCGAGAGTGTATATTGGCAATGTATCGTTGTCTACGTTCACAAGAACCAAAATCGGAACAACATTAGGCTACTCAGTTGCGCCATAACAGTATAACTTTGGAAATAGTACTTTTTCTCATTCCACCGAACAAAGAGTGAAACCTAATTATATTGTTCTATTATGCCCCGAGATTGTATATTGGCAACGTATCGTTGTCTACGTTCACAAGAACCAAAACCTAACAACATTAGACTACTCGCTTGCGCCTAACAAAGATAACTTTAGAAATGTAACTTTTTCTCATTCAACCGAACAAAGAGTGAAACCCAATTATATTATTCTATTATGCCCCGAGAGTGTATTTTGGCAGTGTATCGTTGTCTACGTTCACAAGAACCAAAACCGGAACAACATTAGACTACTCACCTGAGACCTAACAGTATAACTTTAGAAACAGTACTTTCTCTCATTCAACCGAACAAAGAGTGAAACCCAATTATATTGTTCTATTATGCCCCGAGAGTGTATATTGGCAACGTATCGTTGTCTACGTTCACAAGAACCAAAATCGAACAACATTAGACTACTCGCTTGCGCCTAACAAAGATATAACTTTAGAAACAGTACTTTTTCTCATTCAACCAAACAAAGAGTGAAACCCAATTATATTATTCTATTATGCCCCGAGAGTGTATATTGGCAAACAGATCGTTGTCTACGTTCATGCACAAGAACCAAAACCGAACAACATTAGACTACTCTTGAGACCTAATAGTATAACTTTAGAAAAGATTTTTCTCATTCAACCGAACAAAGAGTGAAACCCAATTATATTATTCTATTATGCCCCGAGAGTGTATATTGGCAACGTTTCGTTGTCTACGTTCACAAGAACCAAAACCGGAACAACATTAGACTACTCGCTGCGCCTAACAAAGATAACTTTAGAAATGTAACTTTTTCTCATTCAAATTTAACAAAGAGTGAAACCCAATTATATTATTCTATTATGCCCCGAGAGTGTATTTTGGCAACAGTATCGTTGTCACGTTCACAAGAACCAAAACCGAACAACATTAGACTACTCACCCGAGACCTAACAAAGATAACTTTAGAAACAAGATTTCTCTCATTCAACCGAACAAAGAGTGAAACCCAATTATATTGTTCTATTATGCCCCGAGAGTGTATATTGGCAACGTATCGTTGTCTACGTTCACAAGAACCAAAATCGAACAACATTAGACTACTCACCATAACAAAGATAACTTTGGAAATAGTACTTTTTCTCATTCCACCGAACAAAGAGTGAAACCTAATTATATTGTTCTATTATGCCCCCGAGATTGTATATTGGCAACGTATCGTTGTCTACGTTCACAAGAACCAAAACCTAACAACATTAGACTACTCACTTGCGCCCTAACAAAGATAACTTTAGAACCGTAACTTTTTCTCATTCAACCGAACAAAGAGTGAAACCCAATTATATTATTCTATTATGCCCCGAGAGTGTATATTGGCAACAGATCGTTGTCTACGTTCACAAGAACCAAAACCGGAACAACATTAGACTACTCAGTTGAGACCTAATAGTATAACTTTAGAAACAGTAAATTTTCTCATTCAACCGAACAAAGAGTGAAACCCAATTATATTATTCTATTATGCCCCGAGAGTGTATATTGGCAACGTATCGTTGTCTACGTTCACAAGAACCAAAACCGAACAACATTACACTACTCGCTTGCGCCTAACAAAGATAACTTTAGAAACAAGATTTTTTCTCATTCAACCGAACAAAGAGTGAAACCCAATTATATTGCTCTATTATGCCCCGAGAGTGTATATTGGCAACGTATCGTTGTCTACGTTCACAAGAACCAAAACCGGAACAACATTAGACTACTCAGTTGCGCCCTAACAGTATAACTTTAGAAACAAGATTTTTCTCATTCAACCAAATAAAGAGTGAAACCCAATTATATTGTTCTATTATGCCCCGAGAGTGTATATTGGCAACGTATCGTTGTCTACGTTCACAAGAACCAAAATGGGAACAACATTAGACTACTCAGTTGTGCCCTAACAGTATAACTTTAGAAACAGTACTTTTTCTCATTCAACCAAATAAAGAGTGAAACCCAATTATATTATTCTATTATGCCCCGAGAGTGTATATTGGCAATGTATCGTTGTCTACGTTCACAAGAACCAAAATCGGAACAACATTAGGCTACTCAGTTGCGCCATAACAGTATAACTTTGGAAATAGCACTTTTTCTCATTCCACCGAACAAAGAGTGAAACCTAATTACATTGTTCTATTATGCCCCGAGATTGTATATTGGCAACGTATCGTTGTCTACGTTCACAAGAACCAAAATCGGAACAACATTAGACTACTCGCGCCCTAACAAGATAACTTTAGAAATGAACTTTTTCTCATTCAATCGAACAAAGAGTGAAACCCAATTATATTATTCTATTATGCCCCGAGCGTGTATTTTGGCTGCGTATCGTTGTCTACGTTCACAAGAACCAAAACCGGAACAACATTAGACTACTCACTTGAGACCTAACAGTATAACTTTAGAACAAAAATTTTTCTCATTCAACCGAACAAACAATTAAACACAATTATATTGTTCTATTATGCCCCGAGAGTGTATATTGGCAACGTATCGTTGTCTACGTTCACAAGAACCAAAATCGAACAACATTAGACTACTCAACTGCGCCTAACAAGATAACTTTAGAAACAAGATTTTTTTCTCATTCAACCAAACAAAGAGTGAAACCCAATTATATTATTCTATTATGCCCCGAGAGTGTATATTGGCAACGTATCGTTGTCTACGTTAACAAGAACCAAAATCGGAACAACATTAGACTACTCGGTTGCACCCTAACAAGATAACTTTAGAAACAAGATTTTTCTCATTCAACCGAACAAAGAGTGAAACCCAATTATATTGTTCTATTATGCCCGAGAGTGGATATTGGCAACGTATCGTTGTCTACGTTCACAAGAACCAAAATCCGAACAACATTAGACTACTCTTGCGCCTAACAAGATATCTTTAGAAACAAGATTTTTCTCATTCAACCGAACAAAGAGTGAAACCCAATTATATTGTTCTATTATGCCCCGAGAGTGTATATTGGCAACGTATCGTTGTCTATGTTCACAAGAACCAAAATCGGAACAACATTAGACTATTCAGTTGTACCCTAAAAGTATAACTTTAGAAACTATACTTTTTCTCAATCAACCAAACAAAGAGTGAAACCCAATTATATAGTTCTATTATGCCCCGAGAGTGTATATTGGCAACGTATCGTTGTCTACGTTCACAAGAACCAAAATCGGAACAACATTAGACTACTCAGTTGCGCCCTAACAGTATATCTTTAGAAACAATACATTTTCTCATTCAACCAAATAAAGAGTGAAACCCAATTATATTGTTCTATTATGCCGCGAGAGTGTATATTGGCAACGTATCGTTGTCTATGTTCACAAGAACCAAAATCGGAACAACATTAGACTATTCAACAGGTGCCTTAACAAGATAACTTTAGAAACAGTACTTTTTCTCATTCAACCAAACAAAGAGTGAAACCCAATTATATTGCTCTATTATGCCCCGAGAGTGTATATAGGAAACGTATCGTTGTCTCCGTTCACAAGAACCAAAACCGGAACAACATTAGACAACTCAGTTGCGCCATAACAGTATAACTTTGGAAATAGTACTTTTTCTCATTCCACCGAACAAAGAGTGAAACCTAATTATATTGTTCTATTATGCCCCGAGAGTGTATATTGGCAACGTATTTTTGTCTACGTTCACAAGAACCAAAACCGGAACAACATTAGACTACTCAGTTGCGCCCTAACAGTATAACTTTAGAAACAGAACTTTTTCTCATTCAACCGAACAAAGAGTGAAACCCAATTATATTATTCTATTATGCCCCGAGAGTGTATATTGGCAGCGTATCGTTGTCTACATTCACAAGAACCAAAACCGGAACAACATTAGACTACTCAGTTGAGACCTAATAGTATAACTTTAGAAACAGTACTTTTTCTCATTCAACCGAACAAAGAGTGAAACCCAATTATATTGTTCTATTATGCCCCGAGAGTGTATATTGGCAACGTATCGTTGTCTACGTTCACAAGAACCAAAATCGGAACAACATTAGACTACTCAGTTGTGCCCTAACAGTATAACTTTAGAAACAGTACTTTTTCTCATTCAACCAAATAAAGAGTGAAACCCAATTATACTGTTCTATTATGCCCCGAGAGTGTATATTGGCAACGTATCGTTGTCTACGTTCACAAGAACCAAAACCGAACCAACATTAGACTACTTGCGCCTAACAAGATAACTTTAGAAATGAACTTTTTCTCATTCAACCGAACAAAGAGTGAAACCCAATTATATTGTTCTATTATGCCCCGAGAGTGTATATTGGCAACGTATCGTTGTCTACGTTCACACGAACCAAAACCGGAACAACATTAGACTACTCACCCGAGACCTAACAAGATAACTTTAGAAACAAAGATTTTCTCTCATTCAACCGAACAAAGAGTGAAACCCAATTATATTGTTCTATTATGCCCCGAGAGTGTATATTGGCAACGTATCGTTGTCTACGTTCACAAGAACCAAAATGGGAACAACATTAGACTACTCAGTTGTGCCCTAACAGTATAATTTTAGAAACAGTACTTTTTCTCATTCAACCAAATAAAGAGTGAAACCCAATTATATTGTTCTATTATGCCCCGAGAGTGTATATTGGCAATGTATCGTTGTCTACGTTCACAAGAACCAAAATCGGAACAACATTAGGCTACTCAGTTGCGCCATAACAGTATAACTTTGGAAATAGTACTTTTTCTCATTCCACCGAACAAAGAGTGAAACCTAATTATATTGTTCTATTATGCCCCGAGATTGTATATTGGCAACGTATCGTTGTCTACGTTCACAAGAACCAAAACCGGAACAACATTAGACTACTCAGTTGCGCCCTAACAATATAACTTTAGAAATGTAACTTTTTCTCATTCAAATTAACAAAGAGTGAAATCTAATTATATTGTTCTATTATGCCCCGAGAGTGTATTTTGGCAACGTATCGTTGTCTACGTTCACAAGAACCATAACTGGAACAACATTTGACTACTCACCCGAGACCTAACAAAGATAACTTTAGAAACAAGATTTCTCTCATTCAACCGAACAAAGAGTGAAACCCAATTATATTGTTCTATTATGCCCCGAGAGTGTATATTGGCAACGTATCGTTGTCTACGTTCACAAGAACCAAAATCGGAACAACATTAGACTACTCAGTTGCGCCCTAACAGGATAACTTTAGAAACAGTACTTTTTCTCATTCAACCAAACAAAGAGTGAAACCCAATTATATTATTCTATTATGCCCCGAGAGTGTATATTGGCAGCGTATCGTTGTCTACGTTCATGCACAAGAACCAAAACCGGAACAACATTAGACTACTCAGTTGAGACCTAATAGTATAACTTTAGAAACAGTACTTTTTCTCATTCAACCGAACAAAGAGTGAAACCCAATTATATTATTCTATTATGCCCCGAGAGTGTATATTGGCAACGTTTCGTTGTCTACGTTCACAAGAACCAAAACCGGAACAACATTAGACTACTCGCTTGCGCCTAACAAAGATAACTTTAGAAACAGAACTTTTTCTCATTCAAAGAACAAAGAGTAAAACCCAATTTTATTATTCTTTTATGCCCCGAGGGTGTATTTTGGCAACGTATCGTTGTCTACGTTCACAAGAACCAAAACCGAAACAACATTAGACTACTCACCGAGACCTAAAAGATAACTTTAGAAACAAGATTTTCTCTCATTCAACCGAACAAAGAGTGAAACCCAATTATATTGTTCTATTATGCCCCGAGAGTGTATATTGGCAACGTATCGTTGTCTACGTTCACAAGAACCAAAATCGAACAACATTAGACTACTCGGTTGCGCCATAACAAAGATAACTTTGGAAATAGTACTTTTTCTCATTCCACCGAACAAAGAGTGAAACCTAATTATATTGTTCTATTATGCCCCGAGATTGTATATTGGCAACGTATCGTTGTCTACGTTCACAAGAACCAAAACCGGAACAACATTAGACTACTCAGTTGCGCCCTAACAGTATAACATTAGAAACAGTACTTTTTCTCATTCAACCGAACAATGAGTGAAAACCAATTAAATTGTTCTGTTATGCCCCGAGAGTGTATTTTGGCAACGTTTCTTTGTCGACGTTCACAAGAACCAAAATCGGAACAACATTAGACTACTCAGTTGCGCCCTAATAGTATAACTTTAGAAACAGTACTTTTTCTCATTCAACCGAACAAAGAGTGAAACCCAATTATATTATTCTATTATGCCCCGAGAGTGTATATTGGCAACGTTTCGTTGTCTACGTTCACAAGAACCAAAACCGGAACAACATTAGACTACTCTTGCGCCTAACAAAGATAACTTTAGAAACAAGATTTTTTCTCATTCGACCGAACAAAGAGTGAAACCCAATTATATTGCTCTATTACGCCCCGATAGTGTATATTGGCAACGTATCGTTGTCTACGTTCACAAGAACCAAAACCGGAACAACATTAGACTACTCAGTTGCGCTAACAAGATATCTTTAGAAACAAGATTTTTCTCATTCAACCAAACAAAGAGTGAAACCCAATTATATTGTTCTATTACGCCCCGAGAGTGTATATTGGCAACGTATCGTTGTCTACGTTCACAAGAACCAAAATGGGAACAACATTAGACTACTCAGTTGTGCCCTAACAGTATATCTTTAGAAACAAGATTTTTTTCTCATTCAACCAAATAAAGAGTGAAACCCAATTATATTATTCTATTATGCCCCGAGAGTGTATATTGGCAATGTATCGTTGTCTACTTTAACAAGATCCAAAATCGGAACAACATTAGACATCTCAGTTGGGCCATAACAGTATAACTTTGGAAATAGCACTTTTTCTCATTCCACCGAACAAAGAGTGAAACCTAATTACATTGTTCTATTATGCCCCGAGATTGTATATTGGCAACGTATCGTTGTCTACGTTCACAAGAACCAAAACCGGAACAACATTAGACTACTCAGTTGCGCCCTAACAGTATAACTTTAGAAACAGAACTTTTTCTCATTCAACCGAACAAAGAGTGAAACCCAATTATATTATTCTATTATGCCCCGAGAGTGTATATTGGCAACAGACGTTGTTCTACGTTCACAAGAACCAAAACCGGAACAACATTAGACTACTCACTTGAGACCTAACAGTATAACTTTAGAACCAGTACTTTTTCTCATTCAACCGAACAAAGAGTGAAACCCAATTATATTGTTCTATTATGCCCCGAGAGTGTATATTGGCAACGTATCGTTGTCTACGTTCACAAGAACCAAAATCGGAACAACATTAGACTACTCAGTTGCGCCCTAACAGTATAACTTTAGAAACAGTACTTTTTCTCATTCAACCAAACAAAGAGTGAAACCCAATTATATTATTCTATTATGCCCCGAGAGTGTATATTGGCAACGTATCGTTGTCTACGTTTACAAGAACCAAAACCGGAACAACATTAGACTACTCAGTTGCACCCTAACAGTATAACTTTAGAAACAGTACTTTTTCTCATTCAACCGAACAAAGAGTGAAACCCAATTATATTGTTCTATTATGCCCCGAGAGTGTATATTGGCAACGTATCGTTGTCTACGTTCACAAGAACTAAAATCGAACAACATTAGACTACTCGGTTGCGCCTAACAAAGATATCTTTAGAAACAAGATTTTTCTCATTCAACCGAACAAAGAGTGAAACCCAATTATATTGTTCTATTATGCCCCGAGAGTGTATATTGGCAACGTATCGTTGTCTATGTTCACAAGAACCAAAATCGGAACAACATTAGACTATTCAGTTGTACCCTAAAAGTATAACTTTAGAAACTATACTTTTTCTCAATCAACCAAACAAAGAGTGAAACCCAATTATATAGTTCTATTATGCCCCGAGAGTGTATATTGGCAACGTATCGTTGTCTACGTTCACAAGAACCAAAATCGAACAACATTAGACTACTCTTGCGCTTAATCGTATATCTTTAGAAACAATACATTTTCTCATTCAACCAAATAAAGAGTGAAACCCAATTATATTGTTCTATTATGCCGCGAGAGTGTATATTGGCAACGTATCGTTGTCTATGTTCACAAGAACCAAAATCGAACAACATTAGACTATTCAGTTGTGCCTTAACAGTATAACTTTAGAAACAGTACTTTTTCTCATTCAACCAAACAAAGAGTGAAACCCAATTATATTGCTCTATTATGCCCCGAGAGTGTATATAGGAAACGTATCGTTGTCTCCGTTCACAAGAACCAAAACCGGAACAACATTAGACAACTCAGTTGCGCCATAACAGTATAACTTTGGAAATAGTACTTTTTCTCATTCCACCGAACAAGGAGTGAAACCTAATTATATTGTTCTATTATGCCGGGAGAGTGTATATTGGCAACGTATCGTTGTCTACGTTCACAAGAACCAAAACCGGAACAACATTAGACTACTCAGTTGCGCCCTAACAGTATAACTTTAGAAACAGTACTTTTTCTCATTCAACCGAACAAAGAGTGAAACCCAATTATATTATTCTATTATGCCCCGAGAGTGTATATTGGCAGCGTATCGTTGTCTACATTCACAAGAACCAAAACCGGAACAACATTAGACTACTCAGTTGCGCCCTAACAGTATAACTTTAGAAACAGTACTTTTTCTCATTCAACCGAACAAAGAGTGAAACCCAATTATATTGTTCTATTATGCCCCGAGAGTGTATATTGGCAACGTATCGTTGTCTACGTTCACAAGAACCAAAATCGGAACAACAATAGACTACTCAGTTGCGCCCTAACAGTATAACTTTAGAAACAGTACTTTTTCTCTTTCAACCAAATAAAGAGTGAAACCCAATTATACTGTTCTATTATGCCCCGAGAGTGTATATTGGCAACGTTTCGTTGTCTACGTTCACAAGAACCAAAACCGGAACAACATTAGACTACTGGGCCAGACCTAACAGTATAACTTTAGAAAATGTACTTTTTCTCATTCAACCAAATAAAGAGTGAAACCCAATTATATTGTTCTATTATGCCCCGAGAGTGTATATTGGCAATGTATCGTTGTCTACGTTCACAAGAACCAAAATCGGAACAACATTAGGCTACCTACTTGCGCCCTAACAAAGATAACTTTAGAAATAGTACTTTTTCTCATTCAACCGAACAAAGAGTGAAACCCAATTATATTGTTCTATTATGCCCCGAGAGTGTATATTGGCAACGTATCGTTGTCTACGTTCACAAGAACCAAAATCCGAACAACATTAGACTACTCACTTGAAACCTAACAGTATAACTTTTGAAACAGTACTTTTTCTCATTCAACCGAACAAAGAGTGAAACCTAATTATATTGTTCTATTATGCCCCGAGAGTGTATATTGGCAGCGTATCTTTGTCTACGTTCACAAGAACCAAAACCGGAACAACATTAGACTACTCACTTGAGACCTAACAGTGTAACTTTAGAAACAGTACTTTTTCTCATTCAACCGAACAAAGAGTGAAACCCAATTATATTGTTCTATTATGCCCCGAGAGTGTATATTGGCAACGTATCGTTGTCTACGTTCACAAGAACCAAAACCGGAACAACATTAGACTATTCAGTTGTACCCGAAAAGTATAACTTTAGAAACTGTACTTTTTCTCAATCAACCAAATAAAGAGTGAAACCCAATTATATTGTTCTATTAGTGTATATTGGCAACGTATCGTTGTCTATGTTCACAAGAACCAAAATCGAACAACATTAGACTATTCATTGTTCCTTAACAAAGATAACTTTAGAAACAAGATTTTTCTCATTCAACCAAACAAAGAGTGAAACCCAATTATATTATTCTATTATGCCCCGAGAGTGTATATTGGCAACGTATCGTTGTCTACGTTCACAAGAACCAAAACCGGAACAACATTACACTACTCAGTTGCGCCCTAACAGTATAACTTTAGAAACAAGATTTTTCTCATTCAACCGAACAAAGAGTGAAACCCAATTATATTGTTCTATTATGCCTCGAGAGTGTATATTGGCAACGTATCGTTGTCTACGTTCACAAGAACCAAAATCGAACAACATTAGACTACTCCTTGTACTAACAAGATATCTTTATAAACAAGATTTTTCTCATTCAACCAAATAAAGAGTGAAACCCAATTATATTGTTCTATTACGCCCCGAGAGTGTATATTGGCAACGTATCGTTGTCTACGTTCACAAGAACCAAAATCGGAACAACATTAGACTACTCATTTGTGCCCTAACAGTATAATTTTAGAAACAGTACTTTTTCTCATTCAACCAAATAAAGAGTGAAACCCAATTATATTATTCTATTATGCCCCGAGAGTGTATATTGGCAATGTATCGTTGTCTACGTTCACAAGAACCAAAATCGGAACAACATTAGGCTACTCAGTTGCGCCATAACAGTATAACTTTGGAAATAGTACTTTTTCTCATTCCACCGAACAAAGAGTGAAACCTAATTATATTGTTCTATTATGCCCCGAGATTGTATATTGGCAACGTATCGTTGTCTACGTTCACAAGAACCAAAATCGGAACAACAATAGACTACTCAGTTGCGCCCTAACAGTATATCTTTAGAAACAGTACTTTTTCTCTTTCAACCAAATAAAGAGTGAAACCCAATTATACTGTTCTATTATGCCCCGAGAGTGTATATTGGCAACGTTTCGTTGTCTACGTTCACAAGAACCAAAATCGGAACAACATTAGACTACTCAGTTGTGACCTAACAGTATAACTTTAGAAAATGTACTTTTTCTCATTCAACCAAATAAAGAGTGAAACCCAATTATATTGTTCTATTATGCCCCGAGAGTGTATATTGGCAATGTATCGTTGTCTACGTTCACAAGAACCAAAATCGAACCAACATTAGGCTACTCTTTGCGCCATAACAAAGATAACTTGAGATATAGTACTTTTTCTCATTCCACCGAACAAAGAGTGAAACCTAATTATATTGTTCTATTATGCCCCGAGAGTGTATATTGGCAACGTATCGTTGTCTACGTTCACAAGAACCAAAACCGAACAACATTAGACTACTCGCGCCCTAACAAGATAACTTTAGAAACAGTAACTTTTTCTCATTCAACCGAACAAAGAGTGAAACCCAATTATATTATTCTATTATGCCCCGAGAGTGTATATTGGCAACAGTACCTTTGTCTACGTTCACAAGAACCAAAACCGGAACAACATTAGACTACTCACTTGAGACCTAACAGTATAACTTTAGAACCAGTACTTTTTCTCATTCAACCGAACAAAGAGTGAAACACAATTATATTGTTCTATTATGCCCCGAGAGTGTATATTGGCAACGTATCGTTGTCTACGTTCACAAGAACCAAAACCGGAACAACATTAGACTATTCAGTTGTACCCTAAAAGTATAACTTTAGAAACTGTACTTTTTCTCAATCAACCAAATAAAGAGTGAAACCCAATTATATTGTTCTATTTGTGTATATTGGCAACGTATCGTTGTCTATGTTCACAAGAACCAAAATCGGAACAACATTAGACTATTCAGTTGTTCCTTAACAAAGATAACTTTAGAAACAAGATTTTTCTCATTCAACCAAACAAAGAGTGAAACCCAATTATATTATTCTATTATGCCCCGAGAGTGTATATTGGCAACGTATCGTTATCTACGTTCACAAGAACCAAAACCGGAACAACATTAGACTACTCAGTTGCGCCCTAACAGTATAACTTTAGAAACAGTACTTTTTCTCATTCCACCGAACAAAGAGTGAAACCTAATTATATTGTTCTATTATGCCCCGAGAGTGTATATTCGCAACGTATCGTTGTCTACGTTCACAAGAACCAAAACCGGAACAACATTAGACTACTCCTTGCGCCTAACAAGATATCTTTATAAACAAGATTTTTCTCATTCAACCAAATAAAGAGTGAAACCCAATTATATTGTTCTATTACGCCCCAAGAGTGTATATTGGCAACGTATCGTTGTCTACGTTCACAAGAACCAAAATCGGAACAACATTAGACTACTCAGTTGCGCCCTAACAAAGATAATTTTAGAAACAGTACTTTTTCTCATTCAACCAAATAAAGAGTGAAACCCAATTATATTGTTCTATTATGCCCCGAGAGTGTATATTGGCAATGTATCGTTGTCTACGTTCACAAGAACCAAAATCTAAAAACATTAGGCTACTCACTTGCGCCATAACAAGATAACTTTGGAAATAGTACTTTTTCTCATTCCACCGAATGAGAGTGAAACCTAATTATTTTGTTCTATTATGCCCCGAGAGTGTATATTGGCAACGTAACGTTGTCTACGTTCACAAGAACCAAAATCGGAACAACATTAGACTACTCAGTTGCGCCCTAACAAAGATAACTTTAGAAACAGTAACTTTTTCTCATTCAACCGAACAAAGAGTGAAACCCAATTATATTATTCTATTATGCCCCGAGCGTGTATTTTGGCAAACAGATCGTTGTCTACGTTCACAAGAACCAAAACCGAACAACATTAGACTACTCCCTTGAGACCTAATAATATAACTTTAGAAACAGTACTTTTTCTCATTCAACCGAACAAAGAGTGAAACCCAATTATATTGTTCAATTATGCCCCGAGAGTGTATATTGGCAACGTATCGTTGTCTACGTTCACAAGAACCAAAATCGGAACAACATTAGACTACTCACTACTTGCGCCTAACAAGATATCTTTAGAAACAAGATTTTTTCTCATTCAACCAAATAAAGAGTGAAACCCAATTATATTGTTCTATTATGCCCCGAGAGTGTATATTGGCAACGTATCGTTGTCTACGTTCACAAGAACCAAAATCTAACAACATTAGACTACTCTGTGCCCTAACAAGATAATTTTAGAAACAAGATTTTTCTCATTCAACCAAATAAAGAGTGAAACCCAATTATATTATTCTATTATGCCCCGAGAGTGTATATTGGCAATGTATCGTTGTTCTACGTTCACAAGAACCAAAATCTAACAACATTAGAGGCTACTCACTTGCGCCATAACAAAGATAACTTTAGAAACAGTACTTTTTCTCATTCCACCGAACAAGAGTGAAACCTAATTATATTGTTCTATTATGCCCCGAGAGTGTATATTGGCAACGTATCGTTGTCTACGTTCACAAGAACCAAAACCGGAACAACATTAACTACTCGCTGCGCCTAACAAAGATAACTTTAGAAATGTAACTTTTTCTCATTCAACCGAACAAAGAGTGAAACCCAATTATATTATTCTATTATGCCCCGAGAGTGAACATTGGCAAAGTATCGTTATCTAAGTTCACAAGAACCAAACCGAACAACATTAGACTACTCACAGCCTAACAAAGATAACTTTAGAAACAAGATTTTTCTCATTCAACCGAACAAAGAGTGAAACCCAATTATATTGTTCTATTATGCCCCGAGAGTGTATATTGGCAACGTATCGTTGTCTACGTTCACAAGAACCAAAACCGGAACAACATTAGACTACTCAGTTGCGCCCTAACAGTATAACTTTAGAAACAGAACTTTTTCTCATTCAACCGAACAAAGAGTGAAACCCAATTATATTGTTCTATTATGCCCCGAGAGTGTATAATGTCAACGTATCGTTGTCTACGTTCACAAGAACCAAAACCGGAGCAACACTAGACAACTCAGTTGGGCCCTAACAGTATAACTTTAGAAACAGTACTTTTTCTCATTCAACCGAACAAAGAGTGAAACCCAATTATATTGTTCTATTATGCCCCGAGAGTGTATATTGGCAACGTATCGTTGTCTACGTTCACAAGAACCAAAATCGGAACAACAATAGACTACTTAACAAGATATCATTAGAAACAAGATTTTTTCTCATTCAACCAAATAAAGAATGAAACCCAATTATATTGTTCTATTATGCCCCGAGAGTGTATATTGGCAACGTTTCGTTGTCTACGTTCACAAGAACCAAAATCGGAACAACATTAGACTACTCAGTTGTGCCCTAACAGTATAACTTTAGAAAATGTACTTTTTCTCATTCAACCAAATAAAGAGTGAAACCCAATTATATTGTTCTATTATGCCCCGAGAGTGTATATTGGCAATGTATCGTTGTCTACGTTCACAAGAACCAAAATCGAACAACACTAGTCTACTCAGTTGCGCCATAACAGTATAACTTTAGAAATAGTACTTTTTCTCATTCCACCCAACAAAGAGTGAAACCTAATTATATTGTTCTATTATGCCCCGAGAGTGTATATTGGCAACGTATCGTTGTCTACGTTCACAAGAACCAAAACCGGAACAACATTAGACTACTCAGTTGCGCCCTAACAGTATAACTTTAGAAACATAATTTTTTCTCATTCAACCGAACAAAGAGTGAAACCCAATTATATTATTCTATTATGCCCCGAGAGTGTATATTGGCAACAGATCTTTGTCTACGTTCACAAGAACCAAAACCGGAACAACATTAGACTACTCACTTGAGACCTAACGGTTTAACTTTAGAACCGATACTTTTCTCATTCAACCGAACAAAGAGTGAAACCCAATTATATTGTTCTATTATGCCCGAGAGTGTATATTGGCAACGTATCGTTGTCTACGTTCACAAGAACCAAAACCGGAACAACATTAGACTATTCAGTTGTACCCGAAAAGTATAACTTTAGAAACGGTACTTTTTCTCAATCAACCAAATAAAGAGTGAAAACCAATTATATTGTTCTATTAGTGTATATTGGCAACGTATCGTTGTCTATGTTCACAAGAACCAAAATCTAACAACAACATTAGACTATTCATTGTTCCTTAACAAGATAACTTTAGAAAGATTTTTCTCATTCAACCAAACAAAGAGTGAAACCCAATTATATTATTCTATTATGCCCCGAGAGTGTATATTGGCAACGTATCGTTGTCTACGTTCACAAGAACCAAAACCGGAACAACATTACACTACTCACTGCGCCTAACAGTATAACTTTGGAAATAGTACTTTTTCTCATTCCACCGAACAAAGAGTGAAACCCAATTATATTGTTCTATTATGCCCCGAGAGTGTATATATTGGCAACGCATCGTTGTCTACGTTCAGAAGAACCAAAACCGGACCAACATTAGGCAACTCAGTTGCAACCAAATAAAGAGTGAAACCCAATTATATTGTTCTATTACGCCCCGAGAGTGTATATTGGCAACGTATCGTTGTCTACGTTCACAAGAACCAAAATCGGAACAACATTAGACTACTCAGTTGTGCCCTAACAGTATAATTTTAGAAACAGTACTTTTTCTCATTCAACCAAATAAAGAGTGAAACCCAATTATATTATTCTATTATGCCCCGAGAGTGTATATTGGCAATGTATCGTTGTCTACGTTCACAAGAACCAAAATCGGAACAACATTAGGCTACTCAGTTGCGCCATAACAGTATAACTTTGGAAATAGTATTTTTTCTCATTCCACCGAACAAAGAGTGAAACCTAATTATATTGTTCTATTATGCCCCGAGATTGTATATTGGCAACGTATCGTTGTCTACGTTCACAAGAACCAAAATCGGAACAACATTAGACTACTCAGTTGCGCCCTAACAGTATAACTTTAGAAACAGAACTTTTTCTCATTCAACCGAACAAAGAGTGAAACCCAATTATATTATTCTATTATGCCCCGAGCGTGTATTTTGGCAGCGTATCGTTGTCTACGTTCACAAGAACCAAAACCGGAACAACATTAGACTACTCACTTGAGACCTAACAGTATAACTTTAGAAACAGTACTTTTTCTCATTCAACCAAACAAAGAGTGAAACCCAATTATATTGTTCAATTATGCCCCGAGAGTGTATATTGGCAACGTATCGTTGTCTACGTTCACAAGAACCAAAACCGGAACAACATTAGACTACTCGCTTGCGCTAACAGTATAACTTTAGAAACAGTACTTTTTCTCATTCAACCAAACAAAGAGTGAAACCCAATTATATTATTCTATTATGCCCCGAGAGTGTATATTGGCAACGTATCGTTGTCTACGTTCACAAGAACCAAAACCGGAACAACATTAGACTACTCGAGACCTAATATAATAACATTAAAACAAGTTTTTTTCTCATTCAACCGAACAAAGAGTGAAGCCCAATTATATTGTTCTATTATGCCCCGAGAGTGTATATTGGCAACGTATCGTTGTCTACGTTCACAAGAACCAAAACCGGAACAACTTTAGACTACTCAGTTACGCCCAACAAAGATAACTTTAGAAACAAGATTTTTCTCATTCAACCAAACAAAGAGTGAAACCCAATTATATTATTCTATTATGCCCCGAGAGTGTATATTGGCAACGTATCGTTGTCTACGTTCACAAGAACCAAAACCGGAACAACATTACACTACTCAGTTGCGCCCTAACAAAGATAACTTTAGAAACAAGATTTTTCTCATTCAACCGAACAAAGAGTGAAACCCAATTATATTGTTCTATTATGCCCGAGAGTGTATATTGGCAACGTATCGTTGTCTACGTTCACAAGAACCAAAATCGAACAACATTAGACTACTCGGTTGCGCCTAACAAGATATCTTTAGAAATGATTTTTCTCATTCAACCAAATAAAGAGTGAAACCCAATTATATTGTTCTATTACGCCCCGAGAGTGTATATTGGCAACGTATCGTTGTCCACGTTCAAAAGAACCAAAATCGGAACAACATTAGACTACTCAACAGTCTCTAACAAAGATAATTTTAGAAACAAAGATTTTTCTCATTCAACCAAATAAAGAGTGAAACCCAATTATATTATTCTATTATGCCCCGTGAGTGTATATTGGCAATGTATCGTTGTCTACGTTCACAAGAACCAAAATCGGAACAACATTAGACTACTCAGTTGCGCCCTAACAGTATAACTTTAGAAACAGTACTTTTTCTCATTCCACCCAACCAAGAGTGAAACCTAATTATATTGTTCTATTATGCCCCGAGAGTGTATATTGGCAACGTATCGTTGTCTACGTTCACAAGAACCAAAACCGGAACAACATTAGACTACTCGATTGCGCCTAACAAAGATAACTTTAGAAACATAACTTTTTCTCATTCAACCGAACAAAGAGTGAAACCCAATTATATTATTCTATTATGCCCCGAGAGTGTATATTGGCAGCGTATCGTTGTCTACGTTCACAAGAACCAAAACCTAACAACATTAGACTACTCACTTGAGACCTAACAGCTTTAACTTTAGAACCGATTTTTCTCATTCAACCGAACAAAGAGTGAAACCCAATTATATTGTTCTATTATGCCCCGAGAGTGTATATTGGCAACGTATCGTTGTCTACGTTCACAAGAACCAAAACCGGAACAACATTAGACTATTCAGTTGTACCCGAAAAGTATAACTTTAGAAACTGTACTTTTTCTCAATCAACCAAATAAAGAGTGAAACCCAATTATATTGTTCTATTAGTGTATATTGGCAACGTATCGTTGTCTATGTTCACAAGAACAAAAATCGAACAACATTAGACTATTCACTTGTTCCTTAACAAGATAACTTTAGAAACTGTACTTTTTCTCATTCAACCAAACAAAGAGTGAAACCCAATTATATTATTCTATTATGCCCCGAGAGTGTATATTGGCAACGTATCGTTGTCTACGTTCACAAGAACCAAAACCGGAACAACATTACACTACTCAGTTGCGCCCTAACAGTATAACTTTAGAAACAGTACTTTTTCTCATTCAACCGAACAAAGAGTGAAACCCAATTATATTGTTCTATTATGCCCTGAGAGTGTATATTGGCAACGTATCGTTGTCTACGTTCACAAGAACCAAAATCGGAACAACATTAGACTACTCAGTTGCGCCCTAACAGTATAACTTTAGAAACAAGATTTTTCTCATTCAACCAAATAAAGAGTGAAACCCAATTATATTGTTCTATTACGCCCGAGAGTGTATATTGGCAACGTATCGTTGTCTACGTTCACAAGAACCAAAATCGGAACAACATTAGACTACTCGCTTGTGCCCTAACAAAGATAATTTTAGAAACAAGATTTTTCTCATTCAACCAAATAAAGAGTGAAACCCAATTATATTATTCTATTATGCCCCGAGAGTGTATATTGGCAAAGTAACGATGTCTGCGTTCACAAGAACCAAAATCGGAACAACATTAGGCTACTCAGTTGCGCCATAACAGTATAACTTTGGAAATAGTACTTTTTCTCATTCCACCGAACAGAGAGTGAAACCTAATTATATTGTTCTATTATGCCCCGAGATTGTATATTGGCAACGTATCGTTGTCTACGTTCACAAGAACCAAAATCGGAACAACATTAGACTACTCAGTTGCGCCCTAACAAAGATAACTTTAGAAACAGTAACTTTTTCTCATTCAACCGAACAAAGAGTGAAACCCAATTATATTATTCTATTATGCCCCGAGCGTGTATTTTGGCAACAGATCGTTGTCTACGTTCACAAGAACCAAAACCGAACAACATTAGACTACTCAGTTGCGCCCTAACAGTATAACTTTAGAAACAGTACTTTTTCTCATTCAACCGAACAAAGAGTGAAACCCAATTATATTGTTCAATTATGCCCCGAGAGTGTATATTGGCAACGTATCGTTGTCTACGTTCACAAGAACCAAAATCGGAACAACATTAGACTACTCATTTGCGCCGTAACAAAGATAACTTTAGAAATGATTTTTCTCATTCAACCAAACAAAGAGTGAAACCCAATTATATTATTCTATTATGCCCCGAGAGTGTATATTGGCAACAGTATCGTTGTCTACGTTCACAAGAACCAAAACCGAACAACATTAGACTACTCGCTTGAGACCTAATAGTATAACTTTAGAAACAAGATTTTTCTCATTCAACCGAACAAAGAGTGAAGCCCAATTATATTGTTCTATTATGCCCCGAGAGTGTATATTGGCAACGTATCGTTGTCTACGTTCGCAAGAACCAAAACCGGAACAACATTAGACTACTCAGTTACGCCCAACAAAGATAACTTTAGAAATAAAGATTTTTTGTCATTCGACCAAACAAAGAGTGAAACCCAATTATATTATTCTATTATGCCCCGAGAGTGTATATTGGCAACGTATCGTTGTCTACGTTCACAAGAACCAAAACCGAACAACATTACACTACTCTTGCGCCCTAACAAAGATAACTTTAGAAACAAGATTTTTCTCATTCAACCGAACAAAGAGTGAAACCCAATTATATTGTTCTATTATGCCCCGAGAGTGTATATTGGCAACGTATCGTTGTCTACGTTCACAAGAACCAAAATCGAACAACATTAGACTACTCGCTTGCGCCTAACAAAGATATCTTTAGAAACAGTACTTTTTCTCATTCAACCAAATAAAGAGTGAAACCCAATTATATTGTTCTATTACGCCCCGAGAGTTTATATTGGCAACGTATCGTTGTCCACGTTCAAAAGAACCAAAATCGGAACAACATTAGACTACTCAACAGCTCCTAACAAGATAATTTTAGAAACAAGATTTTTCTCATTCAACCAAATAAAGAGTGAAACCCAATTATATTATTCTATTATGCCCCGTGAGTGTATATTGGCAATGTATCGTTGTCTACGTTCACAAGAACCAAAACCGGAACAACATTAGACTACTCATTGCGCCATAACAAAGATAACTTTAGAAACAGTACTTATTCTCATTCCACCCAACAAAGAGTGAAACCTAATTATATTGTTCTATTATGCCCCGAGAGTGTATATTGGCAACGTATCGTTGTCTACGTTCACAAGAACCAAAACCGGAACAACATTAGACTACTCAGTTGCGCCCTAACAGTATAACTTTAGAAACATAACTTTTTCTCATTCAACCGAACAAAGAGTGAAACCCAATTATATTGTTCTATTATGTCCCGAGAGTGTAATTTGCAACTGATCTTTGTATACGTTCAAAAGAAACCAAACCGGAACAACATTAGACTACTCATTTGCGCCCAAACAGTATAACTTTAGAAACAGTACTTTTTCTCATTCAACCGAACAAAGAGTGAAACCCAATTATATTGTTCTATTATGCCCCGAGAGTGTATATTGGCAACGTATCGTTGTCTACGTTCACAAGAACCAAACCGAACAACATTAGACTATTCAGTTGTACCCGAAAAGTATAACTTTAGAAACTGTACTTTTTCTCAATCAACCAAATAAAGAGTGAAACCCAATTATATTGTTCTATTAGTGTATATTGGCAACGTATCGTTGTCTATGTTCACAAGAACAAAAATCGGAACAACATTAGACTATTCAGTTGTTCCTTAACAGTATAACTTTAGAAACAGTACTTTTTCTCATTCAACCAAACAAAGAGTGAAACCCAATTATATTATTCTATTATGCCCCGAGAGTGTATATTGGCAACGTATCGTTGTCTACGTTCACAAGAACCAAAATCGGAACAACATTAGACTACTTTGCGCCTAACAAAGATAACTTTAGAAACAAGATTTTTCTCATTCAACCAACAAAGAGTGAAACCCAATTATATTGTTCTATTATGCCCCGAGAGTGTATATTGGCAACGTATCGTTGTCTACGTTCACAAGAACCAAAATCTAACAACATTAGACTACCAAATTGCCCTAACAAGATATCTTTAGAAACAGTACTTTTTCTCATTCAACCAAATAAAGAGTGAAACCCAATTATATTGTTCTATTACGCCCCGAGAGTGTATATTGGCAACGTATCGTTGTCCACGTTCAAAAGAACCAAAATCTAACAACATTAGACTACTCAACAGCTCCTAACAAAGATAATTTTAGAAACAAGATTTTTCTCATTCAACCAAATAAAGAGTGAAACCCAATTATATTATTCTATTATGCCCCGTGAGTGTATATTGGCAATGTATCGTTGTCTACGTTCACAAGAACCAAAATCGGAACAACATTAGGCTACTCAGTTGCGCCATAACAGTATAACTTTAGAAATAGTACTTCTTCTCATTCCACCCAACAAAGAGTGAAACCTAATTATATTGTTCTATTATGCCCCGAGAGTGTATATTGGCAACGTATCGTTGTCTACGTTCACAAGAACGAAAATCGAAACAACATTAGACTACTCAGTTGCGCCCTAACAGTATAACTTTAGAAACATAACTTTTTCTCATTCAACCGAACAAAGAGTGAAACCCAATTATATTATTCTATTATGTCCCGAGAGTGTATATTGGCAGCGTATCTTTGTCTACGTTCACAAGAACCAAAACCGGAACAACATTAGACTACTCACTTGAGACCTAACAGTGTAACTTTAGAAACAGTACTTTTTCTCATTCAACCGAACAAAGAGTGAAACCCAATTATATTGTTCTATTATGCCCCGAGAGTGTATATTGGCAACGTATCGTTGTCTACGTTCACAAGAACCAAACCGAACAACATTAGACTATTCAAATTGTACAAAAGTATAACTTTAGAAACTGTACTTTTTCTCAATCAACCAAATAAAGAGTGAAACCCAATTATATTGTTCTATTAGTGTATATTGGCAACGTATCGTTGTTTATGTTCACAAGAACAAAATCGAACAACATTAGACTATTCATTGTTCCTTAACAAGTATAACTTTAGAAACAAGATTTTTCCCATTCAACCAAACAAAGAGTGAAACCCAATTATATTATTCTATTATGCCCCGAGAGTGTATATTGGCAACGTATCGTTGTCTACGTTCACAAGGACCATAACCGGAACAACATTACACTACTCGCTTGCGCCTAACAAGATAACTTTAGAAACAAGATTTTTTCTCATTCAACCGAACAAAGAGTGAAACCCAATTATATTGTTCTATTATGCCCGAGAGAGTGTATATTGGCAACGTATCGTTGTCTACGTTCACAAGAACCAAAATCGAACAACATTAGACTACTCACTTGCGCCTAACAAAGATATCTTTAGAAACAAGATTTTTCTCATTCAACCAAATAAAGAGTGAAACCCAATTATATTGTTCTATTACGCCCGAGAGTGTATATTGGCAACGTATCGTTGTCTACGTTCACAAGAACCAAAATCGAACAACATTAGACTACTCATTGTGCCCTAACAAAGATAATTTTAGAAACAAGATTTTTCTCATTCAACCAAATAAAGAGTGAAACCCAATTATATTATTCTATTATGCCCCGAGAGTGTATATTGGCAATGTATCGTTGTCTACGTTCACAAGAACCAAAACCGGAACAACATTAGACTACTCAGTTGCGCCCTAACAGTATAACTTTGGCAACAGTACTTTTTCTCATTCCACCGAACAAAGAGTGAAACCCAATTATATTGTTCTATTATGCCCCGAGAGTGTATATTGGCAACGTATCGTTGTCTACGTTCACAAGAACCAAAATCAGAACAACATTAGACTACTCAGTTGCGCCCTAACAGTATAACTTTAGAAACAGAACTTTTTCTCATTCAACCGAACAAAGAGTGAAACCCAATTATATTATTCTATTATGCCCCGAGCGTGTATTTTGGCAGCGTATCGTTGTCTACGTTCACAAGAACCAAAACCGGAACAACATTAGACTACTCACTTGAGACCTAACAGTATAACTTTAGAAACAGTACTTTTTCTCATTCAACCGAACAAAGAGTGAAACCCAATTATATTGTTCAATTATGCCCCGAGAGTGTATATTGGCAACGTATCGTTGTCTACGTTCACAAGAACCAAAATCGGAACAACATTAGACTACTCAGTTGCGCCCTAACAAAGATAACTTTAGAAACAGATTTTTCTCATTCAACCAAACAAAGAGTGAAACCCAATTATATTATTCTATTATGCCCCGAGAGTGTATATTGGCAACAGATCGTTGTCTACGTTAACAAGAACCAAAACCAGAACAACATTAGACTACTCACTTGAGACCTAATAGTATAACTTTAGAAACAGTACTTTTTCTCATTCAACCGAACAAAGAGTGAAGCCCAATTATATTGTTCTATTATGCCCCGAGAGTGTATATTGGCAACGTATCGTTGTCTACGTTCACAAGAACCAAAATCGGAACAACATTAGACTACTCAGTTGCGCCCTAACAGTATAACTTTAGAAACAGTACTTTTTCTCATTCGACCAAACAAAGAGTGAAACCCAATTATATTATTCTATTATGCCCCGAGAGTGTATATTGGCAACGTATCGTTGTCTACGTTCACAAGAACCAAAACCGGAACAACATTAGACTACTCGCTTACGCCCAACAAAGATAATTTTAGAAACAGTACTTTTTCTCATTCAACCAAATAAAGAGTGAAACCCAATTATATTATTCTATTATGCCCCGAGCGTGTATTTTGGCAGCGTATCGTTGTCTACGTTCACAAGAACCAAAACCGGAACAACATTAGACAACTCAGTTGCGCCCTAACAGTATAACTTTAGAAACAGTACTTTTTCTCATTCAACCGAACAAAGAGTGAAACCCAATTACATTGTTCTATTATGCCCCGAGAGTGTATATTGGCAACGTATCGTTGTCTACGTTCACAAGAACCAAAACCGTAACAACATTAGACTACTCAGTTGCGCCCTAACAGTATCACGTTAGAAACAGTACTTTTTCTCATTCAACCGAACAAAGAGTGAAGCCCAATTATATTGTTCTATTATGCCCCGAGAGTGTATATTGGCAACGTATCGTTGTCTACGTTCGCAAGAACCAAAACCGGAACAACTTTAGACTACTCAGTTGCGCCCTAACAGTATAACTTTAGAAACAGTACTTTTTCTCATTCAACCGAACAAAGAGTGAAACCCAATTATATTGTTCTATTATGCCCCGAGAGTGTATAATGGCAACGTATCGTTGTCTACGTTCACAAGAACCAAAACCGTAACAACATTAGACTACTCAGTTGAGCCGTAACTGTATAACTTTAGAAACAGTACTTTTTCTCATTCAACCGAACAAAGAGTGAAACCCAATTATATTGTTCTATTATGCCCCGAGAGTGTATATTGGCAACGTATCGTTGTCTACGTTCACAAGAACCAAAATCGGAACAACATTAGACTATTCAAATTGCGCCTAACAAGATATCTTTAGAAACAAGATTTTTCTCATTCAACCAAATAAAGAGTGAAACCCAATTATATTGTTCTATTACGCCCGAGAGTTTATATTGGCAACGTATCGTTGTCCACGTTCAAAAGAACCAAAATCGAACAACATTAGACTACTCGTGCTCTAACAAGATAATTTTAGAAACAAGATTTTTCTCATTCAACCAAATAAAGAGTGAAACCCAATTATATTATTCTATTATGCCCCGTGAGTGTATATTGGCAATGTATCGTTGTCTACGTTCACAAGAACCAAAATCGAACAACATTAGGCTACTCAGCGCCATAACAAAGATAACTTTAGAAATAGTACTTCTTCTCATTCCACCCAACAAAAAGAGTGAAACCTAATTATATTGTTCTATTCTGCCCCGCGAGTGTATATTGGCAACGTATCGTTGTCTACGTTCACAAGAACCAAAACCGGAACAACATTAGACTACTCAGTTGCGCCCTAACAGTATAACTTTAGAAACATAACTTTTTCTCATTCAACCGAACAAAGAGTGAAACCCAATTATATTATTCTATTATGCCCCGAGAGTGTATATTGGCAGCGTATCGTTGTCTACGTTCACAAGAACCAAAACCGAACAACATTAGACTACTCACTCGAGACCTAACAAGATAACTTTAGAACCAAGATTTCTTTTTCTCATTCAACCGAACAAAGAGTGAAACCCAATTATATTGTTCTATTATGCCCCGAGAGTGTATATTGGCAACGTATCGTTGTCTACGTTCACAAGAACCAAAATCGAACAACATTAGACTACTCTGCGCCCTAACAAGATAACTTTAGAAACAAGATTTTTCTCATTCAACCAAACAAAGAGTGAAACCCAATTATATTATTCTATTATGCCCCGAGAGTGTATATTGGCAACGTATCGTTGTCTACGTTCACAAGAACCAAAACCGAACAAGATTAGACTACTTGCTTGCGCCTAACAAGATAACTTTAGAAACAAGATTTCTTTTTCTCATTCAACCGAACAAAGAGTGAAACCCAATTATATTGTTCTATTATGCCCCGAGAGTGTATATTGGCAACGTATCGTTGTCTACGTTCACAAGAACTAAAATCGAACAACATTAGACTACTCATTAGACTTGCGCCTAACAAGATATCTTTAGAAATGATTTTTTTTCTCATTCAACCAAATAAAGAGTGAAACCCAATTATATTGTTCTATTATGCCCCGAGAGTGTATATTGGCAACGTATCGTTGTTCTACGTTCACAAGAACCAAAATCGAACAACATTAGACTATTCGACTTGTACCCCTAAAAGTATAACTTTAGAAACTACATTTTCTCAATCAACCGAACAAAGAGTGAAACCCAATTATATAGTTCTATTATGCCCCGAGAGTGTATATTGGCAACGTATCGTTGTCTACGTTCACAAGAACCAAAATCTAACATTAGACTACTCGCTTGCGCCCTAACAAAGATATCTTTAGAAACAATACTTTTTCTCATTCAACCAAATAAAGAGTGAAACCCAATTATATTGTTCTATTATGCCGCGAGAGTGTATATTGGCAACGTATCGTTGTCTATGTTCACAAGAACCAAAATCGAACAACATTAGACTATTCAACTTGTGCCTTAACAAAGATAACTTTAGAAACAGTACTTTTTCTCATTCAACCAAACAAAGAGTGAAACCAAATTATATTGTTCTATTATGCCCCGAGAGTGTATATAGGAAACGTGTCGTTGTCTACGTTCACAAGAACCAAAACCGGAACAACATTTGACAACTCGGTTGCGCCATAACAGTATAACTTTCGAAATAGTACTTTTTCTCATTCCACCGAACAAAGAGTGAAACCTAATTATATTGTTCTATTATGCCCCGAGAGTGTATATTGGCAACGTATCGTTGTCTACGTTCACAAGAACCAAAACCGAACAACATTACACTACTCGCTTGCGCCTAACAAAGATAACTTTAGAAACAAGATTTTTCTCATTCAACCGAACAAAGAGTGAAACCCAATTATATTGTTCTATTATGCCCGAGAGTGTATATTGGCAACGTATCGTTGTCTACGTTCACAAGAACCAAAATCGGAACAACATTAGACTACTCAATGCGCCTAACAAGATATCTTTAGAAACAAGATTTTTCTCATTCAACCAAATAAAGAGTGAAACCCAATTATATTGTTCTATTACGCCCGAGAGTGTATATTGGCAACGTATCGTTGTCCACGTTCAAAAGAACCAAAATCGAACAACATTAGACTACTCATTGTGCCATAACAAAGATAATTTTAGAAACAAAGATTTCTTTTTCTCATTCAACCGAACAAAGAGTGAAACCCAATTATATTATTCTATTATGCCCCGTGAGTGTATATTGGCAACGTATCGTTGTCTACGTTCACAAGAACCAAAACCGGAACAACATTAGACTACTCAGTTGCGCCCTAACAGTATAACTTTAGAAACAGTACTTTTTCTCATTCCACCGAACAAAGAGTGAAACCTAATTATATTGTTCTATTATGCCCCGAGATTGTATATTGGCAACGTATCGTTGTTCTACGTTCACAAGAACCAAAACCGAACAACATTAGACTACTCCGTTGCGCCCTAACAAAGATAACTTTAGAAACATAACTTTTTCTCATTCAACCGAACAAAGAGTGAAACCCAATGATATGGAACTATTATGCTCCGAAAGTGTATATTGGCAACGTATCGTTGTCTACGTTCACAAGAACCAAAACCGAACAACATTAGACTACTCACTCGAGACCTAACAAAGATAACTTTAGAACCAAGATTTTTCTCATTCAACCGAACAAAGAGTGAAACCCAATTATATTGTTCTATTATGCCCCGAGAGTGTATATTGGCAACGTATCGTTGTCTACGTTCACAAGAACCAAAATCGAACAACATTAGACTACTGCTTGCGCCTAACAAGATAACTTTAGAAACAAGATTTTTCTCATTCAACCAAACAAAGAGTGAAACCCAATTATATTATTCTATTATGCCCCGAGAGTGTATATTGCAACGTATCGTTGTCTACGTTCACAAGAACCAAAACCGGAACAACATTACACTACTCGCTTGCGCCTAACAAGATAACTTTAGAAACAAAGATTTTTCTCATTCAACCGAACAAAGAGTGAAACCCAATTATATTGTTCTATTATGCCCCGAGAGTGTATATTGGCAACGTATCGTTGTCTACGTTCACAAGAACTAAAATCGAACAACATTCTGCGCCTAACAAGATATCTTTAGAAACAAGATTTTTTCTCATTCAACCAAATAAAGAGTGAAACCCAATTATATTGTTCTATTATGCCCCGAGAGTGTATATTGGCAACGTATCGTTGTCTACGTTCACAAGAACCAAAATCTAACAACATTAGACTATTCAACTTGTACCCTAAAAGTATAACTTTAGAACGTACATTTTCTCAATCAACCGAACAAAGAGTGAAACCCAATTATATAGTTCTATTATGCCCCGAGAGTGTATATTGGCAACGTATCGTTGTTCACGTTCACAAGAACCAAAATCGAACAACATTAGACTACTCATTGCGCCCTAACAAAGATATCTTTAGAAACAATACTTTTTCTCATTCAACCAAATAAAGAGTGAAACCCAATTATATTGTTCTATTATGCCCGAGAGTGTATATTGGCAACGTATCGTTGTCTATGTTCACAAGAACCAAAATCTAACAACATTAGACTATTCAACAGTGCTTTAACAAGATAACTTTAGAAACAAGATTTTTCTCATTTAACCCAACAAAGAGTGAAACCAAAATTATATTGTTCTATTATGCCCCGAGAGTGTATATTGGCAACGTATCGTTGTCTACGTTCACAAGAACCAAAACCGAACAACATTCTTGCGCCATAACAAAGATAACTTTGGAAATAGTACTTTTTCTCATTCCACCGAACAAAGAGTGAAACCTAATTATATTGTTCTATTATGCCCCGAGAGTGTATATTGGCAACGTATCGTTGTCTACGTTCACAAGAACCAAAACCGGAACAACATTACACTACTCGCGCCTAACAAAGATAACTTTAGAAACAAGATTTTTTTCTCATTCAACCGAACAAAGAGTGAAACCCAATTATATTGTTCTATTATGCCCCGAGAGTGTATATTGGCAACGTATCGTTGTCTACGTTCACAAGAACCAAAATCTAACAACATTAGACTACTCACTTGCGCCGCCTAACAAAGATATCTTTAGAAACAAAGATTTTTCTCATTCAACCAAATAAAGAGTGAAACCCAATTATATTGTTCTATTACGCCCCGAGAGTGTATATTGGCAACGTATCGTTGTCCACGTTCACAAGAACCAAAATCGGAACAACATTAGACTACTCAGTTGTGCCATAACAAAGATAATTTTAGAAACAAGATTTTTTTCTCATTCAACCAAATAAAGAGTGAAACCCAATTATATTGTTCTATTATGCCCCGAGAGTGTATATTGGCAATGTATCGTTGTCTACGTTCACAAGAACCAAAACCGGAACAACATTGGACTACTCAGTTGCGCCCTAACAGTATAACTTTTGAAACAGTACTTTTTCTCATTCAACCGAACAAAGAGTGAAACCCAATTATATTGTTCTATTATGCCCCGAGAGTGTATAATGGCAACGTATCGTTGTCTACGTTCACAAGAACCAAAACCGGAACAACATTAGACAACTCAGTTGCGCCTAACAAAGATAACTTTAGAAACAGTAACTTTTTCTCATTCAACCGAACAAAGAGTGAAACCCAATTATATTATTCTATTATGCCCCGAGAGTGTATTTTGGCAACAGTATCGTTGTTCACGTTCACAAGAACCAAAACCTAACATTAGACTACTCACTTGAGCCCTAACAGTATAACTTTAGAAACAGTACTTTTTCTCATTCAACCGAACAAAGAGTGAAACCCAATTATATTGTTCTATTATGCCCCGAGAGTGTATATTGGCAACGTATTGTTGTCTACGTTCACAAGAACCAAAATCGGAACAACATTAGACTACTCTGCGCCTAACAAGATAACTTTAGAAACAGTACTTTTTCTCATTCAACCGAACAAAGAGTGAAACCCAATTATATTATTCTATTATGCCCCGAGAGTGTATATTGGCAACGTATCGTTGTCTACGTTCACAAGAACCAAAACCGGAACAACATTAGACTACTCAGTTGCGCCCTAACAAGATAACTTTAGAAACAAGATTTTTCTCATTCAACCGAACAAAGAGTGAAACCCAATTATATTGTTCTATTATGCCCCGAGAGTGTATATTGGCAACGTATCGTTGTTCACGTTCACAAGAACCAAAATCTAACAACAATAGACTACTCAGTTGCGCCCTAACAGTATATCTTTAGAAACAGTACTTTTTCTCATTCAACCAAATAAAGAGTGAAACCCAATTATATTGTTCTATTATGCCCCGAGAGTGTATATTGGCAACGTATCGTTGTCTACGTTCACAAGAACCAAAATCGGAACAACATTAGACTATTCAGTTGTACCGTAAAAGAATAACTTTAGAAACTGTACTTTTTCTCAATCAACCGAACAAAGTGTGAAACCCAATTATATAGTTCTATTATGCCCCGAGAGTGTATATTGGCAACGTATCGTTGTCTACATTCACAAGAACCAAAACCGGAACAACATTAGACTACTCAGTTGCGCCCTAACAGTATAACTTTAGAAACAATACTTTTTCTCTTTCAACTGAATAAAGAGTGATACCCAATTATATTGTTCTATTATGCCCCGAGAGTGTATATTGGCAACGTATCGTTGTCTATGTTCACAAGAACCAAAATCGAACAACATTAGACTGCGCCTAACAAAGATAACTTTAGAAACAAGATTTTTTTTCTCATTCAACCGAACAAAGAGTGAAACCCAATTATATTGTTCTATTATGCCCCGAGAGTGTATATTGGCAACGTATCGTTGTCTACGTTCACAAGAACCAAAACCGGAACAACATTCGACTACTCAGTTGCGCCCTAACAGTATAACTTTAGAAACAGTACTTTTTCTCATTCCACCGAACAAAGAGTGAAACCTAATTATATTGTTCTATTATGCCCCGAGAGTGTATATTGGCAACGTATCGTTGTCTACGTTCACAAGAACCAAAACCGAACAACATTACACTACTCGCTTGCGCCTAACAAAGATAACTTTAGAAACAAGATTTTTCTCATTCGACCAAACAAAGAGTGAAACCCAATTATATTATTCTATTATGCCCCGAGAGTGTATATTGGCAACGGATCGTTGTCTACGTTCACAAGAACCAAAACCGAACCAACATTAGACTACTCTTGCGCCTAACAAAGATATCTTTAGAAACAAGATTTTTCTCATTCAACCAAATAAAGAGTGAAACCCAATTATATTGTTCTATTACGCCCGAGAGTGTATATTGGCAACGTATCGTTGTCCACGTTCAAAGAACCAAAATCGAACAACATTAGACTACTCAACGTGCCCTAACAAAGATAACTTTAGAAACAGTACTTTTTCTCATTCAACCAAACAAAGAGTGAAACCCAATTATATTATTCTATTATGCCCCGAGAGTGTATATTGGCAGCGTATCGTTGTCTACGTTCACAAGAACCAAAACCGGAACAACATTAGACTACTCGCTTGCGCCATAACAAAGATAACTTTGGAAATAGTACTTTTTCTCATTCCACCGAACAAAGAGTGAAACCTAATTATATTGTTCTATTATGCCCCGAGATTGTATATTGGCAACGTATCGTTGTCTACGTTCACAAGAACCAAAACCGGAACAACATTAGACTACTCAGTTGCGCCCTAACATTATAACTTTAGAAACAGTACTTTTTCTCATTCAACCGAACAAAGAGTGAAACCCAATTATATTGTTCTATTATGCCCCGAGAGTGTATTTTGGCAACGTATCGTTGTCTACGTTCACAAGAACCAAAACCGGAACAACATTAGACTACTCACTTGAGACCTAACAAGATAAATTTAGAAACAAGATTTTTCTCATTCAACCGAACAAAGAGTGAAACCCAATTATATTGTTCTATTATGCCCCGAGAGTGTATATTGGCAACGTATCGTTGTCTACGTTCACAAGAACCAAAATCTAACAACATTAGACTACTCATTGCGCCTAACAAAGATAACTTTAGAAACAAGATTTTTCTCTTCAACCAAACAAAGAGTGAAACCCAATTATATTATTCTATTATGCCCCGAGAGTGTATATTGGCAACGTATCGTTGTCTACGTTCACAAGAACCAAAACCGAACAACATTAGACTACTCATTGCGCCTAACAAGATAACTTTAGAAACAAGATTTTTCTCATTCAACCGAACAAAGAGTGAAACCCAATTATATTGTTCTATTATGCCCCGAGAGTGTATATTGGCAACGTATCGTTGTCTACGTTCACAAGAACTAAAATCGAACAACATTAGACTACTCCTTGCGCCTAACAAGATATCTTTAGAAATGATTTTTCTCATTCAACCAAATAAAGAGTGAAACCCAATTATATTGTTCTATTATGCCCCGAGAGTGTATATTGGCAACGTATCGTTGTCTAAGATCAGAAGAACCAAAATCGAACAACATTAGACTATTCAAATTGTACCCTAACAGTATAACTTTAGAAACAGTACTTTTTCTCATTCAACCCAACAATGAGTGAAACCCAATTATATAGTTCTATTATGCCCCGAGAGTGTATATTGACAACATTTCTTTGTCTACTGTCACAATAACCAAAATCTAACAACATTAGACTACTCAGTTGCGCCCTAACAGTATAACTTTAGAAACAATACTTTTTCTCATTCAACCAAATAAAGAGTGAAACCCAATTATATTGTTCTATTATGCCGCGAGAGTGTATATTGGCAACGTATCGTTGTCTACGTTCACAAGAACCAAAATCGGAACAACATTAGACTATTCAACAGTTTAACAAAGATAACTTTAGAAATGATTTTTCTCATTCAACCAAACAAAGAGTGAAACCTAATTATATTGTTCTATTATGCCCCGAGAGTGTATATTGGCAACGTATCGTTGTCTACGTTCACAAGAACCAAAATCGGAACAACATTAGACTACTCAATGCGCCATAACAAAGATAACTTTAGAAATAGTACTTTTTCTCATTCCACCGAACAAAGAGTAAAACCTAATTATATTGTTCTATTATGCCCCGAGAGTGTATATTTGCAACGTATCTTTGTCTACGTTCACAAGAACCAAAACCGGAACAACATTAGACTACTCAGTTGCGCCCTAACAGTATAACTTTAGAAACAGTACTTTTTCTCATTCAACCGAACAAAGAGTGAAACCCAATTATATTATTCTATTATGCCCCGAGAGTGTATATTGGCAACGTATCGTTGTCTACGTTCACAAGAACCAAAACCGGAACAACATTAGACTACTCAGTTGAGACCTAATAGTATAACTTTAGAAACAGTAATTTTTCTCATTCAACCGAACAAAGAGTGAAACCCAATTATATTGTTCTATTATGCCCCGAGAGTGTATATTGGCAACGTATCGTTGTCTACGTTCACAAGAACCAAAATCGAACAACAATTAGACTACTCATTGCGCCTAACAAAGATATCTTTAGAAACAAGATTTTTTCTCATTCAACCAAATAAAGAGTGAAACCCAATTATATTGTTCTATTATGCCCCGAGAGTGTATATTGGCAACGTATCATTGTCTACGTTCACAAGAACCAAAACCGAACAACATTAGACTACTCAGTTGTGCCCTAACAGTATAACTTTAGAAACAGTACTTTTTCTCATTCAACCAAATAAAGAGTGAAACCCAATTATATTGTTCTATTATGCCCCGAGAGTGTATATTGGCAATGTATCGTTGTCTACGTTCACAAGAACCAAAACGGAACAACGTTAGGCTACTCAGTTGCGCCCTAACAAGATAACTTTAGAAATAGTACTTTTTCTCATTCCACCGAACAAAGAGTGAAACCTAATTATATTGTTCTATTATGCCCCGAGAGTGTATATTGGCAACGTATCCTTGTCTACGTTCACAAGAACCAAAACCGGAACAACATTAGACTACTCAGTTGCGCCCTAACAGTATAACTTTAGAAACAGTACTTTTTCTCATTCAACCGAACAAAGAGTGAAACCCAATTATATTGTTCTATTATGCCCCGAGATTGTATATTGGCAACGTATCTTTGTCTACGTTCACAAGAACCAAAACCGGAACAACATTAGACTACTCTTGCGCCTAACAAAGATATCTTTAGAAACAAGATTTTATCTCATTCAACCAAATAAAGAGTGAAACCAAATTATATTGTTCTATTACGCCCCGAGAGTGTATATTGGCAACGTATCGTTGTCTACGTTCACAAGAACCAAAATAGGAACAACATTAGACTACTCAACAGCCCCTAACAAGATAAGTTTAGAAACAAAGATTTTTCTCGTTCAACCAAATAAAGAGTGAAACCCAATTATGTTATTCTATTATGCCCCGAGAGTGTATATTGGCAATGTATCGTTGTCTACGTTCACAAGAACCAAAATCGGAACAACATTAGGCTACTCATGCGCCATAACAAGATAACTTGGAAATAGCACTTTTTCTCATTCCACCGAACAAAGAGTGAAACCTAATTATATTGTTCTATTATGCCCCGAGAGTGTATATTGGCAACGTATCGTTGTCTACGTTCACAAGAACCAAAACCGGAACAACATTAGACTACTCGCTGCGCCTAACAAGATAACTTTAGAAATGTAACTTTTTCTCATTTAACCAAATAAAGAGTGAAACCCAATTATACTGTTCTATTATGCCCCGAGAGTGTATATTGGCAACGTATCTTTGTATACATTCACAAGAATCAAAACCGAACCAACATTAGACAACTCACTGCTTGCCTAACAAAGATATCTTTAGAAACAAGATTTTATCTCATTCAACCAAATAAAGAGTGAAACCCAATTATATTGTTCTATTACGCCCGAGAGTGTATATTGGCAACGTATCGTTGTCTACGTTCACAAGAACCAAAATAGAACAACATTAGACTACTCACAGGCCCTAACAAGATAATTTTAGAAACAAGATTTCTTTTTCTCGTTCAACCAAATAAAGAGTGAAACCCAATTATGTTATTCTATTATGCCCCGAGAGTGTATATTGGCAATGTATCGTTGTCTAAGTTCACAAGAACCAAAATCTAACAACATTAGGCTACTCATAACAACAAAGATAACTTTGGAAATAGTACTTTTTCTCATTCCACCGAACAAAGAGTGAAACCTAATTATATTGTTCTATTATGCCCCGAGATTGTATATTGGCAACATATCGTTGTCTACGTTCACAAGAACCAAAATCGAACAACATTAGACTACTCACTTGCGCCTAACAAAGATAACTTTAGAAAGTAACTTTTTCTCATTCAACCGAACAAAGAGTGAAACCCAATTATATTATTCTATTATGCCCCGAGAGTGTATTTTGGCAACAGTATCGTTGTCTACGTTCACAAGAACCAAAACCGAACAACATTAGACTACTCACTTGAGACCTAACAAGATAACTTTAGAAACAAGATTTTTCTCATTCAACCGAACAAAGAGTGAAACCCAATTATATTGTTCTATTATGCCCCGAGAGTGTATATTGGCAACGTATCGTTGTCTACGTTCACAAGAACCAAAATCGAACAACATTAGACTACTCGCGCCTAACAAAGATAACTTTAGAAACAAGATTTTTCTCTTTCAACCAAACAAAGAGTGAAACCCAATTATATTATTCTATTATGCCCCGAGAGTGTATATTGGCAACGTATCGTTGTCTACGTTCACAAGAACCAAAACCGAACAACATTAGACTACTCACTGCGCCTAACAAAGATAACTTTAGAAACAGTACTTTTTCTCATTCAACCGAACAAAGAGTGAAACCCAATTATATTGTTCTATTATGCCCCGAGAGTGTATATTGGCAACGTATCGTTGTCTACGTTCACAAGAACTAAAATCTAACAACATTAGACTACTCGCTTGCGCCTAACAAAGATATCTTTAGAAACAGTCATTTTTCTCATTCAACCAAATAAAGAGTGCAACCCAATTATATTGCTCTATTATGCCACAAGAGGGTATATCGGCAACGTATCGTTGTCTACGTTCACAAGAAACAAAATCGAACAACATTAGACTATTCAAATTGTAACAGTATAACTTTAGAAACTGTACTTTTTCTCATTCAACCGAACAAAGAGTGAAACCCAATTATATAGTTCTATTATGCCCCGAGAGTGTATATTGGCAACGTATCGTTGTCTACGTTCACAAGAACCAAAATCTAACAACATTAGACTACTCGCTTGCGCCTAACAAGATATCTTTAGAAACAATACTTTTTCTCATTCAACCAAATAAAGAGTGAAACCCAATTATATTGTTCTATTATGCCGCGAGAGTGTATATTGGCAACGTATCGTTGTCTATGTTCACAAGAACCAAAATCGAACAACATTAGACTATTCAACAGTGCCTTAACAGTATAACTTTAGAAACAGTACTTTTTCTCATTCAACCAAACAAAGAGTGAAACCAAATTATATTGTTCTATTATGCCCCGAGAGTGTATATAGGAAACGTGTCGTTGTCTACGTTCACAAGAACCAAAACCGAACAACATTAGACAACTCAGTTGCGCCATAACAGTATAACTTTGGAAATAGTACATTTTCTCATTCCACCGAACAAAGAGTGAAACCTAATTATATTGTTCTATTATGCCCCGAGAGTGTATATTGGCAACGTATCGTTGTCTACGTTCACAAGAACCAAAACCGGAACAACATTACACAACTCATTGCGCCTAACAAAGATAACTTTAGAAACAAGATTTTTTTCTCATTCAACCGAACAAAGAGTGAAACCCAATTATATTGTTCTATTATGCCCCGAGAGTGTATATTGGCAACGTATCGTTGTCTACGTTCACAAGAACCAAAATCGAACAACATTAGACTACTCTTGCGCCCTAACAAGATATCTTTAGAAACAAGATTTTTCTCATTCAACCAAATAAAGAGTGAAACCCAATTATATTGTTCTATTACGCCCGAGAGTGTATATTGGCAACGTATCGTTGTCCACGTTCAAAAGAACCAAAATCGAACAACATTAGACTACTCAACAGCCCTAACAAGATAATTTTAGAAACAAGATTTTTCTCATTCAACCAAATAAAGAGTGAAACCCAATTATATTATTCTATTATGCCCCGTGAGTGTATATTGGCAATGTATCGTTGTCTACGTTCACAAGAACCAAAATCGAACAACATTAGGCTACTCACTGCGCCATAACAGTATAACTTTGGAAATAGTACTTTTTCTCATTCCACCGAACAAAGAGTGAAACCTAATTATATTGTTCTATTATGCCCCGAGATTGTATATTGGCAACGTATCGTTGTCTACGTTCACAAGAACCAAAACCGGAACAACATTAGACTACTCAGTTGCGCCCTAACAGTATAACTTTAGAAAGTAACTATTTATCATTCAACCGAACAAAGAGTGAAACCCAATTATATTATTCTATTATGCCCCGAGAGTGTATATTGGCAACGTATCGTTGTCTACGTTCACAAGAACCAAAACCGGAACAACATTAGACTACTCACTTGAGACCTAACAAAGATAACTTTAGAAATGATTTTTCTCATTCAACCGAACAAAGAGTGAAACCCAATTATATTGTTCTATTATGCCCCGAGAGTGTATATTGGCAACGTATCGTTGTCTACGTTCACAAGAACCAAAATCTAACAACATTAGACTACTCACTGCGCCCTAACAAAGATAACTTTAGAAAGATTTTTCTCTTTCAACCAAACAAAGAGTGAAACCCAATTATATTATTCTATTATGCCCCGAGAGTGTATATTGGCAACGTATCGTTGTCTACGTTCACAAGAACCAAAACCTAACAACATTAGACTACTCTTGCGCTCTAATAGTATAACTTTAGAAACAAGATTTCTTTCTCATTCAACCGAACAAAGAGTGAAACCCAATTATATTGTTCTATTATGCCCCGAGAGTGTATATTGGCAACGTATCGTTGTTCTACGTTCACAAGAACTAAAATCAACAACATTGCGCCTTAACAAAGATATCTTTAGAAACAAGATTTTTCTCATTCAACCAAATAAAGAGTGAAACCCAATTATATTGTTCTATTATGCCCCGAGAGTGTATATTGGCAACGTATCGTTGTCTACGTTCACAAGAACCAAAATCGAACAACATTAGACTATTCAGTTGTACCGTAAAAGAATAACTTTAGTAACAGTACTTTTTCTCAATCAACCGAACAAAGAGTGAAACCCAATTATATAGTTCTATTATGCCCCGAGAGTGTATATTGGCAACGTATCGTTGTCTACGTTCACAAGAACCAAAATCGGAACAACATTAGACTACTCATTGCGCCTAACAACAAGATATCTTTAGAAACAATACTTTTTCTCATTCAACCAAATAAAGATTGATACCCAATTATATGGTTCTATTATGCCGCGAGAGTGTATATTGGCAACGTATCGTTGTCTATGTTCAGAAGAACCAAAATCGAACAACATTAGACTATTCATTGTTTAACAAATATAACTTTAGAAACAGTACTTTTTCTCATTCAACCAAACAAAGAGTGAAACCCAATTATATTGTTCTATTATGCCCCGAGAGTGTATATAGGAAAGGTGTCGTTGTCTACGTTCACAAGAACCAAAAACGGAACAACATTAGACAACTTAGTTGCGCCATAACAAAGATAACTTTGAAATAGTACTTTTTCTCATTCCACCGAACAAAGAGTGAAACCTAATTATATTGTTCTATTATGCCCCGAGAGTGTATATTGGCAACGTTGTCTACGTTCACAAGAACCAAAACCGAACAACATTACACTACTCGCTTGCGCCCTAACAAGATAACTTTAGAAATCTTTTTCTCATTCAACCGAACAAAGAGTGAAACCCAATTATATTGTTCTATTATGCCCCGAGAGTGTATATTGGCAACGGATCGTTGTCTACGTTCACAAGAACCAAAACCGGAACAACATTAGACTACTCTTGCGCCTAACAAGATATCTTTAGAAACAAGATTTTTCTCATTCAACCAAATAAAGAGTGAAACCCAATTATATTGTTCTATTACGCCCGAGAGTGTATATTGGCAACGTATCGTTGTCCACGTTCAAAAGAACCAAAATCGAACAACATTAGACTACTCAACTTGTGCCTAACAAAGATAATTTTAGAAACAGTACTTTTTCTCATTCAACCAAATAAAGAGTGAAACCCAATTATATTGTTCTATTATGCCCCGAGAGTGTATATTGGCAACGTATCGTTGTCTACGTTCACAAGAACCAAAATCTAACAACATTAGGCTACTCTTGCGCCATAACAGTATAACTTTGGAAATAGTACTTTTTCTCATTCCACCGAACAAAGAGTGAAACCTAATTATATTGTTCTATTATGCCCCGAGATTGTATATTGGCAACGTATCGTTGTCTACGTTCACAAGAACCAAAACCGGAACAACATTAGACTACTCAGTTGCGCCCCAACAGTATAACTTTAGAAACAGTACTTTTTCTCATTCAACCGAACAAAGAGTGAAACCCAATTATATTGTTCTATTATGCCCCGAGAGTGTATATTGGCAACGTATCGTTGTCTACGTTCACAAGAACCAAAACCGGAACAACATTAGACTACTCGCTTGAGCCCAACAAAGATAAATTTAGAAACAAGATTTCTTTTTCTCATTCAACCGAACAAAGAGTGAAACCCAATTATATTGTTCTATTATGCCCCGAGAGTGTATATTGGCAACGTATCGTTGTTCTACGTTCACAAGAACCAAAAATCTAACAACATTAGACTACTAGCTAAGCATAACAAGATATCTTTAGAACAAGATTTTTCTCATTCAACCGAACAAAGAGTGAAACGCAATTATATTATTCTATTATGCTC